>VXAA01003701.1:53331-153331 GCA_013399115.1 Anseranas semipalmata | reverse complement strand
GTAGATGACAAAGACGTGCACTTCAGCTGCATGAGCCATTTGATGTTTCTCTCATCTCTTTCCCTCAAAATTATGAAAAATTTATTAGTATGGAAACTGTGGGAATAAGTGTATGCATGGAAACCTTGTAAACAACTTTCTACTTTACATAGCACAATGTACTGATAAACTGTAAGACCTTCACTTACCAGGGTTTCTCTGAAGCTGACATCTCTCAGACAAGTGTCTGTTTCATTCCATCTTTATTTAGAAAAACACTGACACTGAGCTCAGTGAAGAGTGCTCTGCCAGATCTATGTCTCTGTTTTAGAGTGCATTTCCTGCACTGCATCCCATGTCGTCTTGTGAGGGGTCAACACCAACCAACTTCAAACTATGGATTTAAAATCATGTATTTAAGCTGAGTTATAAGCACAGTATTTCAGCTCCTGGAACGAAATTGTGACTTGGCCAGTCTCTCCTTGCTACAGGAAGAAGTAAAGGGAGGCCAAGATGGTGACAGGATGTGCAGGTCAAAGGGATGCTGCTTTTCTAAGCCAACTGAGTTGTGCCGAAGAATATATATTTCTTTT
Organism: Anseranas semipalmata; assembly: GCA_013399115.1. Taxonomy (NCBI): domain Eukaryota; kingdom Metazoa; phylum Chordata; class Aves; order Anseriformes; family Anseranatidae; genus Anseranas; species Anseranas semipalmata. The sequence goes on along the minus strand of VXAA01003701.1, from coordinate 152,759 downwards.
TTCCCCTTTTACGTTGTAGACCAGAACATGCAGTGATAAGCCGTAAATCATTGTATCACAGCCTTTTATGGGTTTGTTTAGGAATGATTTGGTAACAGGATCTAGGCAATTCTGTTTGTGCTGTCTGGAATTCTTAGTCCAGACCACCACAAAGATAAATTCACAGGGAGCTGGATTCAAAGCAAAGTAGGGGAATAACCTCTGCACCTGAAAGGTATGCCAACACGAGTCAAATTTAAAATCGGAGATATCCACCCTCCTTTCCCCCCTTTTGGAAGGAGCAAGTCTTAATTAACAGGAACAAACTAAAAATCCAGAGTGTCCTCTTGTAGCAATGTGTGTGAGAATAAAGTATAACAGTGCAGTCAGGCTGAGAAGAGCTGCTGATAGATGAAGAGGCAGATAGTTTCAAGTGCCTCTAAAAATCAGTCTATCTCCAATATTTTCTGCTATAGCAAACTGGTGTGTTGGAGCTTTTGTCCTAAAGTAGTCTTAGTGTCTCACAACCTGTAGAATAAACTTCCTTTCATCCTCCGTTATGAAGCAAGTGCTACTCTATAAAGATTTTTGATGACTAATGAGCATTTTACAGCAACACTTTAAAGTTTATGCTGCGAGATGAAAAAAAAAAGATCCACATTCGGTTACTGCAGGAGGATTTATGTTGGCAGAATAAAATAACCAGTTTGGCCTCTTCATCTGCTGTAATTGCTTGTATACTTGTAAATAGTGCCATGGGATTTTCAATGGCCACAAGCAATCGGGATTTTAGTTTTACACCTCGTGCTACAAGACGGGATGTGTAGCACCACACAATTGACCCCCGTGCAGAACTGCTTGGGTTAAAGGAAAAAGTATTATACAGGATCATTATCAATCTTTCAAACGCCAGCAGCACAGAAGTGTGCCTTGGCAGTCTCCCACCCAAGAGCTGACATGGCCCAATGCTGCTCTTTAATAGTCAAATCTAATAGGGTCAGCATGCAAAGAGCAGAGCGCAGACAGTCTGACAGGCATGGGCAGCATGGTTTATTCAGTGGCAGTCTTCAGCCTCCGAGACTTATTTCAGTTTGGAAAGGGAAAAGAAATCCGTGAACAGTCATGTGGCATCAGGGAAGCAGAGGGACCTCCTTCCTTCTCTGCCGCTCTGTTCTAAGAGGACTGCCATTCTTTCCTCATATTTAAATAAAAAGCAGCCAGACGTGAGTGCACATGTATGTGTGGGAAGGAGTGGTCTTTTTCTATGTATTCACTTATAATCATGTTTTGATGCTGGTTTCTCCTTTATAAAAGGTGCTTATGTCTGCATGCTCATAATAGTCACACTACCTTTACTACAGAAAAATGCTATTTTTAGCTTTTAAAAAAATCTGTTTCTATTTGTTTAAAGGTTCTATTTTAGTAACTTCCCATCTCTCTAGTCCTACGTTTCCCATTGTGATAGTTCTATAAGTGCATTATGTCAGGTGCCTAGCATCAGGCACTGTGTGTCTTTTATGACACCAGTTTTTGTTTGCCCCTACCAATAAAATACTCCAGACTTATTTTTTTGCAACATATTCTTTTTTCCCCCTATTTTTAAGCTCATTTTAGACTTCATTTTAAGGTGCCAGGCTCAAATGAAAGGGGGAAGTAATCTGTGCATCTAAATTTCCATTACTTAACAAAAAAATAGGCAATCCAAATTATCAAATATGAGAGCTGTTTTTGAAAGACAATAAACTAACCAGATTCCTATCCATTCATTCTTTTGTGCTTCTGAGGCTGGCACGTTATAGATGATGTGGGTACCTACCTGCTTCTAGACTGAGACTACCCGTTCAGCTTCTTACTGCCTTCTGATTGCCACCCAAGGTCACCTAGAGTTCATTATCAACTTGTGTCTTAGATATGAGCAGAATTGCCTTCCCTCTAATGTGTCTGGCACTGCTCTGAAGGCAGCATTCAGGAAACAAGCATCTTCTCTCATGGTATTTGTACATTTTCAGGAGGTGAGTGAAACTTTAAAATGGAAAGGCATCATAGAATCATAGGATATCCTGAGCTGGCAGAGACCCACCTGTATGCACAGACTGGGGGAAGAGAAGGCTGGAGAGCAGCCCCGCAGAAAGGGATCTGGGGTTCTGGTTGACAGCAAGTTGAACATGAGCCAGCAGTGTGCCCTGGCAGCCAGGAGGGCCAACCGTACCCTGGGGTGCATCAAGCACGGCATTGCTAGTCGGTTAAGGGAAGTGATTGTCCCGCTCTGCTCTGCGCTGGTGCAGCCTCACCTTGAGTACTATGTGCAGTTCTGGGCACGACAGTATAAAAAGGACATAAAACTATTAGAGAGCATCCAGAGGAGGGCTACAAAGATGGTCCAGCATAATCTCTCCTCCTAAGCCATGTTCATGACTTGCACTTCTGTAAATACTCTGTCTTCACTCTACTCCTGCATCCATTTACTTATACAAAATTATGAAGAGGGGAATGTGTACCGTGAGGTGCCTTCTTGAAACATCAGATTTTTACAGAGCTGGGCTAAACTGATGTTTCAGGAGCACAATAAGAAAATGTCTGCTTGAGAAAATGAGCCTGAATCTGCACCAATGGTGGCCTGTGTGAGACTTGGGCATCAGCAGAGAATGAAGACTGACGTGGTTGGCCCTTTGCTGAAAACCGATCCTTACTGATCTATGTTCAATATCATCTTGGGCCCCTCATCTGCAGCACTGCTACTGAACGTCTCTAATGAGGTCAGTGAGCCAGCAATTGGTGCAGCTGTTTGTCCATCGGGTGTGGATCAGGATCTTGAATGATAGCCTGATCCGACAGAACTGTGTATGATGCCATGATGTGATGCATTCCCATTTACGTGTCCTGTCTGTTGGACAAGCTGGAGGCTCCAAGAAGCACATGTAGTCCACAAAAGTAGTCCATTTCATTGAATAGTAAAGATAATGCATTTCAGTGGAATTTTATTTTGCACATTCTGGGTGATATTCCCCATATTAAGGAGGCAGCTGTAAAAAATACCCTGCTTAGGTGTCATAACATTTCAAACTTGGGGAATATGCATTATAGCAATTCTGTCTAAAACTGACCAGGGTGACTCATAGGGATCATTGAACAGAGTACTGACCAGCTACTGAGAGCATATTTATTTCATTTGGTGAACAGCGTTTGATTATTAATTAATTATATTTCAGACAATTATTTCAATAATTTTGTCCAAAAATAACAGTAGACACGCTGTTTGCTAAACGTATTAACTGAAATTAAAATAGCTATTCAGACTACATTCATCATAATACTTACTAGTGTCTGCCCCTCCTGTGTATGTTGGCTCTTGAATATTCTGCTCAACCTGCGAGTTGTCTTTTCTGCTGGTGTTACAAAAAATGTGAAATGCGGGCAGTTGTCAATGACACAAAAGTCTTCTGTCTTTTACACTGTATGCTTTTTGAAAACAGAGTCAGTTCTGCATGTACAGTCTGAAACAAGGGAATTTCGCCATGTGACTCCCCCTTAACCTCAATGAAAGCTACGTAGATAAATCTTAATTTGAGGGCACAGTATTAACTCCTTATTGACAATAGTAAGCATTCAGTTACGTAGTTCCCTTGGCTTCATTGAAAGTGCTCCTAAAACTGCTTACTAATGTGAAAAAAAGGATTTAAAAGCAAGTTGTTAGTGTTGTGGAACGCAATTTTTGTGACTTAAAGAAGAGACCTAACCATGAGTTAGCCACCTGGATATAGGATGCCAGGATGTGCTTCCCATTTCTGATTCCCCGTTCACACGCTGATGGTCTGTGGACTCTGGGATGAATTCTGATTATGCCAGGATTAATGGAGGCTTACTTGTCCAAAAACAACGCCTTATGCTAGTGTAATGAAAAGTTGTATTTGACCCTGTCTACTTCATTGTCCCCAACCTTTTCCTACCAAATATAAATTGTATAGGGGCAGCTATTGTCAGTGACTTCAGTAATCTTTATTATAGACAGCTGTCAATGGCAGATGAATGCTTTGGCTGTGCCTCTCTCCTTTCAGCCGAAGAATAAGTGTGTAATAATGAGGATTTATCTTGTTATATGGGTATATTGACACAGAATTACAACATCTGTATATGGGCCACTGACAGTCCCCATGTCTCCCAGTATATTCTATTTTCTATAGGCCAAATTTATTGCTCTCATAATTAAGTCAAATTCTGAGGACTTAATGGAGTTGCACATTCTGAAAGTAGCTGGAAATACGGCTCTTGTGCAGCCACCAGCCTGCACATCATCTGCTTTGTTCTGCCCGAGGCGCAATTCCTCACCTCCTCCACAGCGCCCTTCAGGGTGAATGGTGGCTGATATGGGGCATAGATGTAGCAGAAACCCCGAACCGGTCATTTTTATCGTTTGCTCCATCTCATGTTAGGAATGCTCGAGTGACCTTTTGTTCGCAGTAAGGCTTACACCCGTAGTTTGCTAAATGGGATCATGTTAATCATCAGATGACACCAAGAAATAACAGGCTTACATTGCTCCCAGGTAGGTGCAGATCAGGCGCAAGGTGAAGCTTTGCAAGGGTAGGGGCAGTGAAGCGTTGGAGCTGGTTGCCTGGGGAGCTTCTGCAATTTCCATTTCCGAAGGATTTTGAGAACCTGCAGGGAATGAACTCACCTGCCAGGAATGACTTAACCATAGGGCTTCCTGCCTTGGGGTTGGGGCATGTGCTAAGTGACCTCTCACAGGCTGTTCCAGGCCAGTTTTCTTCAATTCTGTAAGTCAGCAGTGAGCTGACACCACTTTGAAATGGCAGAATAAATACAAGTCTACTCTCAGTTTTTCTGACTGGTATACTAAAAATGCTGCTGTTCTTCAGTTGACGTGTTCCTAATTCCCTCCAACTCCACAGGTTCCAAGCAGAAACCGAGTTCACCAGTTCCCTCCCAACAAGCATGTTGGTTCATTACCTCTGCAATTATTTTGGCCCACAATTAGTATCTTTTGAAAAGTTAAGGGCTTTAAGTGCCACGTACCTCCCTGCGCCTCAGAGGGTGTTTGCCTGTACCTGGTATTAAAACAATTTTGAGTATGTGAAAGATGATGTTGATTCTAATTGCCATGGAGAGCATTTCACTCATGCATTTTTAAGCAAAATAACTACAATTTTGAATTGTAGCCATTCATTCACGTCAGGTATTTAAATTTTACTTATCGCTTTGGTGTCTAAGTGTCTTATGAAATAGAGAAAGAGATAAAAATAGTCTTCAGTTTTGTCTGTTGTTTCTTTCTTCTCTTCTGAGAACAGAAAGGGATTTTTCCAGGGTCCACTCGAGTAAATAGAAGCATTCTCATCCTTATAAAAGGCTTTGCATCAGGTCCACATGTAAGGATAATCCTCTTTTTTTTTCATCCTCTTTAATTGAATGTATGACATATTTAATTCTGGCAGTGTTCTTTATCTCTGTGAAAAGTCCTTTTAATTCTCTGTGTAAGAAAGCGTTCTGTGATGTGGCTACCTGATTTTATTGAAACTCACATGTCAGGAGAAAAAATTATTGCCTTCCCTGTCAAAACTGACAGTAATTACGAGTCCAAATATATAGCTGTGATTGACTTGTAAAACTAAATCTGTAATATTTCAAGTTTGTAAGTTGGCTTGTGCAGTTTTCAGGAAATATAACCCAGTATTTTCCTTGCAAACTGACATCTCTTTATCCATTTCTTTTATCGTCTTTGTTTTTATTTGTGAGGGCGGGGAGTAGACAGCATTTATATAGCACGTACTGGGTGGCATTTAACAAGTCTGCTTCTGGGGAAAAATAGTGTTCTTTCTAGCTAAACAGCAGCTAAAGGAAAATCAGGAAGGTTTAAGCACGTGGCTCCTTTTATGTGCTCCTCTTTGTGCATAATTTTTCAGCAATAAATACTGCATATTGATTACTTAATTGTAATGGAAACATACTTGGACAGGGCAACATTATAGCCTATTTACTACCTTAATTTTTAAAGAGTTTTTAAATTTTAAAATGGATGATGCACTAAATGCAGTACTGCGCTCTTCTATGCAGATACTTGATATAGAAGGGACTTTCTCCTCCAGTCTGTGTTACTGAGAGCTCCTTCTGCTCTGGCTGCCTTCCTTTCCCTTACATTTCTAAAACCAGAAAAATCTGTAATTGGTGTTTAGCCTCTGCTAGCATATGTGAAATTCACATCAGAACAGAAAAATTATTTTAGATTGATTAGTGAAAAAGCCCCCAAACTGGGGTTCTATGGAGAATTTAGAATTGTCCAGACTCAGTATAAAAGTATAAAACTTATTTGCCTGAAAAATCAAACATGCATTAGTTGCCTGGTTAATAATGAACATTTATGAGGACTCATAGTGAAAAGTGATCCTCCTTTGGCTGAAGGGAAAAAAGGCACCTACACATTAAATAAATGTGTAAGCTAAATGCTGACTTAAAGATGTCCTGAAGGTGAACTAGTAGCACTGCCTGAAAAAAAAAAAATTAAAAAGAGAAATCTTTATTTTAAATATCACATAATCATTTAGCTGGAGTGTCAAAAATAAATATAAGTGCTGAAGTGATATATATTAACAGCCACGAAGAGGCACTTGGAAGTGGCATCCACAATGTTCTATATTGTTTCAAATGTACAATACCAGATTATTTTGGAACAGAAAATGTGAAGTTTCCCTTATAGGAGAAAATATTCTTCATTTAACTTCATCATTTCTAGGCTGTTGGGTATTTGGGTGATATTGCTGTTGGGCTTTCAATTTTTCTTTCTTTCTTTCTTCCTTTCTTCCTCTCTCTCACTTTTTTTTTTTTTTTAACTTTAAATCCAAACCAGTGAAGCAAAGCCCTGGAAGTAGTAATTTCTTTGAATCTTAATGCAGTCTGTCTTCTTAATGAGCCTACTGCACTGCCCTGAAAACAGCCCTTTACAAATAAACATGCTGGAAGTGATTTAGCCACAATGTCCAGACTGTGTAAACATCTAATTATTACAATAAAATTGTCAATAAATATACATTACTACTCCCTTTTCAAACGTTAACCAACTTTTTCTTTGCTTGATAAAAAGGTATAAATTGTATTTTTATGTCTTGCTGGGTTTTGTTTTCATTACCCTGCTCGCTGCTCTCTAGACAAAAGAACGCAGCCTAATGTCTGAGTTATTCCTGGATGGTGAAAACTCCTACAGTTGTTTATTAATGTAAAATGCAATGTTTCCTTTCACAGTAAAATGAACTCGGAGCTTTCACAATCTGATGTTTAGTCATTTAGTCACGGCATCTTTTTTTTTTTTCCTCAAAATCAAATGGCTATAAAACCTGTTATTGCAGTTGCTGTAACTGTGGGGTAAGCTCACGATCAAAACCCGCTTATTAGAGGGAGGAAAAGACATAATGCTGCATTAGGACTGAGAGAGCAAATAGGAAAATGGAGTAATTTCCGCAAAAATATTAAGTTCTGCTTTCAGAATTATGGTATCGTGTTGGCCATAGTTGTGGCATACCCCTCTCTTCCCCATATATCCCCCCTTCTCGCATTTCTTATGTAAGTGGAACATTAACATTAGAAAAGCCGAGTGATATTGAATCCTAATGAGGTCTGGCCTATATGCTCCGGCAGGAGAAGAATGAGGATAATTCATTTGTATGCCGTGAAGCGTTCAGGACTCCACGAGCATCCCCGTGGCTTCGGCTTGTGGTGCTGATCATCTGTTCCTGCTTTGGGGGGTTTCATTGCTCCGAGCAGCATCTGAGCTGGGGAAAAAATAGTTAACCGCTTTGCTGCTAGCTTTTGTTATATAATGACAATTTAATACGGTGGCTATTTTTTTGTTAACCTGCTTTAAAAAGGTCTTTCAAATGGTTAAATTAATCTTCTGATTAGCTGTGCCTGCCAGGTAAAATATAAGGAGGAAAATGATGTGGAACACAGTGGTGTAAAATGCATTAGCCAGTCTTGGTAAACATGTCTATTTTAAATAATCAATGTAATGACAGGCAGCCATTTGCTCGGAAAAGATTATTTTAAAATACTTTTTGTTCTATTTTACTGGCTGTGTTCACACTGCTTTTTATTATTATTATTTTTTAAAACCCTGAAGATGCTCAGCAGAGTGACATGTTATTTAAAAAAAGAAAGAAGAAATGTTTACTAAAATCAAGGTATAAAAGATTCGTGCAAATTGCCACGTAAAATGATCTGCACAAAAAGGCATCGGGGAAGGGAGTGAAGGCTGTGCCAAACAGATGGCACACCCTGCTGTGTTTTTGATTGAAAAAGAAAGGTAACATTTGCAGCCACGTCAAAGAGACAGTGATCAGCTAAACAAATTGGTCTCCGAAGTACAGCATTGCTGGAGCAAACCCTGCTGCAGGGTACAAGAGCGGCTGTATTTCACAATAATGCTACGTCTGCGTCGCATCTTTCCGAAGTGAAGGGAGATGTCCCTCTTTCATCCCTCCAAGGCGAGCAAAAGCCTTTGTTGGAGTAGGCTGCAGCGTGCCCTGCAAAAGCAGCAGAGAAATCCACAGACAATAAATGCCAGAATGCTTATTTTTTTTTTTTTTGGTGTTATTTTTGCCTGGTCATCTCCAAATCATACCCAGGGAGAGCCCAGCAGGTTTGCCATTTGGTGTATCAGGTGTCCGGGGTTTGCGGTGGATAAAATTGCGGTGCGATTTGAAAGGAATGGGAAGGCGCTGCCAAATAATCAGAGAGGTGCAGTCGGAGGAGGAGGCTGTCACCAGAGCAGCCTCCTTGCGCCTGCATTCTGCCGGCAACGCAAACATCCGATGTGGCAGAGCAAGGGGGGGGCTCCCCCCCCTTTTTTGGGCTCATCTCAGCTGGCAGCCTTATTCCGCCTCAGTAAAGACAAGGTACAGAAATGTCCTTTGGGTGACATTCAAAACTCGATATAAATCCTCTGCTTTATGAGACTGCAGTGCAATAAATTACTTAGCCTAATTGTAGATGTAATGAATTACCATAATTAGTCATGGGCTACATTAAATTAATCAGCATGGTACATTATTTTGCTAAATTACATCTTTGCCTTCCAAAGCCACCAGTGCAGCAATCAGTGTTTCTTGCAAGAGGGGAATGATGCCGTAATGAGAAGCCTTTCTGCTCCTCGAATAGTGACAGGATATGAATTTTGATGGGAGACGGCGAGGTTTGGAGACGCTGGAGCCTCGCCTTGTGCCTGAAGAGCCTTCCGTTGTTAATGATGCTCCAGTCCTCCTGCCGGGGAGCAGTGGGCTGTGTCTTGTGAAGGTTGTGGACGATTCTCCTCGCAGGGGAAGAAAAACACTTAGCTCGTGCTTTAAGGCAAATAATATCGCTGATACAACAAGTCACAAAGCAGTGGGGTGGCAGAGAGATAATGTCTCTGGAAATATTAATAGATTTAGAATGTTCTTTTACATTGGTTGATGAGATTTATAGTTACCAGGTATTTTTTATTATTATTATTCATACCATTTGGATCTGAGTTAAAGCCTGTAGCTATTTTTGTTTTTTACTTAAACCTCCAGCTGTTCAGAATCTTGCTGTTGCTTCCCAGTGAATATGTCTGGAAGCAAACCATACTTGAGCTGAATATTATTCACTATTCAGCAAAATGTTGTTGGGAGAGCTCCAGAGTCCCACCTGAACACACATGCTCTGCTTAGATTTTTATTTGGGGGCTTATAAGGGTATAAAGACCATTATTTGGCTTGATGAATGATGGAGTTTATATTTCAGATGCGTGAATCCCAATTACTTCAGACATATTTCAGAAGTATGAGACGGCTTTTCTGTTTTTTTTTCTTCCTTTTCCAAAATACTCTCTTTACAAGGTCTGTCACTTTATTACTTTTATGCTTCAGAACAAGTTTGTTTAAATATTTACTTATACTCACGATGTCACCAGATGACCGTTTGTGACAGAGATTCATGGCACTGTCCTGCAATGAGGTTAATTATCCTGGACTCGCAGCGAAGGATGCTGTTGTGTCGCCGTTGTTTCGTTTTCTGGAATGACAATATTTGTGAGCTTCTCGTTTAAAGGATGCATCTGCTGTCTAAATGCCCATCTGCGTAATGAAATTAGACTAGGATTTTTGTAGCGTTCCTTGCTGGTTTTGTTGTCCACCTGCCTGCCTTGACTAACGGATGGGTAGTAAACCAGCCAGCTTAAAAATGAGACTATGGGAATGGGAAAATGGGGAAAAACAGACAATGGAAGTGGTTCTGATGAGAATGCAGCTCCTCATCCTGCAAATGTGAGCTAAATCTCTCAGCCTGGTCAGGAGAAAGGGACCCAAATAAACCCTGGTCACATCTGCAGGGAAAAATGCATAGGGATGCAGAAAAGCCCTGTTTGTAATTTGTGTTTTTGTCCTGGTGGGAACCCATTTAATTAGTGCAAGAAGGTATTGAATTTTAGCTTATCATGCATATTGTTTTCCAGCTGTACAGAAGATTGCCAAGTTTCTAATGGCCTGACCCTACTCTGTAAATCAGCAGTAAATTGCGGCATTTACACTGAGCAAAGGCAAAGGGCTCATTCTGTTGGGTTTGCGCTGTCACAGGAACCTGGGCTAAGGGATTAATGGTCTGATGTTAAACATCTGTCCCCTGTCTTTGGGGGGACGTAAACACACAAAGAGGGAATCTAATGCCATCTACTAAAAGATCTTCAATGAGAGGGAGCCCTTGCTAACATTTCCATCCAGTGGCACCTCAGACACATTGCCTCTTTATGCTAAAGCCCCACAGCACTAAGGGCCCTATAAATAGTCTCCATGTGACAGCTCCGAGAAGAAGAGAGGTTTCCTCTAGACATTAGTTGTGCTAAAAGATTCATCATTACCTGCAGTCATGAAATAAATCTTTGATACTTACAACTATAATATCCATGCTCTACGTTTTATTGCAGATATAGGTAGACAGTCATTATTTCTGACACTTTCTCAGCATTACAAGGAGTACTCTAGGGGAACAACTAGTGTACAGTCTTACAGAAATAGATTGATATAACCACATGGAAACCGGTTACTTGCAGTCAATATAATATTCCCTTAATGATGTTAAACAGTCGTGTAGATTCCAAGTTTAATGTAAAAATCCTATCTTCAAACAATCGTAGTTATCTACAGATTAAGTTGCCAGAAGGGAAATTTATTTTTTCATCGTATATTAGTCCTTGAGAAATATATTATTCAGAGCAGAATAAAATCCTTGTTTTTTACTATTATAGTTGTTATTATTTAGGGAACATTAAGACAAGACAATGGTCAACAACAATCACTTTACAGCACTTGTGGGAGATGGGGAGCGTAGTATCCTGTGAAACAGGGTACTAAAGGATGACCTGTGTGGTGGTGATGTGGCAGATATGAGCAGCACATAAATTCAGTGGGCGTTTACTTAGCAAATAACTTCCCATACAGAAAAGGTGCTAAAGCTGGTTGAGGACCAACAGCAAGAAGGTCACTTATTTCATTGACCTGTCCCTTGACGAGAGTTGAGCAAAGCGAGGATATTCCCACCTCACTGGTTCAGGCACGGGGCTGTCACCGAACTCAAAGCAGTAGCAGCACTTCGGTGGCCAGATGGGCCAGCACCGTGCACGGACACCCTCAATTCTTGACCTGCATCTTGCACAATGAGCTGCAAAGGTGAATTGGCAGTTCTGGAAAAGACGGTCACCGGCTCGGAATAAGACTTTTTATTTCTAGAGGCGCAGTGCCATTATTGGTAGACTTCGCACAACAAACTGCAGGCATCCTGGGTCTTCAGTGCATTTTTAATACTCCTGAAGCTGCAGATGGTATCAAATTCAGCACCAGCTATAGTGGGTGTCAAGCAGCTCTGGTGTGTATGAGGCTGAGCTGCTCCGAGGAGGGCTCAGCCTCCACAGAAAGCAGGGTTGAAGGCCAGGAGGTTTAAATCCCATTCCTTTGCCCGGCTCAGAGCTGTGCAGCCGTGAGGTAGCATCCAGGAGAGCTGCATTTATTGCCTGATGTCAATGCGGTTGGACAACCTTATGAGTCTTTTACTGAGGTGTGTTTGAATAACGCTGGGCTCGTCTCCGCCCTGGCTTACCTCGCGCGCGGCTGGCGATAATGAGGTTTCTGCTGCCTTGTGATGCAGACATGCACGCCGCCACAGCACAGCCAGTTCTGCTCCTGCGGTCATGCCTCTGAAAGGCTATCGATTCGCGCGTTCGCATTTTTAAAAGGTCACGGCGATAATTCCATCTGAATCGTGCTAAGTGAAAATAGTTGGTAGAGGTAATAGAGTTCCCGCTCAGTTCCAGTGTAAACAAAAGCCATTGCTTTTATTACCCTTTTTTTGTATATTTTAATTACATTTATTTGCCTCACTCTCACATTGTATCAATGAACTATTTGTAAAGTTGCAAGGCAAGTGACCTTCACTGTTATGTGACTCTCGGTTCTGTGCAGAGATATTTTATTTTTCTATTATGTAAGATGTGCTGGAAGCGCTTATCATAATATGGTGCTCACATTAAAAATAAAAAGCTTAAGAATAAAAATTACCTTTTTCCCCTTGTTCTGTCCTATATCTGTCAATTTTAATAAGACAAAAATATCTACAGCTCTATGAGTGTGGTATTAGATGTGCTTGCTTTTTGTAAAATATCATTGTAGTCAAACAAACAGCCTTCTCTGTCTTGACTAGGAACAGATTGTGCCCAACACTTCATTTGACAAACAGGCTATATAATGCAGTGAGTTAACTTATTACCTTACATAGTTACAACTGCCCAAGTGCCCTAGGAAACTAGGACAGGAAACTATGGATGCTATGGCATCAATTATTTCCATAGCTGTGCTGCAATTGGTGACTTTGTATTCTGTCTGGTTTACGGGACTCACAACCAGGGCTAAAGTCATGAAGGAGAAAGAGAAAGTAAGATTTCAGGCACAGAGTGAGCCTTTCTATCTTCCTATAGATATTTTTTTCCCTATGGTTGCTTTGTTTTAAATCATTTTGCTGTGTCAAACATGTGAACATCAGCAGAGCTCTTGGATGTTCTCCCAGCTCAGCTTTACGCCTCTGCATGAGGCTGAGGAAGAGCAGAGTGGTGCCACACATGGGGAGCCAAGCTTTCTGCCCTGCGCCATGGGCTTTGCTGGTGATGCCCGGGGTCTGAGAGGACATGGAAAAGGATATCCCTCCTAATCAACCGCAGCATTAATGGTAAGTGACATACATAGGGATGGAAGCTTAAGCGTACTTTGTTCCTACGTGCATCTATTCAGTCCCACTACAGTTGCCATCATTCACTCCACAATTGGTTGTTAATTTACTTTAATACCTGAGCCTGTAGCGTGTGGAGCTGATAAATAGTGAGAAAGTATGCGATGGGTTATCTAACCTTCTTCATATAGATGAAACACTACAGGTCTGAAATCCATTCATGCTCCCTGAACACAATGCCTTATTCTGGTTTTCTATTCATAGTGTTGTAAATTTGTCAGCCTAATGGGACACTTTGTAAGAGGTTTTCCTTTTAAAGTGCTTTAATGGGAGCAGGTATTACATTGATCCAAAATCTAGCTTAGTGTTTCATATCGTGGAGTCTGGAATTGCGTAGTTAGCTGCATAAAAGTTAAGTGGTGCTTTGTTCTTCCCTCTATTTTAAGCTGAATTTTGCCAACCTGAAATCAGCCTACTGTTTATATATGGAATAAAATCAGCACGCAGTTTAGCCACCAAATTCCAAGGTCGTACTATATTTTCATTTGGTATAAACATACTTGGAGGTGGTAAGCAGGCAGAGCACAGAGCCAAACGCGCATCCTTTTTCTCCTCTTTCCCTGCAGTGGGAGGGCTGAGGCAGTGGTTACGAAATAGCCACGCTAGGACAGACCCAGCATACACTGAGGCCAGTAACCTGCTTTTTGACATTGAGTCAACTGGGACGCTAACAGGATGAGACTGGTGCAGATGTGCATGGCACTTCCCTAACATATTCCCCAGCATCCAATTTGTGGGTCAAATGCTTCTTAAGCAGCAGCGACGTGTCTATATTTAGTACCACTGATGGATTTTTCTTCCCTGAAGGGATAAAGTGAACTCGGTTACTCTGTGTGAAGGGTGGCAAACTTTGGAGACAATTCACAGTGTGAGCATTTGCGATTGATCATTCCAGATCTGAGCTCCTGAATGTTGGAGGTTTGGGATGAACAAGGTTTGGTATGAGCACAGCCAGACAGCGGACAGAAAAGTTTGTCTTGGAAAACCAAGAGGCAGATGGGTACCCAACAGGAATGGCCAGGCAATAAACATGTTGCTCTGGGAGAGGGGTGGAAATGCTGAGACGCAGTCAGGCATTTCGGTCTGTGAAATACGCCTTTTGCTGAGCTGCGCTGCGATGCAGAGGACATCTGCCTTGCACGTAGGCATCGCTATGGCATGATTACAGGCCAGGATTGTCACTGCTGCTCAGATGCAAGCTAGGCTTCTGATTTCTCCAGCCTCCTGGTATCATTCCTGATTTAGGAAGAGAAGTGTTTTCCCTAAAGCTGTCTAAAGCAATACAAGTGAAATATTCTGGGAAATGCTGAAACGGGACAACGGCACACGGGGAAGGCTTGTAAAACTGGTAACCCTCGCAAGTGCACAGGATGGCAGGAACCCCTGGGACAATAAAGTGCTCCTGGCTCCCGCGCCCTCATGTGCCACCCGCAAGCCTGGCTTCGCGGATGGGCGCTGTCGGGCTCACACAACACACTCCAGCCCTGCGCTTTTGGTGACCCGCAGGGCCCCAGTGAGCGCTTGCAGCCCTGCTTGCAGCCGTCCCGCCCCTCTGTCACACTAACACCCGTGCGCTGGGCTTCCTCTGTGCAGGGCTGCCTGTATTCCGACCAAAGCTATCAGTCTGTGACATTGTTTATAACGGGGAGAAAAAGTCAACACCAGAAATCTTTCCTGTACCGTGTAACCTTTGAGATTTATCACGGCGTGGATTTCTCCGAGGGCTGACAGCAAGGTGACAGAAGGAGCTGTCTCATGGTTTCTTTTTTGTTGTTGTTTATTGGTTTCCTGTGTATGAGAAAGCTCTATAAATAATAATCACCAATGCAGGCTGGTGCAGTTGTTAGAGACACTTAACCTGCTGGCTATAGTTGTCTTCTGAGGCAGCGTTTTCCCTCCCCTGTTAATCCAGGGACAGTGGTGCTGCCGGAGGAGAGGCGGCAGAAGTTTGGAGCATGTTGGTTGTGTACTTTGTGAACTTCTGCTGCGGAGAAATGTCAAGGTCAGAACATGATTGAAGAACCTTCTTCCTCTCTTGAAGTCGCTGTTCCTGTATGATATTGTTTTCCACTGTAGAAGGTTCTCTTAAAAATGAGGTTGAGATCCCTAAAGAAATTGCTTCAATCAGCAACAGTGCTTAATGACTGTTAATGGGAAGTGGAGATAGGATAGTAAGTGTTACTTTGATTAATAAGAGAACTGCAGAGAATTTAAATTGTGCCACTGATGGATTATTTTCTTCAAGCTTGATAAGCGCTTCTCATTTGTTCTTAAATTTGGTCAATACTGTTAAAGACAGCAAAATGAAGTATAATTAATTCTATTACTGCTACTCAGCCCCAGTGTTACTGGGAAACAGATTACGATGCAGACAACAATGTTAGGTAACACTTCTGACGGTTTTATCATATGGGGACCGGTCAGGGCTGCAAAGCAGAGAACCTTTTCTCCTCCACGCTCAGAAACTGCCCAGCACTCATTGTCTTCCCTCGCATGTGCTGGTCCCTTTGAATCTACTGTGGAAATATTTTCAGTAAAGGAAATAGCTGGCTGTGAAGTATGTAGGCAAAACAAGGAGCTCCACTTTATTCCTCACTTGATGTACATTTTATCTGCAGACCCTGTGTCTTGTGAAATTAACCCCCCTGCATGCTGCTAGGATCCAGCTCAGTGACTAAGGGGTTTATCACAATAATATTTTACCAAAGATATTTTATGTTTTATAATCATTTGTGTTTCTTACCAGTCTGAAAGTTCAGCATGGGTTTATCCTCCACGTTAATATGGCCCATGTGATAGGTAATCACATTGTAGCAGCACCTAAAATCTCCAGTTAGGTCCATGTTAGGCATTGGCAAACATTACAGTCTTCCCTCAGGAAAGCTCCCGCTTGTGGTTAAATGCTGTCTTGAAGGTAAGTTTTCCTTCTCTTGGAGCAGTGAGTCACTGCCATCTGCAGAGGTCTCCAGCCACGTGTGGTTGCACATCTCCTGCCACACTGGGACGTGATCCTACTGAGGATGGGAAGTGCTAATCCAATATCCGTGTTTAGTAACAAGGTAGCATGACTCCGTGATGCTGTACACGTGAATTATCATTATGCTTTTAAACACACCTACTTGCATTATACAATAAGTAGGGAAAATATGCTGAGAAATGCTGTTTATTCAGAGATCTTTGTGCCACTTCTGAAGTCAGATTTTAGGAAAGGGTGATCAACAGCTCACCCATTCTGCTGCTTCAGAAGAAATCCAAGCTATGCGCAGAGGAATCAGGAAACTGCTCTGTGCTTTCATTAGAGGTAGCTGCAATTAGCACTTAATTTTACAGACTGCCTACTTCAAAGTCTATGCTTCTCCAATTCTGACTGCAGAAAGTCATTGTGTGAATTATTTCGAATTAATTTGAAACCAGAGTGTGTTGGCTAATAGTATAGTTATAAAATCAATGAAGGTCTAATTCTGTTATTAAAAATGTAAAGCTTATGTATTATGAATAAGAGTTCATTCTCTTCCAAGGATATTCCATAAACATAAAGTATTGGAAACACAGAAAATGTATTTCAGGCATGAATTTGGGTGCAATGGTCTGCACTCTAGAGTGCAAGAATACATTAAAAGACTCAGGTTGAAGGTCATGTTTAAAACTTAGAAGCACAGAACAAAAAGCAGTGACAATTCCCTTCCCTCTAAAAGTCTCTGTTTATAGCTCTGCTTGCATTCCATGCGGCAAACAGCAACTGAACATCTTTCATTCACTTGACTTGTTTGCAAATGCTTGAGGGTTGCTCATCAGGAATGTATGTGGTGGCCTGGTTGAATCATTTCTTCATTGATACTTTCTTTCAGGTAACGAGGGTAAACATTGACCCTAATTGCTCATTGGAGACACGCTTTAATTTCACAGGGAAGGATGTCAAGGAAGTCATAATCCTGCAAGTAAAGAAACAGCACCCATCACATATGGAATAGCAGCGTCAAAGGACTGATGGTCTTCGTCTTTAAGGCAGCTGCAGAGGGGTGCCTGTATCCAGTATACACAACACATGTACGTGTGTTTGAAGGAGAAAGCTTTTAGATCAAACCAGAAGCCTTGTGCATTTCTACAGAAGAGAATTTTTCTAGGAGAGCCAGCAACTTTTTGAGAGATGACAGCTGGCATCTTATATTGCCTCTAGAGCACCAAAGACAAAGAAACTTTAAATCTTAGGTATTATCTCTGTAGAAGTAACCAGAGATTTGGAGGCCAAATAAACCTTTCTCTCTCCTCATTTTTTCTGTTATTCCATTTTACTGTCTGTCAGCTTGATACAAACCCTCACATATGTCTGTAGGTGCATTATCTGTTTGTTGCTGCTGTTTTATTATGCAGCACAATGGAAATTCTGTTGGATAACTTGTTTGCAAAGTTGATTCACAGTGGAAAAAAGTGGAAAAAAAAGGTAGATCCTATATTCCACTTTACAACAACTATCTTCCAGAATTAAGGCCTATATATTTGAAGGATTGTGGTGCTGTAAATGTACTTTTCTGAAGGTACTTTAATAGTGTCTGGTTTGTCATAAGCCAAGGCTTCAGTAATGAAAGAGAGCCCTGCATGCACCAAGAGCCCTGATTAAGAGAGGAGTACATATTGTTACGGTTATGGGGGTACATGGCTATCATATAAGTTTATTAAATCATATAAAATTTCAATTTACACCATAGTATTCAATGAAAGATGGAGCACACAAAACTAATAAGTATGCCAATTTCTTTCACATATGAATTGTATTGTTGATTGTGTTAAAGCTGCCATTTTCAGAAGCAGGATGATTTATGCTAGAATAGTCATTTCCTGTCTCAGTTAAATTTTGTAGAAGTTCATTACAAATTGAAATAAAATGAATGCATTATCAAAGCTAGTAAAATGCTGATATAATGTTATGTATTGTTGGGAAGGGGAAAATATATATGTATAGTATATACATATAGACATATATTTGAGTCTCTGTTCATTGTGAGTATACTTCTGTGGAAACAGAGTGACACTGCCCTACTGCAGTGTGTTTGGGCTTTGTTCTGTTGTAGGGAGGTGAAATTGTTTATTTTCAGGCCTGGTTTTCCATAATACTTCTAGTTTGCATGATGTTTTGTAACAGTTTTCATAATGTTTGCAAAGTCAAGATGCAAAGTCAGACAAAGTTCATGAGTTCTCCGTTATATGAAGGCAATGCTACCCGGTATTCTTTCTCTTATTTCAGCCTACCCACAATTTTGGAGATCTTCTTAACTTATTTCTTCTTAGCATATCAGAAAACACTCAGGGCATGCACAAAGCTTGTGATACTGTGACTGGATTACAAGTGGTTGTTTCCATTCTAGAATTTGTGCTATGAGCAAGAAAATTTCTTTATTCATTATTTTTGCCAGGGGGCCAAGCTGAGTTTCAGGCTTTCCTGGCTGCTTCCTTCTGGCTTCTGCTGTTTTTTTACCATCACATGCAAGGCTTGGCAGGAGTGCACCATTAACAGTGAGTGAGGTGAGAGGTGCCATCCTGCAAATACATGGCCGAGAACTGGGAAAGGAGTGAAGCAGCCTCTTTTAAATAAATGTGAGTTTAAATGAATAGGGAGGGTGGAAGTTCATGAAAGGTGTTTTTAGAAATACTGTTTTGAGGTTGGGCAGAGCTGGACTGGACTTGGATGGAGCAAGGGGTCATCAGTGGTCTTGGAGATGATGGTTTTCTTTACCAAAGATGTTTTCAACAGTGTTTTAGAATCTTTTTGGTTGGAGCGGTGACCCCAGAGGAGGTGACAGAGAAGAACATATGCTGAAAACATAAAAAGCAATTGGGTGTTTTTCCTGTCACACTGTCAGAAAGCAGCAGTTGGGAGAAACTTCAGCGCAGCAGAAGCTCCTCTCCTCCTCCCTCCTGGCCCTTTTCTTCATCTTGTTCTGGTGGTGTTGCCAATTATTTGGAGGAAAACTCGGCCTTTGTGTCAGTGCAACGCCACAAGTGCTTCTCAAGGTTTTACAGCCCTCCAAATCCTGCAGAAGTCCAGAGGGCAAATGATGACTGTGAGCAGCAGGGAGAAAAATTGAAGAGGGAAGGGGAAACAGAAATCCCTGTCTTTCAGGCTTTGCATAGTCACTCTTGTCTGGATAGATACCTTTCTCCTTCTTGCTTTATTGCCAGTCCTGTCCTTGGATGGCTGCGTGGCATATTCACAACCACAGTGTAAGACACTCAGCCCTGTAATGCTTTTAAACTAACGAGGGTGCAGTGGATTAGCTCAGGATACATCACACATTTTCCAAAGGGCTTTGCATGTCATTTATGTGTGCTTCATAATGATTATCACTTTTTGTATAGCCTGAACATAGCTCCCCACCATTTTGGAGCAGGTTTGAGAATGTTATCACGATTGGCTTGTTAGGTGAAAGGCTTTTCTATTTAGTTTTTAATAGAGCAAAAGTGACTCTAAATTTGTTAATATTCTTTAGGTTATATAGGACAAATTACAGATAAGTGAATAAGTAATGAAATTTGTAATGAGAATTTCTCAAGTATGAAATGTTGGCACAAATTAATTGCGGGATTTTACAGCTATTATAGTTTATATCATAAATGCAAAAATGACTAGGGCTTTTTAATTACAGTAGGAACACACTAAATTTTTATGGAGTGCCATTTTGTTAAAGAGGTACTTTAAGCATTAAGAGCAAATGCCATCCGTAACAGTGAGCCCAGATATCTGTGCCACATCAAATAAATATGCTATTGCTATGAAATTGTTCCTCAGATACCGTAACTGACACGAAGACTAATGAGAGTTCTCCTTTCACACCTTCAGTTTGCTGTGTCTTCTCCCTTGGTCATTCTTTTTCTTAATTACTTTGTGTTTGCAGAGGGCCACAGCAAATCCCTCGGAAAAATATACAGGGCTTTTCCACTTACCCTTCAAAGCTGCACTGTGAATTGCAAAACATCGGTGTCTCAGTAGAAGTTAATATTATTGTGGAGAGGAGGAGGGAGGATGGCTGGATGCTAATTCTTATTAAATATTTGATGTGTAGAGAAATCTAATACAGTGAAAACTCAAAGAAATCTCATTACTTGGTGGAATGTATTGCATCCTAAGATAGAGATGACTTAGACTCAAAAACTAGCAGGCAGATTTAGTAAGGAAGCACATCTAAAGCAATGCCCTGCTGTTCTTTTCTATTAAAATAAGAAATCTACACATCATCTGCTACCCTGCTTATCTAGACATTTCTCTGAGTCAAGAATATGTGTTAAAAATTTCCTTGCATGCTGTATTCCTCCCCAGTGATGCCGTGTTAAGCTTTTCCCCTCCTCTTCTCACTTGGCTGCTCCCAGGGCTGGCTGGAGAGCGGTAGGTGCTGCAGATCCTCCTCCACCTGCGCCTGGCTCTGAGGGTCCCCCTGAGCCTCTCCTTCTCCAGCCAATAAAGAAGATCCACTCTTAAGGACTGATGTTTCTGCTTAGGCGCATGAGACAGCAAGCCCACATCCTTTCTCTGTGCCTCCTCCAGCACACACGGTGTCACAGACTGCTTCCCCAGTTAAGGTCCCTAATCCATCACTCACAATTCCTTAAGGGGATTAATTAATTTTAAAAATGGTCGTGTTTCTAGGTATGCTAAATGCCCTCCCTCAAGGACAAATGCTCATCTTTCCATTTGCACATCTCTCTTGATTCGGCTTATTGGAACGTCTGGTTTTTTGCTTTGTGTTAAACAATCCCAAAACCTTGCTTGCAAGGAATTGCAAATGAATCGATCATCAGAGATCTTGCTTGTAATTAGCTGCTGTCCTTTTCCTGAAGGTGAGTCTCACTGGAGTGGAGGCAGCATGTAAATATGCTGCCATCGCGTCCAGGGGCAGGTAAGAGAGCTCAGAGAAACAGTCTCTGAGGGGACGCTAGCCTGATGCTGGGTTTTAACATCAGCTCTGGCATTGGTTGGACAGTGTTAAATGTCTCCCTTTTAACCTCGTAACTCATTCCTTCATCTTCAGGTTTTTAATGTGACCTGCTTTGTAAATTGTTTTCCAAAGTTATGTTAAAAGTTTGATTGTATGATAAAAGTATGATAAATACCATGGCATATAAGCTGGATATTGGTGTGCTTCTGTCCCTGAGATGGGGATGCTCAAAAGGAAGTTCTCTGTCATGGCTAGATGACCACTCATTCAGTGCTTGTTGGATGCAGGCTGGCATTTGATCTAGTTGCTGTTGACTGACATTTCCTTTGCCACACCAAGGCTTTGGACTGAGTTTTTTGCTCCTCCTCCTCTCTTCTAGACTGAGAAATCTGTCACCAAGAAAGTCCTAACAGGTCTCACTTCTGCATTGGATACATCGCTGGGGTGGGAAGTTGAGATCAAGTTATGTGAATTTAACTTAGTGAAAGCAGAGCAACAAAATGTCTCCCAGGAAAAATAGGTAAGCCTCTAGGTCCTGATTCTCACCAAGTTGCAAGGATTTAATGTACCTTTTATGGGAAGAGACATCCCCATGGCTCTGCGGTCTACCAGGACATCCATCCACCCAGATGGCCATTGGTCTACTGCTGCTCTGGTCTGACCAGTTGCACTGGGCTGTAGAGCCAGGGTTGTTCCAGCTGATCCTTGTCTTACAACCCATTTCTGTGAATTGTGCAGGCCTCTGTTAAAATCCCCTGTGCTATTTCCACAGAACGGAGGTGTAAAATGCTGCACATCCCCTCCCTTCTGTCTTATCTATTCTCCTTCCTGCATTCTTATTTCACGGTCTGGTAAGAATCTCCCAAACTTGCTTATTTTGTGCTGTGAAAACAAGTCAAGGTTATATAAATCTCACTCCAAAACTCCTTTGTCTGAAAGATTTGTCATACATATGCCATTGTTTTCCTAACTGAATTTCCTGGAGACATTCCTCTTTTTCTCTCTTTGTTGCTGGTTTCTTAATTGCAAAAAATAGACACAACAAAACTACATTAAATATTGCTCACCTCCCATTTGGGTGTAAAGAACAACTGAAGTTGCTGGAGGGGTGACAGGTGGTCTGGGCCAACTGTGCTGGGCAGTGAGGAGTTGTGCCTGCTTCAGCCAGGTCCTGTGAAATACCTCTCCTTCACTTTTTTCTGTGATGTGAGCCACATGATACCACAGTCCAGTAAGACTCTGATACAATAGGGATAGGGTTAATCTAGCCAAATAATAGGAAAGAAGCTAAACAATAGCAAAAGAGCTAAACAAAAAGCCACACCCAGATTACAATTGCATTTGTACTTATCTTTGCCTGAAACATACACCTCATCAAGCCAGCTCCTGAAGGGTCTTGCTCCTTTCCATATGAATACAACAAAAGAATACATATTCTTGGCAGATTTCATTAAAATAGGAAGAAGAGATGGCTGCTGAAATGCTCTCATTGTAAATGAAGGGCTTTATGTTTACACAAAAACCACTCCTGGAAAAAAGTAATTTTGCTAATGAGATATACCCATATCTCCTGGGAAGCCTTTCATTGCTACGGCACTGTTTTAGATCCAGCCCAGATCTACAATAAAAAGCAATAACAACTAGCTGAAAAAAGCTCGTGGTTCAGCTAGCTTTCCAGTAGCAGAGTAGTCTATATTGCACACCCACCACATCAGATGGCCGTGATGTACAGTGTCAAAATGATCAGTGGTATTGTACCAGCAGCTCAAACCCTGTGAAGAATGAGCTCAGTGCTCATCCACGGAAGTGAGGCGCTGTTAATGAAAGCCCACGTTGTTGTGCACAGACCTCTGCTTTTATATAAGGTAGCTACCAGATTTCTTCCTACCAGGAAGCTAAGTTTACGCTGACATGTCCCAGAGCCCTCTAATAGCTGCTGGATTTTCCCCAAGACTCCTGGGATCATCCGGCTGGTTGTAATGGACTAGATGTTCTGCTAGATGCCAGACCCATCAGAGCTACAGTGCCTAAGTGTGCTGACTTGCAGATGTATTGCAATGCAGTGTGAGAGGTGGTCATTTCTTAAAACCCTATTTTAAATATATCAATCCTAATCCCAAGATGGCTTGATTTGCATGCTTTGGCTTCCTTTGAAAACACAAAGCCTTTAACCTTTAGTTTGAGGAATTTGACCAGGCTTTTCAATGGTCCCTTTCCCTGACCAACCTTGCTTGGCCACATTAGAGAAGTTAAGGACTAAGTGGGCATGACCACTCAGCAGTGGTGCTCCAAGACAGACTTGGAGCATATTGAAAAAGCAGACATTTGTTCTGCTGCTGCCTTGCTGAACTGTTCCATGGAGAACTCTCTCAATCCAGCTGCTGGTGCCTTTCATGGGTACCAATTAAATTTTTATATAATGTTTTATAACCATAAATATACTCTACAGACTTGCACATAATTCCTCTGCTACTTAAACCGCTTTTCAAAGTCCTTTTCAGCAGGCTTATCTTTGTTTTGGTTGTGCTGATTAAAAGGCGAGATATATTTTTAATAGGGTAAGTAGTACCACAGAGCACACTTCACATAACAGAAAAAGAAATGCAGTCAAACTTTTCTTATCCAAGTTGAGTAGAAGACATTGAGTTAGTTCAGCTAACCATGGTTTCAAATAATGAATGCGATTTTCAGGGTACTGGATACATCAGGGACAATAAGTTTCTTTTGGGCAAAGAAGGTTCTTGAATGGTCAAAACGTTGACTAGCAGTAAGCAAAACAGCATACAAGATCTCTTGCAAAAAGCTAAAAGTGTAAAAATTGGGACTTGGAGTTCAATATTTGTCTAGAAGTATTTCTGAGACTCAGTGGGCTAAAAATAGTCTTGAGGCTGTCAAAGAGAGCAGTGCCAAACCCTCTGGGCAGACCCCTTCCTGAAAGTAGCAGCAGGAGTATTTCCACAGAAATCCTGATTTCCTATGAAGAATCTTCCACTTTTCCTTTTTTTTAGTGCAGCTTGTTCCTCTCTGTGGACTTTTTTCCCCTCCACAAATAACCCTTAATTGTTTGTTTTCCCTGTAAACAGTGAAGAGAGCCATATTGCACCATAAAAGTAATGTGTGGGTTCCCATCTCATCAGCTCTCCGTGACTGCTGTGTCATGCCTGGGTAGTTTTCAAGTGCTATTACAACATGAGAAGACATTGCACGGAAGTCTTGATGATTTATCAGAAAGAGGTAGGCTGTTTCTATACAACACAGGCTCTGTGGTTTGGAGGTGATCTCTGTTCAGACGAGAGGCAATCTGGAGTTGGTCGTGACTGTTGAGGAGCACAGAGACCTGATGCATCATTTTAAGAGGTATAGGAGCACTTTTTGCCAGTCCATCAGTGGAGAGTGGTCACAACAGCTTACCAGGAGACTGCACTGGCCTGGAGAAGCATAGATGGTTGTGACGGTAAGAGCAGCTGGTGTGTAGTGATGAACTGTATCAGGGGAAGGAAATCATTGGTTCCAAAATGATAAAGTGGGCTTTAATTGTCCACATCCCAGTGCCTGGGGGATTACTGCCAGGGAAACTAGAACAGACGGAAATGCTGCTGACATTAGAATAATGTGCTGCATGCGAAACCGCTGCAGAAACAGTTAAATGACTCCTTTGCCAAGGCCACAGAGTGAAATGTTACTACACCATGGGGCAGATTAAAATATGCATTTTCTCCTAATTGAGCACAGCGGACTCAGCTGGAGGTCCTGTCAGGAGAAGAAGAATAATTTGTCACAGCAAGAAATGTATAACTTGACAGAGCATCTATTAGGCAGTACAGTAAAAAATAAAGTAGGACTTGTGCAGGTTTTCTTTATGCTCCACACTGTTTGGTATAGGCATCCGCATACTGTAAATGAATCTCAGGCTGGCTGGCAGTGGACCAGCCTGGCTGTACAATGCTCACTACCCTCACGGCTATCATAGCATGATGATGAGTAGGTTAAAAGTCTTTCTGGATCATTTGTGATTATAAAGGTCCCATAAACAGCAGCTATCCTCTCCCCACCATGCATTTAACTGGGTAGAGCCAGCAGAGCTCCATAACAGTTTCTCTCATCACTCTTGGAGAAAACATTTACGGAAACAGCAAGGTAGTGGCTTGAGGATGGAGGTAAGTGCAGTAAAGAGCTGGGACTGGACTGCCTATCAAGAACCACACTTCCCTCCTTTAGTAAGTATCTTGTGAGAATTATAAAAACGGGCTCCATTAAAACATCATGGGCAGGGCAGGGCTGCTCCCCAGCCTCTGAATTTTCTCTAGTCCTTTCTTCCATCAGTCACTGTTATTTATTTATGTAATTTCCAGGGAGACCTGTCCTGTCCTGGCGTGGCTGCAGCTTTTTGCTGTCCCCCTGCTCCCATTGGAGGGACCGTGCATGTCAGCCACAGAGGTTAGAGGTGGGAGTGGCTCCATGCTGTCCTTGCCCTGCAGCTTTTGCAACATTTTGCATAGCTGGGTGATGCACACATGCCCAAACTTCAGCTCTGGCCACCGTTTTGCAGCACTTCACAGAATGCTGTGCTGAATCAAAGGGAGCAGATCCCTGGACTGGGCTCCACAGAAGCAACCTGTCACAGGCATCCATGAGGCTGTGTGGCAGCTAAAACCAAGTAACTTCTATTCAGGCACATGCTTTTTATCTCCCTGGAAGGGAGAGCTCTGACTGACAGGGTAATTCATCATTCACCTGATGCACGAAGAAGAAGTCGCCTGAAGGAGTGGAGCCACACACATTATTTTCACACTGGTGGATGTGTATGGCCTGCCTGAGATCCAGTGTTTTTAAAGGTTTCTGTAACCCTAAAAAAGAAATTCTGGATTCACGAGGGAGATGTTACCAGGAATCTTTATAGCATGCTGTAGCACGATGAAGCCATACAGTGGCAGCCATTTCCAGAGAGCGCTTCATAGTGGTAGGAGGAACAACTTGCGGGGAAAACCCCATCAACACGAGGAAGGAGCCCTGGAAAGTTCAAAGGACTGGTGAAGAACTGCAAAGGATCCCCATGCCTTGCTTGAACGGTGCAGGTCACTGCTGCCCACATCGTTTGCTTTCCAGTGTGGCTGCAGGGCTGACTCTGACCCCATGTGCTGGGATGCTGGCTGGGGATACCTGCCCAGCACACTGGCCAGTGCTGGTTCTCTGCACTGCCTTCACCGATGCCAGCTCCTCAGTGGGACTATCTTGAAAAATGGGCTCGGGGTGCTGCTTTACAGGTCACCTGGGATGAGGAGCTGCAGGTAGACTGGACTCGCCCTGGCTGCAGCCAAGCATCCGATTCTGGTTCTTGCATTTGGCCATAGGGTCAGTGTTCCCAGGAGCAATGGACGAAATGATGACAGCCCTCACCATAGGCAGTCAGAAGACCTTGCATATGACTGCTGAAGCACACGGCGTGTGGCATGAAATACTAGGTCTCCCTTGCAGGAGAAAGCCTGAATGCGTGCTGCCTGCCCCGTGTTACTCACTGGTGTGCTCAGGGTAAACGGCAGATGAGGCCACAGACTGTGCTGGTTTTATTTTTGTAGTTATTACATCCAGAAACCTGTGTCAAAGCTCAATACCTCCTTGCACTAGTCCATACACAAACACAGTACAAAGACTGTCTCTGCTCCAAAGACACTACAGGTGCCAATGCTTGGTCCCAGACTGTGTGATTCCTCCTGTCTGCACCCACAGCACAGCACTGGGGTTGTGTTGTGGGATTTCTGCACTGTCTGCTCCTATTTGCTTGGTATTTGTTCTGCAGAGGCCAGCTTCAAGCTGTGGCTTTTCCCGAGCATATGGTTCCCTTTCATACTGGGCTAAAAAACATATAAAGTTCTTCACCCTTTTCTCACCTGTGGTTTCCTTCTCATCCATTTCTGCCAACTCTGCTGTCTACAAACGGCCTTCTAACAACCACTGTGAAGAACAAATAAAAGCTCAAAGATGGCACTTGCTCCACTATGGAGTTGCTGTATTCAAAAGTAGAATGGTATACTGAGATGACTTAGGGTGCCATTGATGCATCTGGATAAGTAAATTACCAGATTGAAGAAGCCATTCACATTTCCTCAAATCCAGTGCCATGCCAAATAAAACAGATTTAACTTGTTTGCAGTGACAAGGGACAGGGTAGTCTCATGGACTGCACAGGTCTTTCCTGTATAACCAGCTCAATCTGTTTTGGAAGTGGATATGCTGATTTTTGCTGAGCAAACCTGGTAAAAATGAAGTAATGCTGGGCTAGCTGGAACCACAGAGGGCCAGTAACATCTGAGAAATGCACCATCAGCAATATTTATATTCATTTGTCCATACCTTTACTTATTTCTGTGCACACTTGCTGTGTGTTTTGCAGGATCTCCCACAGATCAGATCTTTCCTGATCCCTTTTTGTGAGGGGTGTTAGTCCTACTCCAATCTTGTGGATGCAAATTCAGTTGTAACTTTGAGGCCAAATCCCTTCTACATTCAGATCCTAGAGGCCTCTAGGTCATCTAGTTTTACTTTCTGGCTTTGCTGCACATTTCAAGTTCAGACCCAGATATCCTGTATCTGGGCCTGTTGTCCTTCTACTTATTTAAAATTGAACCAACTCATGGTCATTTAGACTCAACTTCTATGCTACAAGCAGTTACCATGAAGTGTTCTGATATTTACCAGAACTGTGTCTAATGTGGTGTTGCTCTGACTACCTGCTGTAGAAACTTGGTCCTTCCATGCAAGGATAGTTTGTCCTTCTGTATTTCGAAGCACTGCTTACTACATGGTCATTTGAAACACTTCTAATTATATGTTCCCTTACTTTCTCCTAACAAGATGGTGATCTTCATCCATAACAAAATCCAACCACCAAAGTGAGAAGCAGACCCTACTTTAATTCCCATAGAGCCTCTTTTTTCAGGCTTTCCAAAAGCGAATTTTGACTTAGCCTGTTTCTGCATTTTACTGAGGCAATCAATTCTTATTTCTTTTCAGTCTACTTCATCAGCTAATGAGAATTGCTACCTCACTGCCTTTTACCTTCTCTTCTTTTTAAATAATGCATATCTTTCAATGCCTGTGTCTGAGACAAGACTACTATTCCAAAGTGTTTCTATTGGTTTTGTAATATCATTTTCTTTTGTTCTGGACCAGGGATTATACTTCCTATATGTGTCTGGTCTTAATGCACAGCATTTCTCTTGATTTTCTCTGTTTTAATCCAGTTTTAAATAGCAAATTTCATTAAATGTATCACACAAACATTTATTCCTCTCTTCAATATTATTCCCATATTCTCTTGGTGCCCATTCCTCTTCCCTTCTGTGTCCTATTTCCCACTGCAATAATCTCATTTATCTGATTTTCCTTTTTTCTGTGCATTAGAATCAGGCATGGAGATTAAGTGAGTCTCCCAACCTTCTCCCCTCAGTTTCTAGTTTAAAACTCCTATCAGTCATGCCACGACAATCCTAGGAGTTATTCACATAGAGTCTATTCCTAAGAGCAGTCCCCATCCTGTGAAAGCCTTTTTGTGGTCACATATCTCAGAACCTGGTTCACAGCACGGGCCCATGAGCCGTTGGATTATTTTACCTCTCAAGTTATGCCTTTGCTCTTTGCCTACTGAAGATCACCTGTAACTTCATTCATTTCGGCATTTTTGAATGCCAGGTCATTTCACCTCACAACCATCCCTGAACTCCTCCAAGTGACTATGGCAGCATCATCTGGCCCACCATGGAGGACAGCCAGTGGATTTTCTTCTGTTCTTATCAGGATCTTTTCCAGATCTACAGCACATTCTTGCTCTTAGCCACAAGTACCTATTTTCTTGTCTAAATCTGACTTTGATAACAGTCTTCCCAGTTATTCTTAATAAAAGTCATTGGTCACAAAGACCTTCCTCTTCTTAATATGTGAGCAGAAATGCCTGCACACTCCCCCCCCCCCCCCCCCCTTTTTTTTTTCCATGCAGCCTCCCTCCTATGGGTCATCCTTGTTCTTTCTTTGCTTCCTCTTCTTCTCTTCTGCTTCCTCTTCTTCTCTTCTGCTCAGACAATACCCTTCTTATCTTCTCATCACTTGTGTCTTCATACTCCTCCCTTTTTGCAGTGAAGCAAACCTGTGCCTCTTTTTGCTTCTTCTCTATTAGCTGATCTTATTCTCTTTTCTTCTACCACGGTCACAACTTCCACAGGTACCATTATCTAATGATCTGTCCTCTGAGTATTTGAAGTTTTCTAGAGAGTCTCACTCATCTCTTGTCTCCATCACATGTTTAAATACCCTTCTGAGATCCACCTACATGTCAATATCACATTATCTAGCTGCTTGAGTTTTGGAATATTGTACTTGCATTCTCTTCCTCCTAACACGGAACAAAACTGTATCCCCTCTCCCACTACCAGGACACATCCACCAGTGGGGCTGCAGATGTGGAACTCAGGGCAAAGCTGGACTACATGGCCAGAAGTGCGCTTAAGAGCTCTCTCGAAGCGTGAGCTGGGGCAGAGAGGGGAGTCTCAGATGCTCCCCCTTGGCTGTTCTAATTGTCTCAGTACTAGCAGGAATAAAAAGTACTAAAAGTTTATTTTAGACACTAAATCAAACAAATGTGCTATATGCACAGTTCAGGAATTAAAAAATCAAGTAATACATCTTGGAAATGTTTTTAAAATCATTCCATTTAGTGCCATTACAGAGAATGAATTATTTTTTGGAGTTGGTTTCCTCTCTGTTGTTAAACACATTTGCTTGATTCTAAGAAGCCCGTTTTTCCTTCCTCTGATCCTACTGTCTGCTGTTTGCATTGCCACAGCCCGTCACACAGGAGTCAGGTCTCATGTCCCAAACATGTGATTTATGCCTTCAGGTAGGAGCAGCAGCTGATCCTGCTCCCATTCCTGTGCTTCCACAAAAGTGAAACAGAGCACAGATGAAATACTGACAGAAGGAATGCATGCAAGGGAACTGATTTGTGGCATATTATATCATTATTATTCTTATTAGTATGACATTACCGCTTTTCAGTTTGTTTCAATAGTGAGATATTTAAGTGACAGTGTCAAAATATTGACAACATGATAAATATTAGATGTACCCTACCCTGAGAAGGATCAGCAAAATGCTGTGCAACTTCTAGCCTTTCTTTTTTCTTTTTTTTTTCTTTCTTTCTTTTATTTTTCTTTCTTTCTTTCTTTCTTCTTCCCTCCTCTCTCTTACTCCCCACTTGCAACATTAAGCAGTTTGGTTGCTCTTATCTTTCTACTTGTGTATGTGTGTGTTTTTAAATGGGTAGCTCCCACTTTATGACACAGTTGAATTACACAAAGGAAAGAAACTGTCCTACTTAGAAGAACACAAAAGGATTTTGCAAGGGAAGTATTTGAAGAGGGACATGTCAAATTAAATAAAGACCATTGTTAAACATTTTTCCTCTGTTATAGTTCTAGTTCTGAAGAGAGTCTAAATTTAGACTGTGAGTTGGAAGTATGGCTTCATGTTGCAGATCAGGTACTACATTTGGGAGAAAGATTTGCATTGCAGGAGTGGCCTAAGGAGCTTTTAGAAAAATACCGAGTGCTTTGTTTCAGTCCTCTGAGATGTTTTTTGTTGTTGCATTTTGTCATGGTGGTCACCTTTAAGGGAGGGGCAAGGACACACCAAATTACTCTTCTAAGGCAAGCAGTTTTTCCCGATGCAGGCTGGTAGTGATCCAAAGCCAGGTGGATTTCATGCGTGATGGAAGGTTGTTTCTGTTCAAGCTGATGACAAGGCTGGTCTGGGCTTGACACACCTGCAATAGTCACATACTAGAATCTATAACAATGTCTCTTGGTGCTTGGGCCCAGTGGTAAACCAAGACTGGGAGCTCCAGAGTTTGCTTCCATCAGAGGGAGAAATTCATGGGATCTGTAATATTTTAGGCCGCCCATCAACTTACACAGAAACCAGAAACTCTAGCTCAAAAGCTGAATCAAATAAAAGGAGAGGGAATCTTCTTTCTCAGTTGCATACTTGTTTCAGGCAGCATTCAGTCAAAAAACTCTCTGCTTTTGTTAATGCCACATCTCTCAATACTTGTTTGAGCAATGTCCATTTTTAACTTTGTCTCGAGTTTTCTTCCAACTTTTCTCACAAGCGCCATTCACAGAAAAATACCCAGTGACAACCCTCCCTGCCCTGCTCCAGAGCTGTCACTTGAATGTGCCTTTGTGCTGGGAGGCTGAGTCTCAAGGATGAATCAGATCAAGCTCCAATTGGACATGAGAACTTGAGTTGGAGCCCATCTTGGAGCACCCCATGATGGAGGTGGCATCACAGCTTCCTTTGGGAGGGTGAAATGGAGGCACAAAGCAGTGGTACACCCTCCCAGCATCCATGGAGCCAAGGGCAGAGACAAAGTTTCCTGAATCCTTGTCTCTGGGGCCATGCCCCATCTTGGGTGGGCTGTGGGGGCAGCAAGGAGGGCTGTGGGGCAGGAGGGACCTAGAAGATGTGTAGGAGGAAGGAGTCCATTTCTGAGCTGCTCTTAGGGACAATCTACATATCATTAAAACTCCTGTGCCATCTGAATGCATAACGGTACTTTATCAACTAAAACTTCTTTATTTAATCAGTTGATTTAATTATGAGCTAGTTAATTGAAAAATTCATGGTACAAGTTCTGAAGGTCAGAATACTCAGAAGTTCGAAGAAGACTGAAGCATTTGTTTCGAGCTGCGACATGCAGTGCTGAGTTACAGAAATCTGCTCTGATTCAAACTGGCAAACTGATCTCAGGACTAAACAACTGAATTACCAAACAAGAAGACAATTCACTTCCATCCATGAGGTGTGAATGCATCTACTGCCAGCCGTGGTTAGCCGGTGATTGATTTATCTGCATGTTGTGGTTTCCAAAAGACCCAAGTAGTAACTACTCTTGCAGAAATGCCGTTAGCACTGTCCTGTCAGCCCTCTCAGGGACATGTCCGCGTTTCTGCGAGGTGCCGGATTGATGGGCCTGCAGACCACAGCTCTCCCTGAACAGGAGACACGCCGAGGGTGGTCACTGCATTTCATCGCTGTGGGAAAGCTGTTTCCAGAAGCTGGCGTGGCCAGGTGGAGTCCCTGGTCAGAGATTTATGAGTCCCTGGGTGTTGCAAACATTGGTTCCCCTCCCAGACCAGTGCAACGGAGCCGGATCCCACTAAGAACCTGCCCTGCTGTCCCCATTTTAGGACAGTCGTGTACATATCTGCTGGGATATTTACATGTCCATGAAAGATTAAAGAGCAAAAAACTCAGCCAAAACTCAGTGAACTTTGGGCAGGTAAGGACTTGTGGAACCCTGTGCCTTGAAACCTTAGTGCTGCTACAGAAACGTGAGTTCTCTCTGTTCCTGTCTGTGCAAAATATATGATCAGAGCAGGTCACAGGTGTGGTGAGGGCAAGCATCCTCATGTTCACACCTCTGTCATATGCCTCACAGACCCTGGGTGCACAGAGACCACAACTTCCCTCTTATGGGAATATCCTGCATGTTGGCAAGCCCTGGGACACTTCAGGCTTTGTGTTTTCATCCCGTCGTTGCCATTCCTATCTCAGCAGAAGGGTGGCACCACCCTGGCTTCAGCCCACCTATGCATTTATGTGCTCTAAACAACATACTCTTACTTTAAAGAACATTTTTTTCAAAACAAGTAATACATTACATTTCTGGCCCTTGTGGCTGCAAAGTACTTTTAAAGACATGCAACCAATTTAATGTTGTTTTGCTGAATCTGCCAGTGCCTTAATTATTAGCTCTTAGAGGCTCAGCTTCCCATTGACTTGTTGATGGTAGCCTTGTATTGACTTAAAAGCCCTGTAGTGGTTCTGTCTGTCTGTCTGTCTCTGTCTCAACTTTGATGTTTTAATGAGAAGAAATAGGGATAGGAATGAATCCAGGAGTAGAAGATGAACTAAAAGGAGATTAAAAAAATGCAGGGGAAGAAAATTTAAGAAGCAACAACAACCACAGTGAAACAAAGGAGAGGGGAAGAAAAAAAAAAAGGAGGAATGTAAAGAAAATGAAGCAAAGGACAGAACACATGAAAAACAAAAAGGGCAAAAAATTCACTTGCATATATAGATAGGTGAATACTTCTTCTTGAAGGATGCTGCCTGTAAGAAGAAAGAAATGAATAAATAATAACTATGAAGTCATTTAATACCTTTAAAAACTGTCTGGGAGACTGTCCATTCCAGAGACATTCTCCTGTCCATTCTCCTGGTGCCTCACTGCACTTTGGAGACTTTCTCCCTGATGCTGCTTACTGGCAGAGCTGGTTTTCCTCTCTCCAGCCTGCACTAAGAGCTCCCAAACCGCCCTGGAGAGCGAGGGGTTGGCTGTGCTGTTAGCAGCGCGTGCCCATGTCACGCGGCAGCACTGTAAATGCACCATAACAGCACGCAGCACAAAACCCAGCTGTGTGCCCTGGTAACCCAACAAACACCGAATCGTGTGCCTGCACCTCCTCCAGAGCTGCATTTGTACAGCTTTGGGGTGGTTCATGTGCATGACTGGGACTGGTGGCTGCAGTATTGCGGTCCAAGAGCGGCGTTTCTTCATGTTGTGAAAGGGTATGGGGAGCCAGCATCCTTGGCACAACAGCACGGCTGTGTGCGCAGGAGCAGCCCAACAGGAGACCAGACAAAGCGGTTACCAAATGTTTAGTAATAATAGCAGGTCTGGGATGCGTGGTTCCTAATATGAGTTTTGCGGGATCCTGTGACTAATATATAGGTGTTGCTTTTATCACTAAACCATTGGAAAACCTCTCAACCTCAAAGGCCGTTGCACTGAGCAGGGTCTGCCTGAGAGTTGTTCTAGCCCATCATTAAAAATGGAAAAGTTTGCTTGTAGCTACGTTATTTTTGACAATTGGCCTAATGAAGCAGCAGAAAGAAAAGAACAAAATAACAGTGATGTGGTGAAATAGTTTTCACATTTTGCTCAGGTTTCATATCTCTCTTTATAGGCATTTATGAGAAGTGAAAAGCACATGAAAATTCAGAACACATTACTTGAAACAATAAATGAGTATAGGTAGTAATGTACCATACACTCAAAAGCAAGATAAATAATTGTTTTTCAATCTAACATTGTATCTATTGCTCCTAGGATGAAAATACAGCTAATATATATTTCAGGTGTAAGTTCAAAATATTCATGTGCAACCAAGCAAAGTTTTATTTCTAACTCCCCATCTGCTTCTAGTGAGGTTACATTGTTTTTTTCTCCGTGTTGTGTCGTTGCATTATCTTAATAAATGATTAGTTGTGAGATATTATTTTCCTTTAAAACATGTGACAGCAAACCAAGTTTTTAATAAAGTGTTTTGAAAAAGCAACAGACTGAAAATAACTGGGCAAGAGTTCAAATTGGTAATGAACTGAATATGCCTCTAATTATATTGAATTTGCAAGTAATAGGGTGAAGCAATATTAGAAATTACTTCTGACTGAAATTCAGTGCCTAAAGGCTGAGACTGTTCCCCTCAAACTTCCAGAGACTGAATAAAACTGCTGTATCATTATTCGTTTTAAATTTCTGTCACTTTGAATCTCAAAATGAATGACAGTTGGCTGTCTTCCTGAAAACAGACATGCCGATAAACGTGCCACAAAAGCTAATACTTTTCTCAAGGCAAGATTTATTTTTGGACTTCAATTTAACCAATACACATAACATTTGCTGTAAGTCAGTCTGGCTGTGTGTAATACCAGGCTCAGTACATATTTAAACCCACATTTTTGCACTTGGCTTCAGCTCTGTTGATCTAGATGAGGTTCATCATTGGACCAAATCTCTGTGCCCCATGCTGGCAGTTTAGGGTTCAATCTTAATCTTTGTATGAAGTCATTTTGTATCAAATGTATAAATAATTAATGTGTTGCTTATGGAAACACCATCAGATTAATTCCTTTAATAACAAAAATCTGTAGATAAATAGAGGTTGGTCAGGAAAGTGACCTTTTATCTTTTTTTTCTGTGACCCTGAATTAAATCCTGCGCTGACCGGAATGACCATTAATCATTGTGATCAGATTGTGGAGAGAATTACCAAGTGGAGTCAGTTTAGTCATCTCAGCTTACTTTCTACCGGAAAGAGGCACTAGGTTTATGTCGCACAAACGACACAATAAGCCCGTGATTAGTTTCTGCAGGTCAAGGCTGATATATATTTGTGCAGCAGCATGGACCTTGTCTATCTGTTGTGTTCTTGAACCTACCGCTGATAAATAAAGGATTTCTTCCCCCAGCATGGGTAACCTTACTTTTTGTGCCATAAATAGGTTTTAAAATGTCTTACAGACGAAAGTATGAAGAAAGGGTATGCTTGCAGGTCAGGCAGAGTAAACAAGACTGCTTCACAGATTCCTCTGGAGTTTAAATATGTTTGTATACCGCAGGGAAGGAAAATACAGGCGTCGTGTCTGCTTCCATGCCTACTGCTACTCAGCTGCTATCAGCACAGTGTGAATGAAAACACAACCAGGGAGAAAATATTAAAAGACATTTAGAAACTTGTCAGACCAGTTATTAGGTTAAGTAACATTCTCTGTAACCTCAGCTTCATGGATCAGCTTTCCTGAAGAGATCACAGCAGGTTAATGCAGGAGAGAGACAGAATCAGAATCTGAATCAGAAATGGAGAAGTCCATCATAACGAGGAACAGCAGAGAATTCCTGACACGAGGACTATGTCAATCAGATATACTTCTCCTTCTCCATGCCTAGGATAATATTTTGGCAGTACTACAAGGAATGAAAAAGACGATACACACAGTTCATCAGAGTCAGTATCTTGATTCTTGCATGGCATAAATGATAAAAAAGAAAAAATAATTCCAGGTTCTCTCTTTTTAAGGTGGACTTTGGTGAATACACTTTACTGGTCCAAGTTAGAATGAGTTACTATCATGAGGCCCAGGTCCTCTTGCTTGACAAAAATGCTGAATCAATACAAAGAAAAAGTGCTGGAGGGAATAGGAAAGTTGCCGCCCAGGAATCAGATATCTGTGGTGATAGTTATCTCAAGACATAGACAGAAAGGCAGTTCCTGTGCCGCCAAAGTGCTCGCATACTCCCTAAAGACAATATTACAGGATCTGTTTTGTAGGTTTCTGTTGCAGGAGAAATGATCTGTCACCTGTACCTGCTGGCAGCTTTCCTACCTTCCTAGCTGCATCTCCCTTTCCTGATGTTTCCAGATGACATGCTTTTCAGCTGGTACTCCATGTGATGCTGTAATGTATCAGCCCTGCCAGAAGAACATATAAGGGAGATGGCAGGTAGGATTGATCTTTAACCTGTCAAGTTTCACTTATCTGAGTCTTCACTTCATGGCCCACCAACAACAATCACATGTGCACGTTGTGCATGTGTATGCAAAACTTTAACATGGCCAAAGTGCTGCTGCACTCCTGTATAATGTAAAGGCTGGGGCGATGCTATGTTGTGAATAGAATAGAATAGAATAGAACAGAACAGAATAGAATAGAACAGAATAGTTCAGTTGTAAGGGACCTTCAGAGACCATCTAGTCCAACTGCCCAACCACTTCAGGGCTAGCCAAAAGTTGCAGCATGTTACTGAGGGCATTGTCCAGATGCCTCGGGAACACTGACAGTCCCGGGGCATCACCCACCTCACCAGCAAGCCCGCCCCAGTGCCTGACCACCCCCGTGGAACAGACATTTCCCTGGCGCCGGTCCGGAGCTCCCCTGGCACAGTTGGGTGCCGTTCCACGCGCCCTATCACCGCTTGCCGGGAGCGGAGACCGGCGCCTGCCTCTGCGCTTCCCCTCCTCGGGAAGCTGTGGAGAGCAAGGAGAGGCCGCCAGGCAGCCCCAGTGCCCTCAGCTGCTCCTGCAGGACGTGCCGCCAGCCCTGTCACCAGCTCTGGTGCCCTCCTCTGGGCGCTTCCAAGGACCTCAGCATCCGTGTTACCTCGTGGAGCCCAGAACCGCATGCGGTCTTCAAGGTGAGGCCGCACCAACACTAAAAGCAGTGGGAGAATCGCCTCTTTTGGCTGGCTGGCTCTGCCGTGCTCAATGCACCCCACAGCACGGTTTGCCCCTCGGCTGCCAGCGCACGCTGCTGGCTCGTTCTGAGCCTGCTGTCACCCAGCTCCCCCAGGTCCCTTCTGCTGAGCTGCTCCAGACACTCGTCTCCCAGTCTGTGCCTGTGTCTGACATTGCTCCGACCCTGGTGCAGCATCCAGCATTTTTCTTTGTTGGACTTCACGTCGTTGCTAATTGCCCAGTGCTCCAATCTATCTGGATCCCTCTGCAAGGCCTCTTGTCCCTCCAGGGAGCCAACAGCACGTCCCAGGTTAGTACTATCAGCAAACTTGCCGAGGATGCATTTCATTCCTGCATCCACATCATTGACAAAAATGTGGAAAGACTTGATGGATGAGTGTGTTGCCTTCCCTGTGACAGGACCCTAAAAACAAACTTTTTGAGAGAGACACAGGCAGAATCTATCAAAAGTGTTCTATCACCACCACTACAGCTGTTCTTTACAAGAAACTTTTACTCTAATTGTGTTTTTTTTTTTTTTTCCCCCTGAGCTTTTGCCCGGTACCTTTCCTTCCCACACACCATTGAGTTTTCTTTCCCATTTAAGATGGAAGCTTCTGACAGCATTTCTGGCTTAGCTTCTGACATGTTCATCCCATCCCAAGCGGATTTCATCTCACCCTGCCTTGTGAGAACAACTTTTCCTTGTTCTCTATCTTTCCCATCCCAGCTGTCACCTCAGCACTCCTCTTAGCATCACACACACAGGAGGGACAACCTGCACCTTACAGCAGCTGCAAACATCACCCAAACATAGAGAGAAAAAATAGCTATGAAGTCTGGCTGATACAAAATTACCAAAAAGCCATCCCGAAGATCTGTGCACTACTAAATGCCTCTGTGTGAGTGGGGGCGGCCCATGGCAGGACTGGGTCCCGTCCTTGCCAGCCTGGATGCAGCAGTGAGCCAAAGCTCTGCGCTGTTTTGGGTCAGCCTGAGCACGTCCTTCTCCTTCCTGAAGGCAAGGTGTAGTGGAAGAGGCGCACGCTGATCAGGCACAAAATGTGGCAGTGCGTATTCTTCGTATGAGCATCGCATGCAGCGCAGTGTGACATTTAGCATGTTTAGTTATAATTCAGCACGGTGATGCCAGCCAAATTAGTAACCTGCTTTCTGGAAGCCATTTAATAACAGTCACAAATGGCCTGAGGAAATCCCCGTCTGTACTAAAGACAATTTAACAGACACAGATGTGTTCATCTATGCAGAAACTTCAAAGGAGACATTTTCACAAATACGCACTGCTTGTTGTCTTCCTAGTGGCATTTGTCACTGCTTCCTGCAACGCATGGTTTATGTTGTCTTATCTTCATGGAGAATCACCCAGAGGGAAGGACCACCCTTTCTTCTTCTTCTTGCTAAAATCCAGGAAGTCCAGATCAATTTTATATTCCCATATTCTGTTAATACAGAAATATGTTCTTAGAAAGCATCAGCTAGAGAGGCTGGTGCACCATACTGCACCAGCACATACACAGGTCTATTGCTTCATCATTTTATATAAATTAGGAAACATCTCAAAAAATGAATCCAAACCCAAACAATCATTTTAGTCTACTTTTATTTGAGATTATTGTTTTAGCTACATACAATACCTATATTTAAAATATATGAAATGTAAGTATACTTAATGTTCAAAGTGATATATGATAAAGATAGGAAAAGGTGAACTCTTGATATATTACAAGTCTTTCATACCATGAAATAACTATTGCCTATTATTTTACTCCTGACATTTTTATTTTTAGGGGAATTTCACTTGATTTGTATTGCTGACACCACTGATATGTTGTTTCCAGTGACCTTACATCCAAAATCAGTAGGGTGTGACATTTGATGGCCCAGATAAAAAACATTAATGGTAGAAGAGAGGGTTTATTTTCCTGGTCATAAATTAAGTTTAAATAACTCAGAATTTATTTTAAACTCTTCAGTACTTTTTACTGTCTACCCAATAAATGTATTTATTACTGGCAGCTTAACTCAGGTTTCCTTGGTGAAGCAGTTTACTTAGATGCTTATGTGCAGCCTTGCTTTTATTTTGGTAGCAAGCACTGCTTCCCACAGATGAAAGGATATTGCTCTCAGGTAGTACACAGAAAGCAATATAATGGCATTGTCTTCTGCCTCTGCCTACATGTAGTTAGTTAGACGAGTGAGAGCAGCAGCTTTTGGCGTGATTCACCATAGTGAAGATTTGGGCTCAGAGATTTTTCAGCCTGTCTGTTAATGTATGTGGATAGAAACTGACATAAATATTAGTATGACTCAACATGTAGTCTCGTCTCACCTGTTCACCATCCTGCCTGTGCAATTTGCCCTGCAAATGTTCTTTTGAGGCATTTTTTTGTGAATGCCAGTGAGCTACATGCCATTGCGGTGTATATTTCTCCACTTTGAAAATATTCAAGATCTCTGGATGCAACTTGAAAAGGAGAGAGAGAGAGTGAGAAACTCACTGCCTAGAAGTGCTACCATCAGTCCCAAGGGCACAGGCACCTTTAAGCAGAGGGGGAGTGAGGCTGGTGACTCAGCAAAACCTGACAAATCCTGGAAAAAAGCCTTCCTGCCCTCCCTGATCTGCAGCTAGGTCCACGGGCCTTGCAATGCGGTGAGGAGGGTATGATTTTATGGACCAACGTTTATTGTGATAAATTGTGATTGGATTATATTAAGGATTTTTATAACAGTAAGAGGAGAGTGATCACCATATATAGGCTCTTAAAGACGGGTTACTGCAGTGTGGGGTTGTACTCTGTGTTCCCTTCTGTCATGTTTTATTGTACAGGACTGTTTAGGAGACCACTGTGTCTCTTGTGCACCGTCTGTGGGTGGTGATGGAACATCTGTTTGCATAGCTAAGTCCTGCAGGCACTGACCACAAAGGAGGTTCGCGAAACTTTTTTGCTCCTTAGAAAGGTCCTGGAGTTTCTGGTGCAGCCGGATTCCCTGAAGCACAGTCCAGCCCTCTGCTTTAACAGAGGCAGTTTCTTTCCCAGGGAAGCAGAGGGGAGCAAATTAGTCTGCTGAGCTGAAGATGCCTCACGCTCTCCTTCTGTTGAACAAGCACTGTCTGTATCCTCAGTGCTGGTGGAAAATCACAGGAGAGTTTGGATACCAGCATGTGAACTCTGCTTCCGTCGGACAAAGTCTTATTGCAGCCAGCCTTTATTTCCCTTGCCCTGAAACAGTTCAGGTCTGGCCTGATAGGCCTGGCCTGTCAGTGGAGATTGCCTCCCCGATTTTCTAGCTGGGATTCTTGTTGCCACGAGGCAGGGCAGCATCATGGCCCCAGCCCGAACCTCAAAACCTTCAGGTAGCTCCCAGTGCGGCCAGCACTGCTGCACCCCGATGGAAGGATTTATATTTCCTTCTGCAGCCAAGAGGGTTATTTCTGGGAGATTTTATTTCGGAGCCTTATTTTTTAAATGATTTAAGCTTATCTTTGTGTAACTCTTGATTTCAGCATCAGTCTTACAAAAAAAAAAAAAATGCTGGCAGGAGCTGGCAATGCTCAAGCTGGATAGGAGCCGTTTGAATGTACAAATTTATATGTCTTCTTTGACGGAAACTATTTTATACAAGTTGAAGTCTGCTGGTTCCAGCAGTCTACAGCAGCTGACTCACTGAGGAGAACCAGGCCCCGTGAGCCCAAGTTTGGTTGGTACTTTTCAAAACATTTCCTATACAAAATAAGCTATAGAAGAATAATAACTCCTCCAGTGTTTTCTTTTACAGTTAACTTTCCTAGGCTCATATGCCACCGCCGCACTGGCACAGGAACCATCTGTCAGATGGCCAATGAGAAGAAGGAGGAGGGAATTTCACATTGCCCCCTACCCTCTTCTCCAGGCAGCTGTGGAAGTGGAAATGGCCTTCAGCTTGTCCCTGGGGGGCACCAAGGCTTTTGTCTCCTTGACCTGGGCGCTCCTCAGCACCTTCTCCTTGTGCAACTAATGGTGGGGCGGGAGGGTCCCAAGGCATGTCCTCACCTCGTCTCGCTCTCTCTTCAGCTCCTCTGTTGATCTTGGAGGGATTTTCCTAACAGCTGCACGTGTCGATTTTTCACAGTTCACAAGAGTTCCCATGTCTGATAGTCAATATGCCAGCCATTAATATATAGCTTGCTTTTACTGTGAATTCATGAAGTATCACTGCAATTAAACTTCCCTGATAATGACATAATTTATTAATGAAAGAAGGTTCATCTTGAAGATCTTTAAAAAAAAAAGGGTCTATTCTCCCTCATGGTATCATAGTATTCACATTAGATACATATTTTGAATATCATTTTAAAATATTGCCATGCCAAGGAGCCTAGTGTACTCTTCTGTGCCCTGATTTGCCCTTTTTCAGACTACTCACTGAAAGAAATAAGGGGAAGATAGGTAAGCAGCAAAAAAAATAAAAAATCCTCCTTTTGATAAGAATAATCACAGGAATCTTCTAACTGCTTTGTTTTGAAGCCTCTTAGAAGGAAGATAGCACTGAGCTGTAGCAGCTTTACCTGTTAAGGTCAAAAGGCTCTCAGAGAAGGCTGGAGAATTGTCCTGCTGCATATGCCACAGAAGAAGCATCTGCCTCATACAGTGTAAAAATGCATTAGTAAGGGTCTCAGGTGATGATCTAGTGATCTTTTCCATATATTTGTGATTACGCCCTCTGAAAAGACCCTGGTATAAGTAATAACTAAGTCAATCAAATAAACAAAATTCAAGTAACTGCTACCTCAATGATATCTGTAAATCTAAAGGGTTTGCTTCGTATTAATGGGCTGCATATGGTTGCAGAAGTTCTCTATCTATTGCTGTTTTCTTTTTTTTCTTTTTCTTTTTAATAAGTTGTTCTAAATATTTGCTGTTGGAAGAGAGCAACGCTATGGGAGACTCTGAAGTGATATTCATAAGAACCGCGAACACTGACTAATTGATCAACCAAGAGTTCTTGAAGAGAATGATTTGATTAGGGTAATTTATAGAGATCGTATCTTTTGTCATCATTTGTCTTTGAAAACATAGAAGAAAACTGCTTCCAAGTGCATGTAGCCGCTGGCATGAGAGATGGTGTGTACTACATCATCAGTTACAGCAGACTGCTCAATTTTGTACCTTTCCAGCTAGTCAAATATCCAATAACAACACACGCGCACACGCACACACACACGCACGCACACACACAAAAGCTCTCTAGCTCTTTGCACTCGAAACTTTTCTAACATCGCCTTAGAAAAATATTTGGGGTTGTTCACCGCTCTGCTCTCTGTAGCATAAACATTTATTTAAATGGGGCTGTCTTTTCAGTAATGAAGAATGAAGGAAAAACAATGGTCTGATTTTGACAAATTAACTTGTGATTTGGAGAGTCAGTGAAGCAGGGAAGAGACATTCCTAACTATACTAATTAAATGAGCTTGCAACATTTATTTTAATGCAATGGAACCAGCCATATGAAGATGAACATTTTAATTTATTTTGCAGTGACATTATGAAAAATTTCTCTGCTGCAGATTATCTACAAAAACAAATCTCATCAGCATCTAGGTTTGTGCATGAAATTTACATCTCTCACACAAGTTTGACCTTCCCCAGTGAAAACAAATGGAATGTGCTAAGTTAAAAAGTTTCTGCAAAGGTTGTCTTCCCATTGATGCCGTGGTTTATGTTCAAATTACCTCTGTGAAAAACACATCCATTTTTCATGGTGCAGTGTAGATGAAAAATTCTGAATCCGTTCTAAGGGGAATGCAAATATAGCTCATTAGTTCAAAAACATTTTTCATGAACGACTGCTGAGTATTTTCAGGCAGATGAGAATGTGCAGCTTCAGCCAAGAATGAGCACCACATGTCCTACTAATTGTTTTTTAAACTTGTTCCTTTCCTCTATGGCATTCAGTAACTCTAGAAAGTGGGAAGATTCCTGGAGAAAAAAAAATTATAGGTAACCTCACTTATAGCATATAGTGGGTCTTTTCAATATTGTGTGCAGTATGAGGAAAAAAATAGGAGCATTAGCTTTCGGATGGGTAATGTCGTTATATTCAGTCGCATGACATTTCTCTTCTCTGAGTTTTTTCAGGTTTTAGTAATGAGTAGAAATATTATTTATGGAGTGCCATCAGCAGAGAGAGCGTTTTCCTAAGGTTCATATCAGTGACGATGTTATGGAGCTGCTGTCAGTAGGAGCTGCAGGAGCTCATTGGGTTTTGCTTTTTTAACTAGGTTGAGTAGCAGTAAGTTATTTTCACTGCTTAAAATGATCCTTAAGGTGTTTTAGCTAGGATTTTCCTCTCTTCAG
Organism: Anseranas semipalmata; assembly: GCA_013399115.1. Taxonomy (NCBI): domain Eukaryota; kingdom Metazoa; phylum Chordata; class Aves; order Anseriformes; family Anseranatidae; genus Anseranas; species Anseranas semipalmata. The sequence goes on along the minus strand of VXAA01003701.1, from coordinate 109,130 downwards.
CATGCCTCCTGAAAGTTTGGTATGAGGTAGCCTTAAAAAACAGAAGATTTGCGCAATGATTCAGGCTTCCAGCCTTTCCTCCATGAGCGCGAAAGCTGGAATGATTGAAAAACAACACACAACAACAGCAACAACAAACGATAACATTCTGCAGAAATTATGTAATTTCAGGGCCTGGTCACTTGGTGTATACCCTGTGTTTATGAATGGTGGTTCTCCACGTGTGGCGGACACCCACCAGCTCCTCCTCAGCCTGTGGTGGAGGAGGACTCTCCCGATGGCCAGACCCACCTTAGCATCTCAGGCAGGTCTTTTTACTTAGCCACCCGGACCCAGGAATGCCTGCAAGTTACAGCCATGCCCTGGCACCTATGGACTCATAGGTGACCTTCACCAGCAGAAGGTCTCCCAGGATGTCTGTGCATTCCACCGAGAGATGGGCAGACCCTGGCAAGTTGTGAAACAGCCCTGAACTGCGGCCATCTCTGGGCTGAACTGTGCAAGTCTACCATCTGTGCACAGAAAAGCTTGAAGTGGGGCGAGTGCAGACTTTCACTCAACTGAAACTGCAGGGAGATTTTAGGCAGGAAAGAGGTTATTACTGAAAGTTGAGTTGGAATTTAGCTGTAACAATTGTATTAACATCCCTAATGCAACGTTATGGGAATCTTAATAACAGTCAAGTATGAAAATTAAGTCAGTTGATGGTAAAAATCCTGTTGCCCAAGATCATAACCCTGCTTTTTTACCTGAAAAGCAGTCCTGCATTCCCTAGATGTTTGCTAAACATTTGCTTATTACCACTTGTTCAAGACGGAAAATCACCAGGCTCTGAACAACACCACTGTCCTGTACACTTGCTAATGTTTTGTTGATGAATGTCATGCTACCTTTTTTTGTTTGTTTGTTTGTTTTGTTTTTTGTTTTTAATAAGGATGCCACTCACTGCTTTTCTCTTTAGGTCTTCCAGAATACTTTTGTTTTTGGTGGCCAATCTTAAAAAGTGTTCTCATATGATAATTTCAGGTGTCAAAGCTTTTAAAGCTTGTTCTTTACCAGAACAAAAATATCCTCCCAGTCATGCACAGGAAGGTCATCTCCAGCAAGTACCCCTATTAGAACCACCACAGCAATTTTGTATGGGGTGCATCACAGCCCTTCCCCACACCACCAATCTTCTGCCTGTGCAGAGTCCATACAGAGCTAAGACTGCCCGGCTTGCTGAAACAAGGGATGTGTCCCTGTGGTTCAAAATGACAGGCAGGGAAACAATTTTCTGCAGATTTCACAGCACTTGTTCATAAAGTGTAAACCAGCCTCCATGCTACAGGACTACAACGCAGCCATGGTTTCACTTGCATCAAGGAATGCTCCCACAAGAAATTGATTCCTCATATTTCCTGCGAATATGAGGAATGACCTGGATAGCATAAACACACAGACTATGAGTCCCTCCGGTTCCTTGAAGGTTAGGGTCAGTCCTGGTGCACTGGCAAAAGTAAGCTCCCGTATATGAGTCTCAGCGTTGAAGGAAAGTAGAGGATTTATACGGAGTTAAAGGCGTGATGATTAGCCTTCGTGTTGAATATACACTGCAGCAGTCAATAACTCTGCCTTTAAAAATCATTGGGTATAGTTATGCTCAGAAATAATGAAGCTGCCACGTCGTGCACTGACCCCAAGAGAAGAGCTAGCTGAAGAAACAAACCTTCAAGACACCTAAAATCACATAAAATTGCCAATGTGTCATCTGAAAGGACAGAGGAAAGTAGCTTCTTCCAGCATGATGAAGTTGTTTGAAGCTCTTTCACTGATCTTGAAACGTGGAAGTGTTTTATCATCACTGAGACTCTCCTAAAACAGTCAGCAGCCAAGCTCATGGTCACAAAGCTGAAATTTCTAACTATGCATACATTCAGCTAAAAGCACCAGTGCACTGAGATGATCTCATAGGACCAAGCTCATCCACAGAGGTACTTTTATGAAACTATGACTCCACCAACAATGAATCTGTCACGTGTTTTTCAGTGTGCCATTTACAAGCAATAAAGGCTGCTGTCATGCCTCCCACAAGATCCCTGATGAGAGAAAAAGATGATGTGTTTATACAAAAGAGAAGCTAGCACACAGACCTTCAAAAAGAAACTTTCGACAATTTGCTTTTCGTTCCAAAGTAATGTACAAGAAGTCATTGCTCTTTCTGAGCTCGTATACGTCTTGTGTTTCCCTTCAGGAATCATTTCTCTTCATTCACCTTTTTACTCTGTTTAGGCAACCAGATTGATGTTGTGTGCCTGGACTGGGTGCTTTTCTGGCTTTCATGCTGTGAAGCTAGCAGCTCGAATAATGGCAGGAATCCATCCAAAAGGGGAGCTTTATTTCTCACCAGTCTTCCTGACCCTTCTAGAAGCCACATTTCTTTCCCTTTTATTTGTCCCCTCTTTCCCTTTCTTTCTCTGATTCCAATTACCCTTTAACTAAGAAGCATCCAACAATATTACTGTGGCCTTCTGCCATCCATAAAAAGCCATTTGCTTTCATCCAAATAAGCATTTATATTACAGCAAGGTAAACAAGGAGCAACCTCGTGAAGCTTTCTTGTGAGAGATTAATCTATGTGTGCTTCTTCTGTAGGAGCTGCAGCCCACCGTTCCTCTGGAAGACACTAAGCAGTCCCTCTGGGGTAAACAGCAGGTTTGATGGTTCTCCAGCCATTCTCCTTGCTGACCACAGGCAGGACACATAGCTGGCGGACAGACAACGTGGTCAAGATGCTAGTGGGTACCAGCTGCTCCCGGCTGCCTCGGGAAACCCTCCATCCCACCCTGGGCCATGCGAAAGTTGGAGGAGTCTGAAGCTTCTGCCTGCAGTGGCAAATCTCTGAGGACCTCCAGCTGTAATGCTGTGGTTGCCACCTCCAGCTTTCTCTATGGCTTAGGTGACCGGGGCCCACTTCTGCTCACGTTGATCTGTCTGCAAATTCCCATCCAGTTGGAGATGCCCAACTGGGATAGCGCTGGCTTTGCGGCTGGCTGTGGAAAGTGGTGTCTCCCATCCTGGTGGATGGGTCACCTCAGCTGAGGGTCCTCCTGGGTCTGGCTGCAACTCCTACCTTTTCACATGCCTGACACTTTGACTTGCACTGACTGCTGAGTGGCTTCCGTATCAGACAGCCCGCAAGTTTTTTTTCCACAAGATGCTAGTCTTTGGACAGCAGGAGTGCCACAAATGAAAGCTAACAGACAGATATGAAAATAAGTTTTCTCCCTCTGTCTTTCTCTTTCTTTCTCTGTCCTTTAGTGCAAAACCAGTTTGCAGGAGATTAATTTTATGTAAAGTTTTGCATTTCAGATTGTGATCAGCATTTTTTTTCCCTTGGTTGGCTCTGAGAAAACATATATTCAAGTTTGAGAATTCATCATGTCTGATTAATGATGTGTATATAGAGCTTTCTGTATCATCTTCCTTCTTTTGGTCTTTTTTATTCAGTTGTTTGTTGTACTCCAACCCTGCGGATAGATGGTTCTGCAGTGATAAATGTAAAGTTTGCATAAGCCATGTAACAGCAGGACAGCCTATTATCACTGTACATTTTCCATGGCTGTGCAAACCTCTGTAGGCTATTTTATTGCTAATAGATCCACAGAGAAACAGTAGTGATTTTATGACTCTTTTTAAAATGGAAATTCATGTTTGAGAAATACAACTGGGAGGAAACAGATGTAAACCACTTAAGCATTTGCAGAAAATTGAGATGCACACTCTTATTTACAGACCCACATCGCCTCCATCGTTTTATTTTCAAAATTAAAATAAGCAATCTGTTTGCCATGGGAAATGAGGAACTGTAAACTTGTTGTTTTTCCTTTACAAAGCAATGGCCAGCATTGCTGTCTCTGTGCTTAATGGCATAGCAGAAAAGGGATGACAATTGGCACCCCTCCCCACACACAGGTTTTATTGTCTATAACACATTCCCTTTGTAATCTGTGTAAGAGGTACGCAAGTGGGAAAGATTTTAGCATAACTGTGTGTCTGAATTCACATAACATTATAAAAGCTAAAATGATTACCTAACCTATTACAAGGTTTTACTGAAGTATTTAAAGCTATTGGAAAATTGATTTAAAAATTTTAATAGCAAACAATTGCAAAGCATTTACACTCATGTCAGAGTGCTAGTGTGTTCATTACCTACACCAGCAGAAAATATTTTTTACTTCTTGCATGCTGGTTTAGATTACTGATTTTGAGGGCCAAGCATCCAATTGGAAAATTATTATAAAATATCCCTATAAGCTCTGTTCAAAACGTGAACTCAGGAAATCATCTGTCAAAAAAAGACAGCACTGAACATCTATTAGTTATAACAAGACTTTGTGCCGATCTACAGCCCTGCATCCATGCAGATTGGAGCTGTGCACCCTCTTAGTGCTCTTTTAAGAAATGGATGCTATATATACTTTGCAAATAGCTAACCAGGGACACAGACTGTTATGGAGGCTTGGAGCTATGGCACAGCACCGCTGAGGGCCAAGGTTGAAAGAGAGCCCAGTGAGCTCCATACTCCTCAGGAGTCACCACCAGGCACAGATTTTTTCAGCTATGTATTTCTGAATTATTGCCTGCTTTCTGGGAAAGTAAGAGGGTACGGTGTTTAAGTTCTTAAAAGGGACCCACAATATACCCTCACAGATTTCTCTCATCTGAATAAGGCAACCGAATGAGCAGTGTAAAAAGCTCTGCATTCAACAACCTGCTGAAAGCTAGCATTGAAGCTCGGGTGAAGCTGTGTCCTTCTCCTCTGCAGCCATGCTGGTGGTCACCTGGCCACCATATTCTTAAGAAGACTTTGAAATTCTGATGAAGCAGCTGGGAAGAAGGTGGAGGACATCACTGAGATGCCCCACTTGGGCCTCCTCCTGTGCCATAAGAAGACGAAAAAGGAAAGGAGAGCTGCTTTTGTTAAGGGCAGTGCCACCAGCACGCCTGGATCATGTCAACACAGCTTGCAGGCAGGAGAGAAAAGAGAGCAGCTGGGGAGAGCAGAGCTGGCAGTGTTGAATGCCCAGGGAGCAAGGATGCAAGCTCTCAGAGAGCAGACTGAGGAGCAAGAAAAATCAGGTGTCAAGAAAGAATGGCCTGGGGAAGTGGGGAAGGAAAACAGCTGGGATAGGACAGCTCCCATAAAGAGCAAAACCAGACACTAATTCCACTTTTGGGAGAAAAGACTAAGACACATATTGCATTAAGGAGAGCTAACAACACAGACTGCCTCCCCTAATGTTATTCTTCCATGCGAGCGGTTTCCATAGTGATGTCGCTCGACTGCAAGCAAGAGAGGAGATGGCCACAAGGCAATCGCTGCAAAGGCGCGGCTGACTCCCCAAAAAAGCACAGGACCCTTGGATCCATGACGAGCGGCTTGCTCCAGCTCCTGCCTGAGGACACATGCAGGAAGGGTCCAGCAGCCTTGGCCTACCTGTGGGCAGAGCAGCGAGACTTTCCTGCTCCATCCACAACAGCCCACGGAAAGCAGAGCCTCTTGCTGACCAAGCCATGTCTGCTACCAGCAGGCCTGCCACGTCCCAGTCCTTGGAGACACCCTTCAGAAAATGTGCTTCAGCCCTCCGGTCCATCACAAACACGGTTAGCGGTGACACTGGTAAGCTGGAAGTGACGATGTTTCACACAAAATTGAAGTGAAAGAAATCTTATACTTTCCTACACTTCACTCAGCACTGATAAGTACATTAAAGAGCTTTATTGACCCTTGGTAGTTAAACGGAAAGCTTTCTTGTTGCAGCACTGAAAGAAGGGACAGATTTCCCAACAGCTGTCTAATATCTCTGTCAACATGGAAATGAAATAGATTTAAGGACCTCGGAAAAGCATCCGAACATTTAGTGCCCGGTAATAATGAATTCCAATTTCCACTTGCAGAAACAGGAATTACTCTCAGTCTGCTCTACCAGCTTTCTCAATAAACATCCGGCACAATTTTATTTTTTAGAAAAAAAAAAAAAATCTTCCAAAAGCAGGCTTTTAGCTGACCATCTCTTTATGAACCCAGCTACAGAGGCAGAGTGTTTGAAAATGCTGGTGTGAACCCGTGTGTCACATTCAGGCCCACAGGGAAGACAAGGGTAACAATAAATAGCCAAATAACAGGATAAATGAATGTCGATTTCACTGGGATTTGTGAGACACACCAAAACCCTTCAGGTCCATGTAGAGCAGTGCTCAGATCAATGGACAAAGAGAAAAATACCACAGTGTTTTCATTCTCCAGCTGCACACAGCACTCTTTGTTCTTAGATCAAGGCATTGTGATGAGGAAAGATGAAGCAAACGTAGCCTGAGGACCTGTGAACAGATGTCTGCTCCTTTCCTTGGTCCAGCCCAGCCTGCTATAGTTCGTATCTTAAAACCAACAACAAGTCTGAGCAATTATTCCCTATATGCCTGTTATTGTCATCCAATAAAGCAGCATCTAAAATAATAGCTTTTCTCCTGCCACCCAAGGTTGAGTGCTGGAGAAAAAATGTGTTGAAACTGATTAGGTTAGAGAGATAGGTCTGCATAAATAATTGCTGTAAGTCAACTAAGTCAAAATAATAATAGCAGAGAAAATTAACTTTCAGTTGGAAAAGCTACCTGCCTATGCTCTCATTTGTACACTGAAGACTAATTTGGCAAATGAAGAATACAATTCTTGGGACAAAGCAGGTAACCCATGGATTCATGATGATAGCTGTCACAAACGCCAGGTCTCCCCTGAGATCAATTGGCCTTAAGTAGAGTTACATTCATTATTATTATTATTATTATTATTATTATGGAACTATGTTAAGATTTATACAACTTTTCTTGGTTGTTTTGTCCTGTATGCCAGCAAGGGAGCCTAGATTTACAGATAATTAGTTAGGATACTTGAAGCAATTCAAGATTTCCTTTCATACAGCTGAAAGGTGTATTTTTTGTTTTTCCTGAATGTATTTATTTATTTATTTTTGCCTCCCTTCTGTCATCAGTTACTTTCTTCAAAACTAGCAACTGTACAGAGTAGATTTCTTCTGCGATTAATACTGCTGTAGTCATTAAAGATCATTGCTTGCCTGTGCAGTCAACAACAACTTGAATGTGGAAACCCTTATGACAATCCTCCCTCTCACAGGAGAGGCAACGTCTTGGGTAAGCATCTCATCCCTTCAAGATATCTCTTCTTGGTCTTGAAATAATATTTATAGCCCCATTTGTCTTGTCAGTGCCGTTCCCTCTTCTCAGGAAGGAACCAGTTCAGAGCAATCATTACCACCTTGTTTTATGCAGGAGTCTACATCTAATAACAAATACTCCACTTGGGCCAAGTCGATGAGAGCAGTGTTGTGTCTGCTGAGCACGTCTCTTGTCTCTGCCCAGCTCATTCTGCATAGCCTATTGGTTTCCTTTTCTATTTTAACTTCAGTTTTTGTATTATTATTCCAGAAATTGATATGTTTTAAGTAATGTGACAGGTTCTCTAGTTTTTGGCTATTTGATTATTTTCAGTGAAGTGCATTTTGAATGGATTCTTTTGCCCATTGTCATAAACACCAAAGGAGTACTTTTTTCCCAGCAAGTGAAGGAAGTTTGGCAATTCTGTATTCAGGACTGAATGTAAGTTAAATAATCTTATGCTGATCCACTGTGAAAACAAGCTAAGCAAACAAAACCTCCCCAAAAACTGATGTCTCACAAAGTGGCTTTCCTACCAACCATTAGGTTGCAGTTGAGTGCATCACACTTTTAACTCTAGTAAAAGACTTTCCTTATACTTCCGGATGAACAAACATGTGACTTCTTATCAACTATTAGCAAACACGTTTCTGTATTCTCATTCATATGCAGAAAGTAAATTGGAGAGTGGGCGTCTGAACTTGTGGGACTTGTGAGGCACATCAGTACTGCACTTGCAATGTTTTCATTTTGAAGAGTGCTTCTACGTTATATTTATAGTGAGCCTGGAGTTACAGACCATGTGGCCAAGCCAAACTTTTAGAGATTCTGCAAACAACCTAACCATAGACCGCAAGCATGAGAATGGAGAAGTAGTCCCAGAACCCTTTTTATCACATAAGAAACTTGGAAAGTTACAGCTAGCAAGGAAAATGTGAATGGTTATGAATATTTTTTGCATGCAGTTCCCTGTCATCATCCCCATCCCCACTCTGACTGCCAAGGGTGGCCCTGGGTTTTGGTGAAATCTGTGATACTCATCCCTCAGTTTTGATGGAAACTCTTGCCTAATACTGAAAGAGATAAAGTTGAACTGAGGTGGAAGTTGAGGTTAATGAAGTCCTTTCCTTACTGTCATATACCCCACTGCAGACTCTCCCTAGTTTATCATGATTGTCATATTTTTCTTAAAGTCTTGGCATCAGGGGTTATGTGACATATTTGGTTTGCAGCTTCCCCCCAAGACTTAAGCCTTTGTAGTTTCAAAGAAAGGTGTGAAAATGTGAACAAGGCAACCAAAAAGACAAAAGGCAGATAAAAGAACTGAGAATGTGTGTGTGCTTTAAGTCTCAGTAATATTAAGGAGTCTCATTATTAGTAAAACTACATAAAAGAAAATTCTTGTGATTTTAGAAACATTTATCATCAAGTTTGGAATGCCTGTATTTGGCAATAGTATGTGTTTTCTTACAGATTCATAAAGTACTGCACACCACAAAGCTTCCTATATCCTGGAGGTTTAAAATATGCAAGAGCATCCTATTCCTATTAGATGCCCAGTATTCATATCTGAAATCACATTTTGGCCACAAAAGAGAAATTAATAAGCCATCACTCACCATTTTCTGTGGTAATTAAGGAGTTGCACTAAACTGAGCACTGCAGATTTTCCATGTGCCAATTTACTGCCACTTTTTAGTACACTAGCTGAGGAGTCTAGAAATCAAAGAGATGCCGGCGACTTCAAACATGAATACATTGAGCTGTGCTGTTCTGAATGAAAATGGACACAGAAGTGGATGTTAACATTTTTCTCTATGGAATCCTTTACACAAGCATGTTTGATGCTTTCCTCCACATGCCGAAGCTGGAATTAAGTAATGAATAAACATGTCTCACTGAAACAACTTTGACATTTCAACTAAGTTTCCCCATTAATTAAGATAAGGTTGTCCTGGCCCCCCAGAAAAGGAGTAGAAATTTGAGAGAACCTGGTGGCTGAAGTATAGTATAAAAAAGCTGTATGAACACTTTGTTAAATGCACAGATTTAACCCTGCTGTTTTGCTCCTAATCATTATTAATTGCCTCCAGTGGTGGACATTAATTTCCCTATTGCAGCAACATGCATCTTGAGTTTGGGCATATCCTAATATATCAAGTGGGACAGGTGATATAATTCAGCTGGTCACAGCTGGAAAGAAGACAGCCACCCACATGCAAGCAGTCTGTCAGCCTTAGTTACGCTGCAGACACCACTGCAGCCTCCATAACGACATTGTACATTTATCTCTGGGGATAACTTTACAAGAAGTATAGCCGATCAGTTCATCCTATTTAATCTGCTGTTGTCTTAGCAGTAATAAGAATGCTTTCACCTAAGCTTTAGCTGCAGATTTTGAGGGGAAGGAATTTGCACGGATGGCAGAATAGCCTGATCCTCTCCTGGCCAGTAGAAAGGGGAGGGATTGGGATGGCATCCCAGATCCATGAAAGGCAAAACAGGGCGTGTGTGTGCGCCCCGGCAGCCAAAAGTCCAGTGCCGCCATCTGGGCCATGAGAGTTTTGCTTTCCTGTCCCTGAAGTCCCTGATTCAGACCAGAACCTGCTTCCCAGGTATTTTATTTTTCAGTTAACGTAAGGATCACTGAGCCAGAGACGCTCAATTATTTCTTCCATGATGAGAAGGACAGCAGAAGCAGAGGTGGCTCCGCCATGGGAGAGGCTGGTGGGGAGACTCCTCCGCCTGGAAGCAGAAGATGCAGCTGCAGACCCCTGCTCCACCCATGGCTGTGATGGGAGGAGGATGCACCTCGCTCCCTGATTTGGGGCAGAAGTTTCCATTCCAGCCTTGGGAAGCGTATGTGTTTCCACAAATGGTTTCTGTTTCTGCCAATGGCATATTTCCAGGTGTAGAATGTTTCCTTGCAAAAAGTCTTGCCCAAGTGTCCTGATTATATAGTTAATTAAACATGCAAATTGCTGCTATCTCAGAGCTCCTCTCCTAGCACATCCCATAACTCCACTTCAGCAGCCGTTATGTTGCATGCATTGAATTCAAGTTAGAAGATAAAGGAAGTTTGAGCAAATAAAAGACTGCATGAAAGGATTTCAGGATTTGGCCCAGAGGAATGATGAGGGTTTATACGAAGTGGGACCAGGTCCTGCAGTTGTCTTTCTTCAACTGTAATTAACCTTTTTCAGCACTGCAATTGCCTTCATTTGTAGTAACCAGCAAAGAATAAGCCATGGAGCTTTTTAGCACTTTGGTTAATCGATAGCACAAGTTTGGCTGTCTGTCCAAAGCATTGTCCAAAATCATTTGTCAAGAAAAAAAAAAAAAAAAAAAGGAGAAGGAAATTTAGAACGTTGAAAATTTCTGGAACAAGATCTTTCATTTCAAAACTTTCAGTGAATTGTGAAAGCACCTTTCCAAAAGAAAATTTCTTTTTGATATAAAACAGCAAATGTATTTTGGCAATCTGAAAGAAGAGTCTCATGCTTCATTTGACAAGGCTTGACGACAATTCATACTCAGACCAGCTTGGCAATTCCTGGTAACTAATTCACTCTCGAATTCACAACTAAAAAGTGAAGTGCAAGAGTTTAAAAACACAACTCAGTTATTTAAGAGAACAAGCCGTGTCATAACAGCCTGACATGAAGTTGATGTGTCTCCTTTCTGATCTTTAGTTCTTGTGCCTTTCCAGTGATTCTAATCGTATAGATCTTATCCTGCAAATCCTTACTGCCTTTTGCAGAGATGACCCATCATTCAGGGATGGCACCACACAAGTGTAGCTGTTTAATTAATCAGAACATTGAGGTGAAGCTGGTCCATAGCATCTTAGCTTGTAATAGCATTTTACACTGAGTCTAAAAGCATTATAAAGTCTGGTTTTAACTGCTCAATGGTTAAGCTTGATGCAGATAACCTACATGAAAATCATCAGCAATAGAGAAAAGGGAAATATATGCTTATGTGGCTTTGAAAAGGTTCAGTTCTTCACTGCCCCTGCGAACTACTCCATAGCAGGACTCCCACACAATACCTCAATAATCAGATCATCGCTTCTTTAAAAGTCACGTTTGGTCCTGACAGCACCTGACTTACGTTGTTGGCTTTTTCTGTTGGGACAACACATCATCCAAGTAAACCACAGCGCAGCACTGTCTGCTAGGGTCAGGGCTGCCTCCTGCCTTTGATCTCCTCCTTTTCCCATAGAAGGGCCGTCCGGGGCTGTGTTTACCATGTCCTCGTCCCACAGCTTTGCTGGAGGGACGCGGCGTTCCCCCCACCGCAACTGCTCTGGCTCCTCAGCCGCCTGACCCCGCTCAGCCTTCCCTGGAAAACTCCTTCCACTTAGTTGCAGACAACTTTATATTTCATCTGGAGTGACACCCGATTTGGAGGTCTGGAACACAGTGTTTATGCATTTGTTACCACTTCTAAGGCATGCCGTTTTTGCTATCCAGGAACCAAGTGAAGGCTTTAATGGGGGAGAGATTTGCTACACAAATCCAACAAGGAAGAAAACAATTCTGGATATGCCGTGGTTGCTGTCATGGACTTACATGAGGTGTTTTTTGTTATCTGGGCAGCAAAACTGTTTGGGTTAAGCTGCCAGTGCCACTCCATCACATAGCTCTCTGCCAACCTGTGAATCAGATGCTTGCTATCAAAATGGGTCAATTGCACTGTTGTGCTGCCTGTTTTGGATGGCTTGGCTAAACAGCTTTGTTTTAGCTAGAAATGTTATTTATGAGTTATCACAAGACAATTCCAGTGTTATGATCACTGTTATTAACATGAGTTGAAAGGAACAAAGGCTTTGTACTAAAAAGGAAACACAAAGGAAAAAGCCTTGCACAATAGTATGCAGGCTGAGTTCTTTGCAGCAGTATACATTTCCCCGTTAATTAAAATAGTTAAACTGGGGAACTAGACATTGATGCAATATGTTGTTCCCATTCTGGAAATACATTCACTAAGAGTTAATAAATAATCTATGAATTCTAATCTTTTAAAGTCATTTCAGAGGGATGAAGTCATCTGCTATAATTGTAAATGCAGTACCTCTGCCTTCACTGCATTCAAATGGATAGGTGAGCAACTGATTAGAGGTGCTGGGTTGCTAGAGATAGATGCCCCAATTTAAATGTCACACCATTTGTTTTTAGCAAATTGAGTTGCTAGAATAATATTTCCTTCTATTGTAAGGCTTTAACCCTGGATTTCTACCTGCTTTGTCCCAGGTTTAATAGGGCAAAGGGATTCATTTTCTTCCTATTAAATCTGCAGGGACTGCCTCACTGATGCTGACTATGTAGATAGACCAGATTTCTGAACTGTGCAGCTCTATCTACCTGGTGCCAGACCTACAAGAGCTTCATGCTCTCATTTTGGCACCTGAGGCAAATCTTGCTGCAGGAGCACAGCAGGACCTGCTTGTGAAAAACTTAAGGGTGTTGTTCCATTTTGTTTTGCTTTTAACAGAAGCTGAGCTGACTTCCCTGGAAAATTGAGCTTTCTGTGTCTAATTTCAGCCTCCTCTGTCCCAGGCCCTCAAATTCACATGTTGATCCCAAACTGAAAGTGTGTGTCAGGCTGTGAACTCCCTGAGCAGGGGGGGGACTCCTCATTGCTGGATTTGGTTTGCCACCCCCAGACTGCTGCCAGGACCAGAGTGGACCATTGAAACCTGGCTTGTGGGTGCGATGTTGTCCTGCAGGTGCAATTGGGACTGCGGCACAGACACGCTCATCTCCCATTCCCATGTTTCCATAATCAGGTTTAATTCTCTTGTCAACAATCAAATGAGCTGACATGAGGCTGTCAGTCTGTGCAAGCTGCGTCAAGCTTCAGATTCACTCAGCTTCTGTCAGGTGCTTTCTTGTGACAAAATGTCGTGGTTTAGAGCATGACTCACCCTCATCTGTAGCGAGCAGTGAGTTTTAATTGACATTGCAGCATCAAAGAGCTGCAGTCAGGCACTGCTGTTTCTTGGTGATCACAAGCCCAAAGGGAATGTCTTGAATGAAGCTGGGAGCCCACAAACTCCCCAGCAAAGGTCCCACCTAAAGGGAAACCCAAGCACACTTGAAAGCTCACCCATCCTCAGGACAAAAATCAAACCTACCTCGCACCTCCTGGATCATTACAGAAGTGTTACTCACTGGAGATCCAGCCCCAGCTAAACCTGGTGCTGCAAAAATGAAAGACAGACCACACTGCTCTCCCAGCTTATTTAGTACCCCAGCCTTTTACGCAGATATCAATGGCAGCTTTGTCCAGTGTATACATTATAGAGAGACAGTCAAAAATTGTATATCAATGATAGCATCTTTAATAGCCATAAAAATAAAGTGAGGAAGACAGGGAGTGATAAATAAAGAACAGCCTGTATTGATCCATCTGCATCTGGTTTGTTAGATTTCTTATACAGTTCATGGGAACAAAAATCTGTCAGTTCGTCCTCCTTCACAATAAACTGCTTCCCATTAACAAGCAGTAGATGATCTCATGGGTTTTAAAGGAACATGCAAGAGAGATCTGCAAAAAAGGGTATGATGAGGATTATTAGTATAGCAATAAATTTCATCAACCTTGCCTCTTAAAACTAGGACAACTGCAGTCAGCAATAAAAATAATAATAGTCTGAAGCTCTTCTGCAGCTCCATGACACCCCTACGTCACTCACTGGTGCGATAGCTTTAAAAGTGGTTCTTAAGCCAAGCTGCTGGGAAAATATCACTTTCAGTGCTTTGAGCATGCATTAATCCTCGATCCCATGCGTGGCAGCTCCACCGCGGTCCTGCTGTGTCTGGGGACTGTAGCAGTCACCTGGCAGAAGACAAGAAGGAGCTCTGGAGTCCTCTGTGGTCACCTGGTGCAGTGCCTGGGCTGTGGCTGTCCCAGCCGGCCTGCCATGGGCGTGAGTCACTGTTTTGGGTGGATGCTTGGCCCTCTCCATGCTCTCTTTGGCTTTTGCTCAGCTGGGGTGTGCTGGCACATCCCATGAGACCAAAACCTCTTCCTGCATTCAGGGCTGCACAAGGGAGAATTAAAGCACCAAACAAACAACTTTGCCTTCTGTTTTTTTACTGTGTCCCCTCTTCTTAAATGAAAGCTAAGCCTTCCTCTCTTTCTTCCAAGGACCAGATGTCTCAAAACTTCAGTGTCCCAAGAACTGGAGCAAACATTTTGCACTTTGTCGCATGGCCGCACTGGAGAGGAAGAGGCCACAACCAGAGATAAGGGGCTGAGCTGCGATGGAGTTGGTTGTGGTGGTGCGAAAGCCCAGCAAGCACCGGGATTTTGACATCCCTCTTTGACTGCAAAGGCCAGGTGAGTGACTAACGCTTGGGTTTAGCGTACAGCTTACAGTATATGCTGGTTTGGGCAGATTATTGTTAATATCAGAGTCCGTCTGCAGGCAAGTACATAGGGGATTTCGGAGTTCATTTGTACATGTGTTCGGTGGGCTCCATGTGCTCACCAACATGTAAATGCTTTTCTCTTTGAGACCCCATGCACTCGGGGCTACGTTGCTGGAGCATTTGGGAGGCCTTTCACAGGGCTGCTGTTTGCCTCCATGGAGGGGATGCCTGAGCGCTGAGCACACTCTGTTCACTTCCAGGCATGACACATGCTTACATATTTTGGACAGGAACAGCAACATTTCTAGTAAAGACATAGCACTAAGCATAGAGCTCAGAAATACTCCCAACTTTGAATTAATTCAAACCGCTGAACGTAAGTTCTGCTGGGTTTTGAATGTGATGCAGTTCTGATGCATCACTTAGCGTTAAGCCATAGGGTTTCTCACATGGTATTTGCCCATTTCAGCTTCTGGCTTCCTGCAACATGAACAAACTGACTTATTTTCTTATCAGGTTCCCATTTCCCTCATCTGAGTCACAAGGGGATAAAGACCTGTTATGGACAGCAAGAGGCAAAGAGCTTCCAGAAACCCGCTGCTGCCACAGTTCACCAGCTCCTTAAATTTCAGACCCTTCATTGGTATTGCAGCTCATTTTCCCAAAGCAGCGTTATCTCAGCCACTGCTGGCTTCACCTCTTTTCCAGAGTGTGATGTGGGCAGAGGAGAGATAGTTTGTTGTCCCAGGCCAGGGGCATGCCGGCAACTTCATGGAGAAGACAACCGCCCTCCAGCACCTGGGAACGGTGGAGGTCCTGCTATGGACAGACACATTACCTGGTGCAGCTCTCCTTGCCCCATGCCTCCTCAGCTCCCCGTGTATTTTAGGTGCTACTGTACAGTGTATTTTAGTGCAGCTCCCCACAAGGAGGGAGGCAGAGGAGTGTCAAGCAATATGGTTATAAACAAGCCTTTAACTCAGCGGAGTTGTTTGACAGACTTTGAGTTCTTTATCCTGCTTGTTTACGCATATGCAGACACACACACGTACATACACACACTTAAATAACCTCTGCAGTTTAAAGCTCTGTTACTCCCTTTGTCCTTGTATCCTTTCCTTTAATGTTTATGACCCGTTTTCAAAGGCATGCGCTGGTATCTGATGATCTGTGTCTTTTCAAGTCTGCGTGCAGACACGCAATCTCGCTGTCTGGTAATGCTTCCAACGGACAGCCTTCCAACAGGCTCGCCTTCCTCTTCCCTCCTCTGCCCCCTTCCCGCGGATAAAAATGACTGATGGAGCCCATTACTTATCTATCAGATAATAGATCTACTTCGACACAGATTCCTTATGAAACTCTCTC
The DNA here is from genome assembly GCA_013399115.1 of Anseranas semipalmata. NCBI lineage: Eukaryota > Metazoa > Chordata > Aves > Anseriformes > Anseranatidae > Anseranas > Anseranas semipalmata. The sequence goes on along the minus strand of VXAA01003701.1, from coordinate 93,168 downwards.
TTAGCAAAATTTGTTCTGGACGTAGACGAGGCATTGGACTAAAACATTGCTTTCTTTGGTGGGTTAATTTAGCATTTAAATTCTTTTTCTCTATTGACTACTTTTGTGGAAAATTGGTCCCCTATGTACAGCAGAATTTAGCTGATCCATACTTTTGTGGTAAGGGAAAAAAGCAGTTTTGTAGTAAAAATTTTTCCCCATAATGCTGACAGCATCGTAGCTTGTAGACATGATTAAGATGCATACAGCAAAATCCTGACACCCAAACTAGGAGAAGGCAGTGCTGCCCAAAGGGGGTTTAGTTACTTTTTGTTATAGAGCTTTGCCATTGATTATGAGAGAGAAGGAACTGTGTTTTGTAGCTTTGGCCACATTTCAAAGCACTGTGCCCTATTACACTGAGTGCAGAACAGTTCAAGCCCAGAAAAAATGCACAGCAACAGCAAGAGGCTCGGTTCATTTCTGTGCTCAGGGCCGCTCTTCTGCTCTGCCTCCCTGGTGCTTGGACCCTTTTTGCACATTGTATTTCCCAGCTGCATCGGCCCCTTGCAAATACATCCAAACCCAGAGAAACTATGATTTGCTTGCGGGTTCATGATGCTTTCCTGACAAAAGAAAAGATGCTCCCAGATGAAATTCCAGGACTCCGCACCCAGGCCAACATTTCTCTCACAAGGAATTTACAAACCCTGCGAGGCGCAACATCTGGAGTTCAGCAGTCGTGGCAGGGTCCGGTTATCAGACAGGCGGCTTCCCACCGCCTGGGACAGGCAGGCTGAGCTCGCCGCTCCAGGCTTTTCCTGGCTCTCTCCACAGACAGCAGGATGTGCCTGAGGGCTCTTGGAGAGCCCCGTGGCTGCATGAAGCCCTCTGCACCCTGCAGAAGGGCTCACTTCCCTTGCCTCTGCCCACTGGCTCCTCCAAGCCTCGCCTTGGGACCTGTCCCGCACCTTCGCTGCACCACGGGGCATTTCTTCTGCACTCCTTTTCCCTGCAGACTGATGGGCCCTCTCCCCAGGGGTGTGAGGAGCAGCGAGGAGAAGGCTGGCAGTGGCTGTTTTCTATATATCCTTGTGGGGGATGTATAGATGGCTACAGTTTCCAGTTTGGCAGCGCTCCCAGAAATAGCTCTTGCAGAAATATATATTCCTGAAATGACCTAAAAATAACCCAGTGGTAACCTGGAGGGTGTATACAGCTGGGAGATGAAGATGCAGAAGGTACAAAATGCTGCTCTGCCTGCATCCGTGTCCCAGAGAGCGCCTTTGTGGTGGTGTTACTCCAACCATGGTCTTCATGCCCTGCCTCACACCCTCACCACGACCTCCTGGTTTGAAGGACTTGGCTTGAAAGATCACTCCTGCCTTCAGGAAGGGGCTGGCTGGAGGGGCCCCCAGGTTTTTGGGGAGCACTTTGCTTGCACATCTGAAATGATCCCCCCCGACAGGTACAAGGTCTCCTGGGAAGAGGGAGGTTGGTTGATTCCAAACCAGCAGCGCCTCTTCCAGCGCCTCGAGCAGAGCAGTGACCGAGGTCCCGCGTGCTGGCAGCGCATCACGGAGCAGGAGCCAGAGATCCCCACTCCCCGTCTGAGCACCACTGCTCTTCACAATTGTTGTAAAACACTCAAAAACAAAAACAAACAAACAAAAAAAAAACCCAAAACCAAAACCAAAAACAAAACAGCTGCTCTCATGTGCAATTAGTTTTAATATTACCTGCTGTACAGAAATAGAGTCAAATTAGCTTCAGCAGGTTTATCTCCATTTTTAACAGCAGTGTCTGAGAGTCAGCAGAGTCCTTCACAAATCCCATGCCCCAAATGAATATATGAATATATTGAGAAATTAGCATGAAGTGGACAATATGGCAAACTTATTTCACATCTCCAGACAAAGACAAATGAAAATCAAGAATCTCTGCAGCATCCTGGAAAAAAAAAGCATTTTATTGAATAAATTACACTTGAAAAGGCAGCCGTGTTTTCTTAATGGTCAGAGATTGATTCTCAGGACCAGAAGCCTGAACCAGCAAACAAAGTACCCGCTTCTGTCTGCCCCATCCTGAGAGCATGCGACAGCAGAGCTGAGTAAATAATTCTTAGTAGATAATTTACCCTCACAAAAGCTTTCTTTTTTTTTTCACTTACTGAATGTCAGTACCTTGATTGTGGCTTCCTCTAATTTATTTGTAATTCAAATTTAGTTGTCCAATTTATTATCTTTCTTCTTTTCTAACAAGTCAGATGGACTGTGAAGGGTCTGCTACGAGTATTTCAACCTGCCTGTTCGAAAAAGGGCTGAGTTCATCACGAGCAGTATCACGCGGGACTGGGCTTTTCCTCCATCTGCATCAGTGCAAATTTTGTAGTCAGGAAAGGCACTTTGGGCTGCTGTTAATAGGTTTTATTCTGCTGGAGGGTGTTTGCTCAAAACTTCAGCCCTGGAAAAGTGGTTGTACTGCAAGCTCTGCTGTGTATGTGCAGGTCTGAAATGCATTCTTCTTGTTATTACCTTCACTTGAAATAGCAACACCTGCAGCCACAGGTCTGCCAATGGCATGGCCAAACCCCCATCCAACTGCCTGGGTGCCTGGGCTCCGGGAAAGTGTCCTGAGGAACTGGGATCCTGCTGCGTTAAGCAGTGTCTCTTTTAAATGTACTAATTGCAGAGCACACAATGAAGAGAAATGGTCGTGGCAGTGGTGGATGAAACATTTTGTTCCTCATTAGGCAGGTTTAAGCTTGAGGCTCTGGTAGAGCTTTGTCATCTCAGCCCAGCACTTCTGCTATATGGCAGTATTCAAGCGTGCAAACTTCAAATGGGCTTTCCATGGGCACTCATGCAAGCCAGACTCCATCCCTCGAATGTCTGCGGAAAGCAAACAGACAAGAAATGGGAAGCCTGGGCAAAGGGAATCCTTTTCCAAACTGCCAGCAACACAGCTCAGCTCAACGTAGTCCCTGCCGCAGCCCCTGGGTGTGAAAGATGAGACAAAATAGATCAAGAACAAGTCAGCATCAGCCAGCCACACCTTAGGCAGGACACCAGCTCTCCGCGAGTATTTGCTGCCATTCACACTGCTGCTTACCTCTCTTCATTGCACAGTTATCAAAGGACAGCCTTAACTGGTGAATCGTGTAAATCTGAGCAGAGGATGGGTTTTTAGAGTGATGCTTCTCAGTTACAGTGAGGCTTTACCTAGAGAGCCGTGGTCAAGTAATGACCACCTCAGATAGCTTCTTTATAACAGTTTTACTGTAAAAGCCAGGAAAAATTGGGCAAAACTTGGGAAGCTTGGCTATTATTTTCATTCACCTACCCACTTTGTTTCCCTGCGTGCTCATGTGGGTGTATGGGGGACAAGGTGTGCGCGTGGCTTGGGTTTGGGTTTGAATTGGGGTGGTTGCTCAGCCCTTGGCAGGGCTTTCTGAAGGAGACCTGAGCTGGGAGGGAGAGCTGCGGGATGGGGCTGAATTACCCCATTCCTTCTTTGCTCATGTAAAAGGGCATAGCTGCTGTTCAGAAAAGCTCAGGGACCAGCAACACATCCAGCAGATGGAAGGCAGAGACCCAGAGGAAAAACAAGTGCAAGGTAAAGTTGTCGTTTAAAATAAATTTCAGCTATCCCCATTGCCCCTTTTCTGTACCACTGACAGAGTAAACCTTCATGGTAAAAGCTGAGGAGGGACAGGCAGGAACCAAGGCCCTGTGGATAATTCAGAAGTGACATGCCATGCATGAGAAGTGCTACTGAAAAATGCATGAGAGCAGTTTTGCTAAAGAAATGGATTGTGGAAATGCTGACTTCCTTGGAGGAACCACGAGCAATAAATAGAAAGAAGCAAAAGAGCAAAAGAGCATCAGACTGAGAAGAGACAGCTCTCAAAAGCTGATGTGGCTGGAAAAGAAGAGGCACTGGGAGCGGCTGGAGAGCAGCAGGAAGGCTGCAGGGGTATGTCTGAAGAGGACCATATGTTTCACATGTAGTGGAAGGGCGATGCCAGAGTGAGCGTGGGGACAGAGAGGAGGAGGAGGCTGTGGCCGCTGAGACAAGTGAGGGTTTCTGCTTTGGGGGAGAAAGAAAAAACATCAGTTCTAGAAAAGTAGCAGCAGGAAACTGTATTTCAAACACCACGTGTTGGGGTGAACAGACCCTTACTGTTCAAACCCACGCTTTGGTCCTGGCTTTGGGAATGCCACAGCCTGCTGCTGCCTCCCACAGTTTTTGCGATAAGTAAAGCTCTGCCTGGGCTGTGAATACGGGTGTGTTAGGGGACTAGTTTCTGGGGCAGACTTGGCCAAGCCTCTGTCCCCCAGCATCCGCAGCAGGCAAGGAGCGGCTAAGGAAGGAGCATCACATCCAGGTCCTTCTCCTTGCCGCTCCACCTAAAATCCAAAGAGCACGGGGATTCAGCCAGGAAAAAAGAGTTAATTTGCAGATAGGTCTATAAAGCAAGATTGAGGATGCCATTAAGCAGCAGCACTGCCCGCCTGCTGAAATGCTTCCCAGCCCGTGGGCAGGCTGGGAGGAAAGTGAGCTGCGTCATTGCCTCTTGTGGGGCATCGAGCATGGGGACAGGGTGAGGGCTGTGATAGGAATGGAAATTTAGTGCTGCACTGACAGCCTGATCCTTTAGCACATCTGTGTGTGTGTCCCCATGCACACCTTTTAATTAGCACCAAGCCTAGAAATCAGATGGCTGCTTCAGAGCCTCTCTCCCAGGATTTTTAAGGGACCCCTCTGCTGTGCGGTTTAGTGGCAGATTTACAAAGGAACCAGGAACCCCCCGAGGTGTGCCAAGCACCGATGCTGTTTCCCAGGCATGTGGGGCGAAACGTCCCCAAAGAGGGGGAGCGGGGAGCCTGGGGAGCCCTGGAGCATCTCCCTGCCCTCCCTCACAGCCACAGCACCTGAAACCCAATTAGGGCTGCGGTCAGCCCAGCTGATGCCCAGCTGCCAGAGTCCAGTGGAAACCCTTGTGGAGGGGGGGCGAGGGTCTCAGCTGGCCCCTGCGGTTGTGATAGTTTTACCATGTTCCTTAAACACTTTCAGCATCTCCAGTCCCAGTCAGCATGCGATGAAACCAAAGCACAAATTGACCAGCACAGGACTTATGTGTTGGCCATATCTTCCTTCCCCAGAGAGATGTGACTGGGAAGGAGGACAAGCACTCACAAAGCCCGTGAAACTGGCTAAAATTAGAATTGACTGAAAATGGAATTTTGGGGAAAAAAATAGTACTGTTAATTTTTTATTTCTCCTGACTTCAGGAGGAGAATGAATTTCTTCCACATGTGTTTCTTTAAGCTATGGAAAGGAAATTCCACACAAAATTGTTTTATTTTCTTTGAAGCTGTTGAGACATTCCAAATTGATAACAGCATTTCATGTTACGATGTCAGGAGGAGAGGTCGAGTCTTTAAAATACTAAAACTACTAAAAATACTAAATTTGCATAAAAATTAGTGAATTCTTTGTTCCTATCACTCTGACATGCTCTGTGGAGAGCATATGCTCAGGAAGTCCACAGACTTTTGGGACAACCTGTTACAGCCTCTAGGAATACACTAAATAACTGCTAACCAAAGCATGCAATATGAAACACAAAAACACAAGACAGAATGAAGTGAAACTCTGCTCTGATTTCAAATCATGCATAAACAGAGTTCCTTGCAATAACTTCAGCTTCTGATTTTTTTTTTTTTATTATTATTTTTGCACTTCCCTTGTGTTTCCCTTGTGTGTTATTTCTCAGGAACAACAAAAAAGTAGTATCTCAAAATATTCCACCTGCTCCAAATTTTTATTATTCTAATCTGGATCCCATCTAATACGAGCAGAGAAAACCATTTGGAAAATTGGTACCCTTTTGTTGTGTTCTTTCTACTGATAATTTAGTCCCACCAGGAAGTACCAGTAGCCCTCCAGGGCCAGATTTAAGGAGATTAAAGTCAGTGGCTGAGTTCAGGACCAGTTTTCAATAAATATTGCCTCGCCCTTAAAACAACAACAACAACCAAAACCACCACAACTTGGTAAAGTATAAAATGTTATAGCGCATTTTTTTTTAAAGGAGACAGCCCTTACTGGTGGTATCCGTGCCTTTCATGGACCTTTGTAAATTGTACATCTTTTCCAAATTTCCTACCACAAAGATCTTTTTGGGAGAGGAAGGAGCCTTAGTGAGACTGCAGTAAGCAAGGCTTCTTTCAGCTCCTTCTATAAAGGTTTCTGTGAATTTCCCACCTCCGAATGTATTTCAGCCCTTTGTAGATCTCGCCTGCCAGTGGTTGTGTTGCACTGATACCTTGCTGGAGATATGCTGGCAGAAAATGTGCAATGCTGCTTTTGTGGCCAGCACAGCTACTTCTGCACCACATGCATTACTTTCTGATTTTTAAGTCAAGGGAGCAGCACAGCTGTCTCCTGAGGGGTTTCTCTCCATTCCCCAAGCAGCTGGGGCGGGAATGGAGCTGGGTGGACCCTTGCTCAGCTCCAAGGTGGCAATTCATGCTTTCCTTTATTTACAGAGTGCACATTAACACCACCCAAATGCAGATATTCAGTGCTTTTCACCCTGCTTTACAGCTCTGCAGCTCTTTGCTGGTGAGCCAGCTTTCAGCTCGCGCAGGCTATGGCTGAGATTTGGAAATTCAGTCCACGCTTGTGTGCAGTCAAGTGGCTTCCAGTGCTGCACAAAGCAGCAGCTCCTGCCTCCCTCCTTCTCCACAAAAACAAGCCAAAAAGCCCATCACTTTCGGTGATGGACCTCACTGCAACATAGCCATGTTTGGAAAGGAAAAAAAAAACATGCAGATGTACGCTCTGCCTTGCAGCTTCATTGGGAGAAATGAGAGTAACAAGCTCTGGAAGTAAATCTGCCTCTCGCTCAGCACCAGAAAACCAACAAGTGTTCGTCCATCTGCCGTAAGCAGTCAAACCGCAAGTCCATGGATGCGATGTTACGGCGGTGTAATTGACTGAGGCTTTTTTGGACCGGGCTCTGTGCCCGTGTGCCGGCGTGGCCAGGGACAGAGATGCTCCTCAGGACCCTGCTGATGGCTGGGTGGGAGTGGGTGGGTCACGCGTGAGAGCTTTCTGCCAGCCAAGGTGGCAGAGGGAGCCCTTTGCAGCTGCCCCTCAAATCCCCGTGCCGGGTCTCGTCTGCAGTCACTTGTATCGGTTACCGGCCCTGTCACTGAACTTCTGCCTTAGCACTTGGGTATCAATCCCTGTTGTCATCGCTTTTCCCCGTGGTGTCCTTCCATGGGCAGGAGGTGCTGCCAGGGCTTCCCAGAAATGTTGCCCAATGCTGGCACTGCTTGGCATCTCCATTACCGCGTCCCGTGGCCAGCGGCACAGTGCTCGGGAGGAGGAGGGAATGATGCTGCATCTGTCACAAACAGAGACCCCGAAGAAAGCATCGGGAAGATTACGCTGAAGTTGTAGCTCATTAAAGGAAAACATGCTGAGATATTTTTATGTTGCTGTTACTTATAAAAGAGCCAGTTAAGACCGCTTATTATGGCAATTACAGCAACGTAAAGAGAGACCTAGCAAAGATTACAGCACTTTAGTACACCATCATCGGGGCTTAAGTGAAACGTAATTAGGGCTCAAACAAGGCATCTCCCACGTGCCAGGGCAGGGGATAAAGAGCAGAAGATGCCTGCATGAGCAGCTCGGGTGGCTGCTGCGTTCCCACCCCCAGAGAAGGGGCAGAGGTGGACTGTGGGGGACACGGCCCCATGGGGTGACCTTGCGGTGGACGGGCGGCTTAAAGACCTCTCCATCACCACCTCCATCACGCTGTCTGCTGCAGGGATCATGAATCAAGAAAGAGGCCGTGAAGACCCATCTCTGCCGAATGATATGATGCGTCTGGTAAATCCCCCGCTTACACCTCCAGCTTCCAGCTGCCGGGAGGAACTGGACCATAGAATTTAATGGCCCTGGCAGGACTTGTCCTCCCTTAATTTGTCTAATCCCTTTCTGATACAGAATTTATGTTGTCACCTCTGGAGGTGGTGTCGTCTCAGACCGTGTACTCTTCTGCACCTAGATTTATGCCAGATTGTAGTTAAAAACTCTTGTTTATCCCTTTTCACTACTAGTACCAACCACTTGGTCCTGTTTTGATTTTGATAGAGCCTACTTTTTCCAGGTAGGCTCTCTCAGTGCAGAATTTCCCAAGTTGTTAAAAAATTCCAGGCTCCTCTTTCCTATGTGTCTCTCTCAGCCCCTCAGAAAATGCTCCTCTGAGCATCTCACAGGACATCACCACGGAGTCTGCTGCCTTCTTAATTACTGGCACCCTCAGATCTTCCATAGCACTCTATAAGATGCTTCATGAGGTCTGCCACCTTCACCACCATCACGTGCATGGTAGTGAAGCCCTCACAGCTACCACGAACCCAGTTTGTCTGCCCTGGGCTCCGGAGACAGCTTCTTGCTGCTGTTTATGACTGCAGTGCCTAGAACTTCTACTCCACTTCCACAGGGTCATGGGGGCTCTGTAGGTGATGCTCACTGCAGTACTTAACCCCCTCCTCAGCTGGATTTTTACCTAAATATTGCTTCACTAACAGCTGGTTTGCTTTTGTTTGAATTATTTCTTTATTCACAGTTTTCTGAGGAGTCAGGGCTGGAGAAGCCTGCAGCCATCTCCTCTCCCACAGCTCAGCTCCTGCTGCAGCCAAATTCTCCTTGCTTTGATTGGCTCCCGCAGCCCCAGGGGCACCCAGTTCAGCACAAACTGTAAATGAGTCGATGCAGATCATTTTTTCTCGCAAAGGGATAAAATGTGGGTTTGGCTCCACGCAACTGGATTCCAGTCTCCTAGAAGGAAGCATCAGACAAAGCACTGCTCAGGTTGGGTTGTCAGGTTACAGCTATTTAGGGTATGTGAGAAGCCAGGCCAGGGAGCAGCAGCCATTTCCCCCCTTAGCAAATATCCAGATGGTGCTTGCCATGCAGAGCTGTCTCCTTTCTAACCTCAGTGGCCTTGCATGGAGCTCTGCCCCAGTTGCCCTGGCTGTAAAGGTGGTCCTGGAGAAGCTTGGAAAAGGCTAGGAATGCATTTTCCTTCTTTAATCCAATTTAGAGAATTTAGAAAGGGCACTCGGTGACATTTTTAAAGACTTTGGCATTGGTGGGGCTGCTGACACCCGATCTGCATTATCATGGATACCTGGAGATCAGCTGACCGCCCGTATTGAGAACAAGCCTGATTTACACCAGCGTAACCAAGAGCTGCAGCCAGCTTAGATTTCCACTTCTGCAGCTGTAGGCAGATGCACCGTCCCTCCACAGCCAAGCCCGGTTCTGAGACCTGCTCTCTTTTACAGAGGCAATTAAACCCCTCATGTGCAGCCTCGACATTAGAACATATTTACATTTAAAAGCAACGTTTCGTAATAAAGTTTTTTTGTTCTTAACCAGTGTATTTGGATGCCAGAGTGGAGCAGAGACCTCTGACTGGCTGATTCACGCCTGGTTCATTTTTCCATTCAATCCATTTTCCCTGAAAAGGAGACATAAACAGTGAAGCCAATATAGTTTTATTGGATCCAATGCTCTGCCACTAAAACAAATATATGTACACTCAGACCACTACACTTTTATTAAAACAAATAGAATTTAATTCAAACCAGCATTCAATAGCTACAGTTTTTTGTGTGTGGTTTTTTTTTTTTTTTTTTTTTTTTTTTGTGGGTGTGTGTTTTTAAAAGAGATGAAATTAAATCCTACCAATGCTTTTGCTCAATATGTTCTCACAATCAGATTCATTTGACCTAGGCAATATATATTTATCATAGTTAACACATTTTTATTAAAAAGAAATTTACAGAAACCAGGATTCCTTTGAGCATACAGACAGAAACTCTTAAGAAACAGGTGGGACTGTTTTGATGGTTATTTTTTATGTTAGTAAAAAGCACTAGATTTTACTTAGGATTTTTTTTTTCTTTTTTGGCTACCACACTTTGATTGATGGATTTTTTTTCTCAGAAAAGAGGTTTTTGGAAGCCAGTGTCTTTCTAGAAAAAATGCACTTTGCTTAGCCCAGACACTGGCAGGTACAGGTAGGCCACAGCAAAGTGTTCACTGTTCACTAAAGCGAGGGATTAGGGCTAAAACACCTGACAAGCAATGGGGCCCTGGTGCTGGGTGTGGAACAAGGGTCTGGTCTGGTGAGACCAACACAGAAATGAAAGCGGGTCATCATTTACAACAGTGATATGTGCTTAATCACATTTCCGCACCTGTGTTCATAGATGAGATTTTTACAGACACTGAGGGAAAGTCTATTTCCTTTTCTCATGAAATGCTTCTGAAAATCCAGCCCGGATGTCCATGTGAGGCTAGTAAAAAACACAGTTTTACCAAAAAAAAAAAAAAAGGTGCACTTCCTAAACCTTTTCAGTTCTTTATTCCTTGGGATCCATCCTTTGATCTGGAGAGGTTATTGTCTTTCCTAGTAACCTCTCTCTTTCCACTTTATTTCCTCAGAGAACAATGCAAAGCTTGGGGTAACAGTTTTAAACTGAAAAAAAGTAGTTTTAGATTAGATACAAGGAAGAAGTTCTTCACTGTGAGGGTGATGAGGCACTGGCACAGGTTGCCCAGAGAAGCTGTGGATGCCCCATCCCTGGAGGTGTTCAAGACCAGGCTGGATGGGGCTTTGGGCAACCTGGTCTAGAGGGAGGTGTCCCTGCCCATGGCAGGGGGTTGGAACTGGGTGGTCTTTAACGTCCTTTCTGACCCAAGACAAATCATTCTGTGATTCTATGATTCTAACTTAGAAATGATGATTCTGTGATTCTAACTTAGAATCATAGAATCACAGAATTCACCATTCACCTTTTGTCTTGAAAATGTTTTGCAAAGAAGGGACTGGTCCTGCTCTTCAAGCCAAGCAGTTTTCTCCCTAAGAAGAATGCTCTGGGGAGGCTGCTCAGATGTGCCCAGGTGACAGTGGAGCACAGGTCTCAGTCCAAGCCAGGAGAATGCATGCATTTAATTCCCATGGGCTTATGTGAATTTCTTCCCTCTGTTGTTGGCAAAGTTTGGGAAGGAAAAAGAAAACTATTTCATTAGCTTGTATGAAACTAGCTGTAGCCTGTAGTAATGGCCTCCGTGGAGCTCGTAACGGTGACAGAAATGGGTATGCCAGCACTGCGACCATCCAAATGGCGCCTTGGCTCTGTTCAGACCTGCACAGTGGGAAAAAGGCACATCTACGACCACTGAAGCATAACTTCAGTTGCTGCGTGAGCCCCCCCGGGGCAGATAGAAGATGCTGGGTTTATGGATGTCAAAGCGGTATTGGTATCAGAAGGGAGTGTATAGAAATACAGAGGGGGCAGTCTTCTGACATATCCCCCGTTTTTTCCTCCCACAACCTACAATGCATTGAGTTGCACTGACCTTCCCTCCCAAATCAAGGGCTCTCTCTGGAGTGTCAGTCTGGAAAGCATCATTAGATAGCGGTGGTGGGGGAGCACCATCCCCTCCATATGGGCTGAACAGCTGCCTTTGCAGACTTCCCAGCCGGGGGAGCAAAGGATTAAGTTCAAGACCCGCGTCCAGACATCCTCCCCCACGTTGCGCCGAGTGGCAGCGCGGTGCAGGTGACAAAATGCTTCCGCTATTTCCAATCCACTTTGTCAGAGGCCGGCTACCGCTCCTGTGCCTCCTTCCCAGTGACGACATTTCCAGTCAACAGCTCAGCAGCTGCGCCTGCCCGTCAGGCTTCTCCTCCCTGCCAGCCTGGTGCAGGGAGAGGAAAAAACCCAACCCTACTCCGAACAATTTTAATTAATACTGACATTTATCAAGCCGCAGAGGAAGCAACTGCTGCTCATTGCTTGGGTTTATGTGAAAATAGTAGAAATAAATGGAACTGTCATAAAGTTGTAGACCATCCCGTCTTCATTACAGCGAACGCGTGGGAGAAATGAGTTGTGAGCAGCGAGAGATACAGGAGCTTGTGGAGAGGCTGATGGACTGCTCAAGCGCTGAGGCTTTCTCTGAAAGGCAGGCTGCTTCCTAAATCAATCTGCTTTCCCCGCCTGTAGACACACAGGTTTACTTGGGATGCCCGGAGGCAAGGCTGCGGGCACAGCGAGCTGGTGAATGTCATCCCAGTCCCTGCTGCATCACACACCCCTCTGGAGCAAGCAGACCTCTCGCATGGTCTGGTCACACCGTGCTCTGAATCTCCTCTGGTGCGTTCAAAGCCAAAAGCTGAGTCCTCCCAGGAGCTGCTCCTTGCCTGCCCTGTGCCTGCTGAAGGAGCCAACAGGTCTGACACAGGCTCACCACGGTAGAAAGGACAAATAGTTGCACTGTGCCAGCGCAAAAAGCAAACAGCACGTGCTTGCTCATGCAAAGCATGGGTAAGGTCTTCTCATCCTACCAGCCACCTTACCAGTTTGCTGGTCATTCACAGGTGTTTTCAATGTTGTTGCAGAAGCTGTAGTATTATCACAGCTTTCTACCAGACAGCCTTTGGATGTTTCTTCCTGCTTATCGACAGCTAAAATCTCTTCTTTGAACTCCTCTTGGTATCTATTTCCTACCAAAAATGTAAACCACGGAAAAGCATCATTTCTCATATCCTGACTCATGGAAGCAGAAAAAAATTGCTCCTGCACAAACAAAAAATAAACATGTTCCTTCACCCCAGGTGGCCTTTACTTGAGCTTAAAAGCAACAACAAAGAACTAAAGAAATAGATATGAAGTATCTGTATGATTGGACAGGACTTTGTGTGATTTTCCTTGCAAGAGATAGTATCTGAGCTGATGTGCAATGCTAACTGGACCACTGTATTCTTAAAATATATCCTATCCACAAAAACTTTATTAAACAAACAAACAAATAGCTGTGAACCTGTTAAAAACTGAGGTTCTAAGCAAGGTTTTGTAGGGCATGAGAAGCTGATTTGTAATCCTTCTGGGAAGGTTAGCTCCTCCTGCGGCCCCTGACAAGCCCAATGGAGACCCCTTGGGGCAGCTATCACTGGTGTTGATTTGGGTCAAATATGTTCTGATACGGACCTGCAGCTCTGCATTGACACCAAGTACCCTTCATAATGACATTTTTGCCTTCAATGTCTCACAGTAGCTCTCTCTTCCAGGGAGCAAGGCATGTAATCACTCATCAGTGCTTTCCCAGGCTCTGAAATAGGGCCAAAAGCAAATGAAAACACAAATCCCCCCAGACTCATATTTGCTTTTTTACCTCCCGTGCATACTGCATGAGTGGACTCATGAAGTTCTGTAAAGTGCTCAGAAATTACAGAATCAGACCCTGATGGAGTGTAAATAGCAGTAGGCCCCCAAAGTGAAGGACAGATGCACACACACGCACCCCTACACAGACGGTCACGTACAGAACGGGAATCTGGATTCAGTTGTACCGCTCAACTCATCAGGATATCTTCTGTGACCCTTATTTTTAAAGTAATTGCTTAATACGTATGATAAAGCAGTCATCCTGTAGTAACTTTCAAATGGGTCCTCCGTTTCTGAAAAAGCACTGTGAATGACAAATTATTCTTCCAATATCACTGAAATAAAACCCACCTCTTTTTCCTGCTTTAGCTCTAGCCAGCAGCAACTGTTGGCTGCTGATAGCTACAGACAGCACATTTCCCTTTCAGGAAACAAATATTGTTTTATTTCATAGAAAAAAAATATCCCTCGTAATGTCAGCTATAAAATACAGTAACTGGTCTTCAGCAATACATTGAATTATACACACCTAACTGTATTGGAGACCATAAATTCATCAGATGGTGCAGGCCAGGGGGCTTGTGGAGTGGAAGGGATTTGTCTCTTTTCCCCCTCAAGGGAGAACTGTCACCCCACCGCTGAGATATCGCTTGAGTGGTGGCTCTCCAGGGGCAGAAAAGGCAGAACTTGCTGAGTCTGTTTGTGATGTGCTTATCTATTATTGACATTCATATCCCATAACAACTCAGGGAATAAAAATAGAAAGTGTACCCACTCAAAACATTCTTTGGATCCTGAAATGACAAATTCCTGCTGCAGGAAAGAGACTGATTGGGTTCCTGCCAGTCCAGTCCCTGTGGGCAAATACCTTGCCATCTTCTGTGGTAGGTTTCTAGAAATGCACATGTTTGTGGGGAGGTGTCAGAAAGCATAAAAGAAAATCATACGCAACATTAATACCACTGACATGGTATTAAAGCCTACTAGCAGCAGTTCAGCAGTTACATCATGCGTGATGACAAAGATGATCTTTTCTATGTTTCCCTTACTTATTTTTCTCTATTTTTTGGGAGCCTTGTTTTATTACTTTTCTCCCCCTGACATTCTCCTTTGACCTTTTCTTCCATCTTCTCTAAGCACCATAAGGTGTCCTCTTAACAGCTTCTGAGGGATATTTCCTATTTAGCCAGCTTTCTGTTGGTAAAGCTAACTAAGAGTTGAATCTCATTTTCAGATACATTTTAACAGAGAAAAAAAAAATAGCGTTGAATGTAACAAAATATATTTTTCAGGCTAAATGAACAGTTTTAATTGTTGGTTGTTTTTTTCTGTTTTTTTTTTTTTTTTTCCCCATGCTGGTAATGATTTTTTTTCAATGCTGTGTTATTTCCATTATGACTTGCATTGTAATTCCTAATCCATCTCAATTTTGAGCAACTCATTGTGAGTTGAAACACAATGTAGTCTCTTTAAAATGAGAAGTATCCTTGGATATACTAATGAACAACTTTTCTTGGTATCATTAAGTTTCGGTAGCACTTTTTGCTGTAGTTCTCTCATCAAGGGAGTTTAATTATGAATAGTTTTGTCAGGAACAAAAAAAATCACCTGATCTGAAATTTCAATAAAATGGTGAAGTTGCCCTTTTGGGGGAGTTTTGGTTTAGCTCCCAGACTATGAGTAACATCAGCACACAACTTGTGTAACAGAGACTTCTTTGGTCGCTGATTCCTGCCAAACTTACCTGACTAATTCAGCATTTTTAGGCCCATGCTGAGACCAAGGCCTTGTTGCTTTTAATAAGCCATTTCTATTATAAACCTATGTGTCATGTTTATTGTTTTATGCATAGACTTTTCATTGGTGATCTGTGCCCGAGATCTATGCAGAGCTCATTGCATGCCAATAGCTACAATGTACTTGTTATAAATCTTAAAAATGTGGGGAAAAATTTGACCTGATACAATCTTCAATATTACTTCGTAAAATTATAAAGTTGGACTCGTAGCCCCTACACCTATATGGGAGACAGAACAGGTAGGCTATCTTAGGGAGAAAAGAAACCCCTAATATCAGTCTATACCCCTAATTTCAGTCTATGCATCTCCCTTTTAATGTAAACGATCAATTACTATAGAAGGAGGTGTGATACCAAACCTTTCCCCACTGAGGTCAAGCAGTGACTTCAAAGTGAGAGAACAGGATTCACTGATAGAAATGACAGACGGTCAGCACATGCTACATTTAATTGGAATGAATGAACTTGATTATTTGGTTTCCAATAAAGCAAAATAAATGGTACATAAGTCCATAAATAATGAAGAATCTTTGGTTGTTTCTTGGTTATTATTTTTGATGCTGAGAAGTGGGTCGCTTGGATTGTGCATAAACAAAGAAGATAAATGGCTGGAAGAGGAATGAATTTTCCATAACCTGATTAAAGGATACGTCTGGCTCCTTGGAGAATGTTATAGTGCTTAATGATTTTGTTGTTGCTGTTCTTAATGTGTCTAATGTTTGCTGTTTAAGAAAATCAAGAAAAATGTTAAAAGGTTGCTCCAGAAGGGAGCTGCCAGCCAAGAGGAGGAGACAGCCTTGTTTAGCCTGCAAAATCTCCACCAGGAAACTGAGAGGGGAGAGAACGGACCCCTCCACCCCCAGCACAGGGTAAAACCTCACTGCACCTAAAACGAGGGGCTGGTAAACTCTGCAAGCCTTGTGTGTGCCCCAGGAGGAAATCCCAGCAGCCTCAATTTGGAGGTACCCCTATAGACCCAAGATGCCCTGTTCTTCAGCATCCTCTTCCCTGGGATTTGGCATTGCTGCTGCTGCCTGAGAGCTGGAGCACCCCCAGGCTGGACCAGCCCAGAGGCCGGATATCGAGCTCCC
Source organism: Anseranas semipalmata (assembly GCA_013399115.1). Lineage (NCBI taxonomy): Eukaryota > Metazoa > Chordata > Aves > Anseriformes > Anseranatidae > Anseranas > Anseranas semipalmata. The sequence continues at coordinate 77,035 of VXAA01003701.1, read as the reverse complement.
TTGCATCCTGTGCTGAGGAAACCATGCTCAGGAACAGGAATGAGTCCCAGGCGTGGTGGGTCCCCCAGCCCGGGGTGGGCTGCCATCCCACGGCGATGCCCCACTGCATCTCTCCACACCAGCAAACCCTTGCAAGGAAGAGAGCAAGAACAGCCTGCTGACAGCCCAAAATACCATTCAGTCAATGCCCTGATACAAATTTAGATGTGAATGTCCCTAGATCCCACTGCTTAGATACAGGCTCTGCAGCCCCATCAATTTGCACAAATTCCCGGTGTTAGCATGCCCCAGTCACCGCACGAACTTCACTTCTCTCCCCAGCCTCTTTATTAAAATCCAAGTGTTCCCAGGATAGCCTGTGCTCTTTTGGCAGTGGTTGTAAGACTGGACTTAAAATATTGATGGGCTGTGTTATTGTTTTAGCATGCTGCTAGTACGGTTTTGCAAAGGGCAAGCTAGTGGAGGGAACTGGCAGATGTTAGCAGTTCATGGTAACAAAAGTTGAGAAAAGACGCGTTGTCAAAGAAAAGACAGTTCCCTAGCCTGGGGCCTTTCTCTCCACCAAATTCTGAAAGCCTGGTACAGACAAATGGAGATGTGAGAACCCTAAAAAAATGAAGGTGATAATAACATATGAAGACTCCTTTGTAGAGTGAAATGACAAAGACCTGAACCACAGCAGCTGCGGTTGGCTATCCCCTACATGACAGTTATGAAGATGATGACAGTAATAAAATACCTTTGAAGGATAAAGCCTTTATTAAAGAAAAATTAACTAAATTAATTCTTAGTATTATTCAATAATTTGTCACAGAAATGTTGAATTTGGCTCTCTTTAGAGTCAATACTTTTCAGGAGTCTGCATCTTCTTAGGAAAAGCTCTATTTATTTCCTGCAGATACATTTGCTTTTTGCATAGCTACTGCCGTAATATCATCAAGCTGGTCTTTGTTAGCGAAGGATCCTTTTCACATTGCTCACCATTTTAGTTCCCATAACAACAGAATACATTTGTATTGGAAACTCAGCTTCTCTGTGCTCTTTTGGGGTAAAATTGTTTTCTCTACCTAAAAGAAGCTCGTAGCACACTAGAGATTTGTGCAAACCTGAAAACTTGTGTAGTTTAACACAGTAGGTGACATGATGAATAGTGCTGAACTACCATGTTTAAACAACATCTTCAGGTGAAGTGACAATTTCAAACTTCTGCAGCTTTTGGCTGGGCTTATACATCTTGTGGCCAGAGATTGCTATACCATATCTGCATTTTCCAATTAAGATATGAAATACATGTTGTTGAATGTGCCTTTTTAGATTCCAACAAATTCATTGTGTGTTTATGAAAACACACAGCCATACCAAAGTTGGCTAGCCTAGCAAGGTTTATCTTCAGCCTATAGCTCTTTCCCTGAATTCAATACTGCAGGCACAATTTAATGCAAACCCAATTTATGACTTAATGCTCCAGGGACCGTAGTGGGAGATTGTTACATTATTCTTTTCTAATCCTATTTGTGTTTTAATTTGCTAAGTCTGTAATGAGGTGCATGCCTTGAATAGATTCAAGATCTTTCACATTGCTTTTGACTTTGTTTAATATAATAGATTGTACAGTTTGCATTCAGAATTGAGGTGTTCCAGTCAGTACTATCTCTTCATTTTCAAAACTAGAGTGAATAAAATTATGTTCTGATAGTAATTGTATCCATGTTTCCTTGTTTATCACTTAATGGTTTATTTCCTGTTATAATTTTCTGTTACAATATGTGAGGTCACAAAAATCAATTCTCAGTGGACTCTGACTTGACTGTTTGAAATTACTCCCCAAAACACTCTGAAAATATTATGGAGAAAATAAAGCACTCAGTAGTAAGTGGCTGGCTATACTGATTTTTTTTTTTTTGTATTATTGTTTTTTTGCTTTTTTTTTTTTTTTGTGCTGATGAAACAGTGGTAGAAATAAAGATAAATAGAGCAAAACTTCAGCTACAGGAAATACCCAAGTGATAATAATCAACTTACCTTTATTTATACCAATGATATGTGGTGACACTAGTGGAAAATCTACCTCAATACATCCAGAACATTTCTGTTCTAAAATTTATTGTCTGTGATCATGGTTACCATTCATCTACATGGAGAATAGAAATCCCATTTCACAACATTTCTATATTTTAACTTTGTTTTTATTTTGTTTGAGAGAGAAAAAAACTACACAAAATATTTAATTTTATTCTCATGATCATATTATAAAACACACCATACCATAAAAACATAATAATTCAGAAAGAAAAAAAATATTCAAAAAGGGAAAATTCAATTCCTTGATGATCTTAGAGGTCTTTTCCAACCTAAATGGTTCAACGATTCAATGATTCTGTGATGGACAGGGAAGGAGAGAAGGGAGGGAGGACAGAAAGCAATACCGTCGCAGTGACTTGGATCATAACTGAACTCTTTTTTCAGACAGGATGCAGTACTAACAATATATTTCTGATTGGTTCTCCTTGCTGTATCATACAAATCTGTGCCCTGAGTTCTCGTCTGCCCCTAAGAGCCATACAGGGAGGTTATCAGGTTTTTGGTTCCAGATGGATGGTCAGAGCCATTTGCTGTTTTCTGAGCACTGGCACTACAGGAATCTCTATGATACTCACAAAACATAGCTGGAGAAACTGCAGTATCACCGGTCCAAAATAAGTTGCAAGCAGATACTCTGCAAAATACAGAGAATAGTTTTTCCACTGATGCTCACCTTTTGGTGTTTTGTACAGGTGTCAGTTCTTCTCTGGGTGAGCCCAGCGAGGATGTGTCTTAGCTAAACGCCTTCTTGCAAGACTAGTCAGCCATTCCTCTTGATTAGCTAGGTAGTTCTGCATGCTTTCTCCCATGTTTTCCTTTCCTGGACATTGTTTTCCCTGGATCTATGCCCCAAGGGACAGGCAGACACCAAAAACATCAAGGATTTTATCTGTAGACACAAATAAAAATCCAGAAGCAATCTTTTCCCATGTTTTTGCTCCTTAACCAATGTCTGCATCCAACACCTGGAGCCTTTTGGGACAGCACAGCACAACCATGCCTTATGAGTTGCAAATGCAGGAGTCTAGATATGCTTTGGAACAGTGAAAACTTTGGTAACTTTGTTAATATTTTTTTCAAATATACTTTCTGTTTACTTTTCACATAGCTTTGAGAACTAATAAATCAGAATAACGGAAATCTTGCAGAAAACTTACATCATATTGAGAGCTGCTCTTAATTTGTGAAATCTTCACTCATGCCAGCAGATTCCTTGGTTCCTTTTTTCATCAAACGAGTGTGAATTCACTCCAGCCTTCCTCAAATTTCAGGAGAAAGAGAATTGGGAGTTTCACATCTCTGGCTCTGAACAGATGGGTGCTGGATCAATTGCTGCGATACCCTTATCTTCCATTTTGAACACAACTAAAATCTCTCATAAATGTCTTGATTTTGGTAAATCCAGACAGCAGGAAACTCCTAAACACCAGTGAGGTCCTACACTGTCTGATGTCGTTAAGCTCTAAGAAAATAATCTGTGGGTATAGCAATACCATCTAAGAAAACTCCAATCCCATCCCTGATTTAATTTAACATTTAATTTAACATTTAACAAAGCCTAAAACTCCAGTATATACCTTACAAGCAAACAAAAGCTATCTCTATTTCAGGTGGCTGAGAATGGAAGACAAGCCTCGTCAGAGTGGCCCTTGGTTAAGAGTAATTATTTTTGGATGCAGTGCTGTCTAATCTGTTACAATGCACCTGCTTCCACTCGCACCAGGAAGAATCTAGTGACGATAATCATGGAAGGACACAGGAGGAAGACACACGGGTTTACCTGGGGGGTGAAGTAGCCTATCAGCAGGAATAATGAATAGAAAGCACCCAAGTCCAGACGGATGTTTTTTCAGATAATCATCTCCATAGACCAGAGTCCTTCCCAGTCATCTGGAGAATAAACTAAATTCTTTGCTTAATTGCTGGGGTTCCTGAACTAGGACTGGTGCAATACCCCAGTATTGCTTTATTGAGTCTTGCTGTGGCACAGAAAAATAATAATAAAAAAGAGTATGCAGGCTGTGAGGGGACTGCCTACAGCAGACATGGCAAAATGGTTTCTGAAATGGGAGTCAGATCGCTTACAGGAAGGGCTGCTGGGCATGAGCTGGAGGAGGAGCCCATCGGATCCAGAGGAGAGACTCAGCACCCAGAGGAGAGGAGTGGCAGTCACTGTGCCACCCCTGTGGGCACTGGAGCAGGGGATGGGGAGGGAATGGAGACCACCAGGCCACTGGTGGGGAGCTGAGCATCTTCCTGTGCTTTCCTTGGAGCACACCAGCCAGGCCAACTCAGTGTGAGCATACCAGTAAGGGTATAAGGTTTAGGTGATGCAATGGCTATACATAGGCTTGAAGTATTTAAGTGCCTTATTGGTTCGAAGCCATAGAGCCTGGCGGGGTCAGAGCTCTTTTGTGCTGCTCAGACCTCCATCTCCTGCTCTGTGCTTCCTTCAGCCAGGCAAGCAATGGCTCTCCTGGCTGATGGCCACTGCCTACGCCCCCTATCCGCCACACAGCATCTGGGTTACCTGCAAGGGAGCTGCAAACATTCCCTGCACCTTCAGACAAATTTAAAATGTTAATGTGGCATCCAGCATTCGATCCCCAGCTGTGTGTTCACGCAGCTGGGTCCCCACCCCATGGTTCCCAGGGAGAGGGGACTTGGGCATATAAAGCGGCTCTTTGGTGAAAGCGAGATGCTTGAATCCAGCAGTGCAAGGCTGAAAACCTTTTCACAGCTTCCGCCTTGCCCAAATCCATCAGTGCCGCCTCTCTGTTTCACTTTCACGCAGAGTTATGCCTCCCTACTCTGCCCTGACCTAGCCAGACTCAGAAATTAGATAAACTTCCCCATTAGTCCCCTGAGGGCAACCTTCAGACATGACTAACACACCACTGGGACCAGCCCATGCTTGGCTGGCCACTTCACTGCTGTAGGAGATGTGAGTCTGAATCATCTCAGGCAGAGGACAGAACTGAGTGCATGTTTCCCACTCCCTGGGTAAGCGCTCTTGTGCTGGGGTTTATGTAAAAGCAGGGCATGATGCACTCCTCGTACTTTCCATTTACAAGGAAGCAGCAGCACCTACCCTGCTTTTCCCCCAGGTTTCCTGTGGACACCGGAGCTGTCAGCATGTTCATTTCCCTCAAAAATGCCCATCGGATGTAGCTCACCCACCAGCTTCAGGCAGAGCAGGGCTTACTTTCCATCTCAGACCTGGGCCAAGAGCTGAGCTGCCCAGGCTGGAAAGCACAACCAGATGGGCATGGGTGAAGGACACGTGCCTCCACAGCAAGGCAACAAGCAAGCAGGGCTTTAGGCTTGTGTAACATACAGTACTTGAAGACGGCCTTACTCTTACTTAATATCAGCTTTCTAATGGTTGGGCACCTCAATACCACTCATCTAGGTTTTTCCTTGAATTTTCAGAGAGAGACAGGAATTTCCCAGAGCCCACACCATTGCCACTGTTGTGTCAAGGCTTAGCTTTGCCTACCTTTACTTTAAGATAGTCCGACCAGAGTAATTGTTTTTCCATGCTGGTAGGAAAAGGAGCACAGCACCATGAGGGGAGAACCTACCTTACCTGCTGGGGTTGGACAGGGAGCACTTCCCGTGAGAGGCCAGGAGGGCTGCAGTGCCCTTCCTCACAGATGGGCACACTACCCATTTCCACTCACCCCCTGCTCTAATAAGGGGCACCGCTCACCCGCAGGTCCCTGCAGCTGAAGCTGCTTTAGCAGTGAAACCAGGCTTCTGTGCGCCATGGAGAGACAGGCATTGAAGCACTTCCAACAGTGGCAAAAATATTCAGTGCCCACAAGATAAAATGTGTTCAGTGGGTAATACAGTGCCTGCATGCTAAAATTCCTGGAGGTAATTAGACTTCAGTTTTGCATATGCTCAGAGTTTAGTCACAAGTGTATTTTTCCTAAAAGCATTAAATATTTTGTCATATTTCCTGAAACACAGAAAGCATCCATTCCTCCATGAATAAAATCAGATATTTGTGTTTGTTCCTTTATATAGATGCATGTAGGAAAGTCTGGACATACATTTATATCTCCCTATTAAACATAATAATATGCTGTAGAGGTATCTAACTTTATAATAGTTACATATTAAAAAAGAAGGAAAGCTGTTAGGTGCTCTTTCCAGAAAGCTTAGACAGCGGTAGCTGACCTTTATCGTGGCACTAGCATGTATTAGCCAAAATAATACTTTAACAGTTTTTTAGTACCAGGCTATATGTTCTGTTATAAGGAATAGCAAATGTTTAATCATAAATATTTTAATGGCTTCAGGGATTCATGGTATTCAATGACTGTGTTAAATGATAATAATCACATCTGGTTTATTACTATAGTAATTCAGCAGCTTCTCTTCAGTAGTTATTTTTTATTATATGTGCTGTGCTACTGTCATGGTCATTTATAGCAGTAATATTTTAAAGTGGCTCATTTGTTTGTTTAAGGACAGTTTCACAATATATTTCTGTATTAATATACATTTTGTACTATTATTTCCAAGCTGCCACTGGAAAATTGATCCTGGCTTGTTACGATGAGAGGGGCTGGAACTTGTGCAGAATGCCAACACTGAGAGCAAGGGATGGAGCAGATGGGTAGTGTACTGGTCTCCACTGGGGCTGTAATCGCTGTTGAGTCTTATTCATAAATGAAGGGGTCCATTAAGAAATAGTTAACTAGTAATAAACATGAGGGGAGGATTTGAATTAGGCAGAGCACAGAGAACTAGAAAAATGCCAGAGTTAAACCACCAAAAAGCAACTGGATATGGCCATTTTACACATTATTACCCAATAATGCTCCCATTTTTTGCATGTTAGTGCACTTGCAATGGAGGGACTCTTACTAGGGAGACAAGGGAGAACTGATTGATTTTGCTGATCATCTTATTCAGATACCTGCCCACTCAGTCATGTGAGAGAGGTCTCATTTATCTTAATGGGATCGCTCATGAGAGTAAAGGTTTGGAGGATCAAGCCATATATCAGCACAAATGGGAAGAAACTAGCAGGAGTTAGCTATCAAATTAGAGGAGGGACCACTCAGGACTGAAAAGACCTTTCGGTCATTATTTTCTCCCCTTGGAACTGCAGTTTTCTAAAGCCTCATGGTCCGTGGTTTGCCGCACTTCCTGACTATCGCCATCCTGAGGCATTTGGGACTCGAGTTACTTACCTGGAGAAAGTCACAGGCCAACATGGAGTACAAAGGAATCGCTTGGAGGGTGACATCTGCGAAGACGCAAGCATCTCTCATCAGGCCCTGATAGCACCACTGACTACTCCCTCGCCTAGCAGCTCGGCCCTGGAAGGTTTCCATTGAATTTAGGGGCAGCAGAGCAGCTCCTGGCTGTGAAGCCTTGCATCAGAGCTTGCCTGGTGTGATGAGACCTTGCATTGCCTTTAGAGCTGCTGCAAAATAATTAGGAATCACATTCATGGGTGGGAAAGATAAAGGCCATTTGTAAACTTTGCTTGTGAGAGAAAAAAATGGTAGAGCAAGGGTTAACTTTCTGCTCTTATTTTTTGCTCCTTTCCTCTTTCCCCTCCCTTTCCCGCTTTTAATGACCTGGTGAAGGCAGCTCTGTTTAGTTCAGCAAAACCTCTCTGCTATCCCACCACACAGGATGTATTTTGTTGCAGCAAAAGTTAAAAGGAAACTAAGGACAATTATTAGTGCTTCTTTCCTGCTCCATTTTCTACTTGGTTTGATTGGATGGTGGGCTGAGGGTAAATGGCTTTTATAGTGCTGAATGATGAATGACTCTGAAATAGTCTGTAACCAGAAGTGCCAACTGACATGCTGCTGATTTAACTGACATGCAGGGTTATGTTTGTATAGAGTCACTTAAATAAACATGTGTTAGGCTGGAGCCAGCTACGCCAGCACTTCTTTGCTTCCCCTCCACCCTCCATTTATCACTAAAAGATAACGATAACGATTTGATCTTCCTATCAGTCATTCATTATATTAATTAATTCAAATGTAATTGTTTTGAATGCCTCTCCATTGCCGTGGGTACTTTGTACAGCACTTAAAGCACACACACTATCAGAGAACAAAATAAATCCTCAATAAAAAGATACACTCATCAAATGGGCTCCTTCAAACTAGCAGTCCCTTTCATCCAGCAATTATCTCCTTAGCCTTCAAAGCAGCCTCTCCCTAAATGCTCAGGGAAATAAATGGGCCCAGGAGCTTGACAAGGAGTTCAACTAATCCTGGCTCTCACAAAGGGAGCCAAAGCAAATTCCTCCAAGAAAAAGCTCTGCTGGGAGATCCCTCTTTCCTCTACCCATACTTACCTTTGTGCAATGCTTGCTCCTTTGTGGCTTCTGTAAAGCTTCATCAAACCTTATAAAGGTCTTTATTCCCTTTATGGCTTTTTTGTTTCCCATGTGAAGTGCAGGAATAAATTTCCAATGCAAGCTTTAAATATATATATACTTGCATTAAAACCCACACTTGTGTGTGATTATAGCAGGCAAGTCAGGATGCGATAATCTATGTTTAATGTGTGAAACAGGGAAAAGTGCAAAACCAGGAATTTATGCAAGGGCCCTTCCTCCAAGTACCTCTGCTTGGCTTTGAGAACCCAGGCTGACCTAATACTCAACAAAGCCTTCTTGCAAGATTCAAGTGAGCTTAAATTTTAATAACAGAAATACATGGTTACTCCAAGTGTCCATATGAGATAGCATCTATTATAAGCGTGTGGTTTAGGCACACACAGATGGATTCCTTTCACATGTGATAGTAAATGTAGTAATTTAAAAATTCTATCAATTGCCTTCACCCTGATTTTAATCTAATACTTTATGTATTTATCTCCCCTTGCTGTGCACTGGGAGTGAGCTCTGCATTGCAATAACCAGTCCCCAGTTTCCATATCAGTCTCCACATTCTGCATCCATACATAAGATTATCTACCGAAATTAGAAAAAGGCCAGATAAAATAATGCACTGTCTTGTTTATCTTCAAAATCATCTGATATCGCCAGGTTTTATAAAACACCCTGGGGTCTCAGTCACAGCAAGGCCTCTTTGAGGGGTTTCCCACAGATGTATAAGGCCTTCTGCCTTCAGCCCTTTCTGCCCATACTGCCATACAGAGCAGAAGAGAAACAGGCTTTGTTAGTGACCACAGCAGGACTTTTAACGTGCTAGTTACTGAATGCAGAAATGCCTCCTAGACCTCTCTGGAACTCTAGACCCAAGCCTTTGGAGTATTCTTGTAAAGGTTTCCTAATCCTGGGGGAGCTAGGTGAGCAGGGAAGGAGCTGGCAGCTGACCTTGGCATGGTTTGACGTCAGCTGTAAGGTGGTGGGGGCAGGAGCAGAAGGGACAGAAAGGGAAGCTCTACAAAGCCTTCCAGGACCCAGCCACCTCCTCCGTCTCATCAATCCAGCTGCGACGGGAAACCCCAGCAGCCAGCGGTAGCTTTCATAAACCTTAAACCTGCTGCTTGTGCCCCCTGCTTCAACTAAGTCAAATGAGAAGAGAGCTCTTTAAAAGCACTTGGTGGGCTCATGGTGTGACTCTAAACCAGGAACAGATCTCCGTAGCCACTCTTGAGAGCTTTGGCTTCAGTCTTAAGTGGCCATTGTAATATGGTTTCATCCTTCTTTTCCTTGCTTGTTCAAGGCACCAGGATGGCTATTGCCTTACTTCACTTTGAGCTCGTCAGAAGTGTCTTTAGTGACATCAGCCCATTCCTTGGAAGGAGACTTGCTAATTAACTTGCTCGCCTCTCCCCTCTGCTGTCTGGAAAAGGGCCTCTCGCCCTGGAGAACTGAAGAATTACAGGGCATAGCAGTAGCTGTTGCATTTCATATCTTGTCAGCAGCATGACGGATTTAGCACACCCTTGTCTGGCTATTTGGATTCCAGAGAACACGGTATGCCTGATTTCTATCAGGTCTAAGCAATGTCTCATTGGGGGCCTAAATTACATGACAGAACCCCTTTAAGGGAAAAGGAAAATGAATACCACCCTCTATAAATTATCTGGAACAAACAAACTAGTTGCTCAAACTTGCTGTACTCCTGCCAGGAGTCATAAACTAGCTAGCTGTGTTTAAGAAAAGTAAAAACTGTTTTTCCTACCATGGAATAAACAGTCTCTGGGTTCTATTCCTAACCACAAATGGCAAATGTATGCAACTCTCCAAGAACCAAATTCTGCTCACTTTCCAAATTCGCTTAATCTCCAGTCCTCAGAGATTAATTAACTCGACAGGGAAGCCAACACTGAAGTTGGAATAGAGGTGTTTTTTGAAGTAAGTGCTGTTCTGTTCATCTAAAGAAGTTGCTTTGCTGAGGCCAGCAGAAAAATCTGCAATATTTAACCTAGATGCTCCTGTTTTCCAGTTTTGCAAGTAAAGTCTTGATTTTTATGAACAACAACCCAAGAAATAGATACTGGGCACAGAAACGAACAACTTCTAAGTCAAAGAGAAATTGTTTATCTATCTCCAGAATTAATTGCAGAGATTTCTAAACAAGCTGCAGGATAAGCACACATTCATAAAGCATATGCATCTATGTGTGCCGTGGGGAATGGTTTTTTTTGCTTTCCCGTAGAAAAAGTTGATGCTCTTGAACAGAATTCAGGAGACCAGAGAGGCTGGATCATCCCATTCACCACTGGGAGTTGCTGCTCCATCTCACATGGGCTCCTGGCAGAGAAACCCATTGGGAGCCCCAGTATTGCTCCATGCCTGTCACGTGCAGACAAAGGCAAAGAGTGTGTAATCTTCATTCAGAAGGCATATACCTCAACGCACCATAGACACCCCACGGATACACACAAGAGTTATCAGTGTGGAGATATCACCGTGAGTTCAGCTGGGGTATGTGGTTGTTGCCTGTGCCTATAGGCCAATGTGTAGAGAGATACCACAGGCTGGAAAATAAAAGTGTAACTTCTTAAGAGAAAGTGAGGCTAGTATTGATTTTTTTTTTTTTCTGGTTGCAGACTAAATAATAACTAATATAATGATAATCTCTTTCCTTGTTTGCCGCCCTCACCCCTTGGAAGTACAAATGAAACCCCAATGTTGTTGAGGGAGCTAAGGATCTAGCAACATTTTCTCTAACATTTTCATTGCAAGAAGAATGCCAACAGGCAGAAGTCATGTCCTCTCCACAGACCTTTTTTAAATTACCTAACATCGCCCTGGTTGTTCTGACTTCATAAAGAGGCCTTCTGTAATTACAAACACATCCTGTCCCCAAACTCTGATCCTGCACCCAACCCGTGGTTTCCTCCCTGCTAGCCTTTCAGCTGTGCATGGCTGAATTCTTGGGGCTCTCAGCAGATTACTTGATCTCTCTTGATGCTGGCTTACCAACAGTTGTTCAAAAAACCATGTAAACTCTTTCATGCCTTGCTGAACAATTCTACAAACAAGATATGTTACCAGCATGTTAGCAAGTGATTAAGATGCTGACTTCTTTCAGACCAATTAGAAATAGCTATTTGATCTGGCCAGGCATCTTTGAATATCCTCTTAGCACTTAACCTCTACACAAAATACATTTCAAAATCTAATCCATTATGTCTAAACTTATCCAATTGTCAAAAGGGTATGGAATTATCTGGTTTTTGGTAAGTCTAAGTTAACAACTAGATCTTTGAAGAAAAGGTTCATCCTGTTCCACAGTATCCTTAACATCCTAAGCATTTTTAAAATAGTTGGACTCACACTAAAAAAGAGCAACAACAACAAAAAAGAACACATTGAATGTAAAATTAATCAAAATTATGTCCTGTTGCTCCCCCCCCTTCTACTTACTGTTGATCCATTCCTTTTCCAACCTTTTGTGCATTGCCAACGTCAGTTTTATCAGTACCCTGTCTTCTTCTACCATATTAGAGAAAACCTATCAACAGCAAATATACATCTGCATTTTCTCCAGATTCTTGATCCATTAGCAAACTTGCCAACTGATCATTGCAAGTGACTCATTTCCCTTTTCAGGAGACATAGCTTCATGATTTTTAACCAATGCAATGTGGAAAGCAACAAGATAGTATGGATTTCAGAGGGAAATTTTCAATCCAAACCAGGTCTGGAGCTTATCACCCGAGATAGCTTATTTTACACCTTAGGATAAGATACTAACTCTGCTGTTTCATCACATGCCCTTTAACTCACTGCTATCTGAATAAAACTTGCCCTTTTTCAACATGTGGTCTCTGAGCTCCCTTTCCTGTCCTTTGACTTCATACTCCCCTCTTGACAGATTTCTTGGGAAAGGACTAAGACAATAGGATTCCCCAAAGCACAAAAACATTTCTTTACAGGAAATATTAATTCCTGGGGGCTACGCTGTAGCAGACTGCTGTGTGTGGTCATTCTGCCTTCTGATTGGTATTGCATGCAGGAAACAGGTTGAGAGCTTGGTGATTGATGTGGGCTGCTGGATCTGGTCAGGGGAACAGATGTGTATTAGCTCCCTGACCTAACCATGGAGAAAAAAGTGTTAATACCTTTAAAAAGTGCCCAATTGCCCGATTTTGCCAAGCTAGTTTGACACATTACCTTATTCATGAGCTATCATTTTCATCCCAAGGGCATACAAACCGGGTAGCATGGAAAGGCGTGTTCAACTGAATAATTGGTATTCAGCTGTGCAGAAAGAAAATTGAATGGGCAAAAGGTCCAGCTGCATATCAATGCCTTGGACTGGTTGTCATATCCAAAAAACAGGAGAGTATCTCTTTCCTTCCTTCTTTCTACAGTTCAGTCTACAATCAGCAGGAATCCTCCACATACTACTTAAGACCCCTAAGTTAAAAGCAGAAAGGTATGACAACATGATGAAACTAATGTGGGCAGCAGGGCAACACTAATGACCACATCAAACACCTTCACCTTTCTGGGGAGGCTGGTGTTTTCTGCTTTTTTTGTTTTGTTTTGTTTTGCCTTTTTTTAAAAGTTTTTAAACAAAATTAAAACAATATATGAGAGACAGATAGTTCTGTACATATGGCAACTGACCGCAAAAAAACATTAACACTTGTCATAGGAGCATGTTAGTATGCTCATTTTAAAATCAGTTAGTAATAGAGCCTGACAATTCACATAATCATTTAAGTCTACAGAATAATATCCTATGAGCTTTTCCATGCTGTAAGATTAAATGTATACCAGTATAAAAGTTCCCGTACTTCTGGATTGCTCAGTGCAATCTGTCTGGCCTGTGAGCATCTTGTTTGGACATGCAAGTTCTTCAGTACAAGCACTGTCTGTACTTTGGATTCCGTACAGCAGAGCACAGAACAGATTGTTGGTGTTTAAAAAGGAAATGATTAATATTTCCCCCACTTACCATACTAGACATTCCAATACATGCCATCAGACTCTCTCAACTGGTCTCTTCTAGTGCCCAGGCATACAAGTAGCAGTTCAAAAACCTTTTGTTATGACTGAAAACCCAGTTTTCAACTGAAAGCCCTGGGAAATGACCAGAAGTATTAACTAGAATTTCCATTAAAGTGAGATACTCCTCTCTGACACTGAAGTATGGAGCATGTATTAGCATTGGAAAGTGAGATATCCCTTGAGTTCTATTGCTGACCCTGTCCTAAACCTCCTAAAACTGAGGTTATCATAAAACATTCTTCCTAAGCATCACCAAGAATGAAGCTACCCCTGTCTGTTTCGCTACCATGTGCTGGCTTTCAGGAGTAGATAGGTCTAAGTGGACCAGCGCAGGTGGGAACAAAATCACAGAGTCACAGAATCACAGAATCCTTTAGGTTGGAAGAGACCTCCAAGATCACATAGTCCAACCTATGACCTAACACTACCGAGTCCTCCACTAAACCATATCACTAAGTTCTACATCTAAACGTCTTTTGAATACCTCCAGGGATGATGACTCAAACACTTCCCTGGGCAGCCTGTTCCAACGTCTCACAACCCTTTCAGTAAGGAAGCTTTTCCTAATATCCAACCTAAACCTCCCCTGGCACAACTTTAGCCCATTCCCTCTCGCCCTATCACCTGGCATGTGGGAGAAGAGACCAATTCCCACCTCGCTACAGCCTCCTTTAAGGTACCTGTAGAGAGCGATAAGGTCTCCCCTGAGCCTCCTCTTCTCCAGGCTAAACAACCCCAGCTCCCTCAGCCGCTTCTTGTAGGACTTGTTCTCCAGACCCCTCACCAGCTTCATTGTCCTTCTCTGGACATGCTCCAGCACCTCGATGTCCTTCCTGTAGTGAGGGGTATGTAATGTATGGACCAAAATGTAAAGGGGAGTGACATGATGGTATAGGGAGAAAAGTACCACTTGTAGGGAGAAAAGTACCACTTGAGATAGTCATTCAGCAGCCATTCTCAACTCTTGGCCATTCAGCAGTTTGCAAAAAGCCTGTGTGCATAGCTTGGTCTGATGTTTGTCCCAGTCTGCTGCCACACTTTCCATTCCATCCTTCAGAGCACACAAGTTTGTGCCACAAGACACTGTGCCCTCATGAGTCTGCCAGGAGTCACAGTGAACATGTCACTTGCAGCTCACACATGAGCTGTGAAGTCACGAGCAAGATGTGCCAAATTTATGCAAAGAGAAGAGGAGCGCAGGATAATCAGGATCTCCATTGTGGTTCTTCACTGTGGGGCTTTGGATGCTTTGCTCTAGGACTATGTCTCTGAATGTGTAAACAAATGATATCCTGCTGTCTTAAACTCTTCTTTAAAGGGTATTCACTACTACAAGAGCAGGTGTTACAGGTGTCTTGGGTCTCCAGTGACAAACGCACCATCAAAACACAAATATACCCTTCTGAAGTGGGCAATTTTCAACAGTAGAAATGTGAAATCAAGCTTTAGAAACAATGTGTAAGACGAGAATTAACACAGGCTTGAATAATATCTCCAAAGTAATGCAGGCGCAGGGTTTTCTAAACAAGTGGCCTGGGAGGCAGTCACACCGAGACCAGCTCCCGTTGAAGTGCCAACGATCAGATCGACAGCCTGAGGATACATCCCTTATTTTCTGGTAATCTCAGGCACACTCTTCACAAATGCGCTTTACTTTTCAGATCCTTAGAGGATGGAAACTGTCCAGTATAAACTGTGTTGAGACCACAGTTTGGAAACACTGGGGAGAAAAAATAAAGTCTAGGCTCATGCCAACGTTGTAAGCACAAGGGGTGTACACTGCTCTTATTTAGAAGTGCAAGTCTGCAGCAGTCCTGTTTTCCCAGGGGAATTTCTTCAGATTTACACCCACATACCTGAAAAGAATTTGGCATGAAATCTTTTGAAAGGAACAGAGGAGGAGGATGTCCAGAGTTCAACTTATAGCAGCCATGGTAAACAACAAAAAATCAAGCTAGCTTCTGAAAGAGCCCAAGTCAAAGCCTCACACTCCTTATCCTTTTCCTTGTGACATCTATTGCAGAGCCATAGAGAGGACTAGAGAGTATGTGGCGATCCTAGCTTTGACGCTGGAATGTAAAACATTTTCCAAACGGGTGAGGGGAGAAAGTTTTCTTTAAACATGTTCCAAGAATAGACCTGAGAAAAATGCCTGATCTGAAAATGCCCGGTGAAGAGACGGCCTTTCAGCGAAAGGCCTCCCCTTTGAAGCTGCAAAAGTGTATGTGATTGAGGATGCATTTTCGTCACAGCTGCCTTGGGAGTCACATATCCTGTGATCACCGTGTTTTATTTTATTTTAATCTGTGACGTTTGACATTTTGAAGGGTTTGCATGTGATGGACGTGATGGTAAGCAGTCGAATCGCGCTAGGAACGTCGAGAGCTGCCAAGTCAAACACCAGAGCTGCACGGGAGGCTGGGACAACAAGGTATCAAGGGATTTGTAGCTGGAGGTGGCAGCGAGGGCCATGGGCTGAATTTCAGAAGTGAGGCAGGCAGCACCAAAGTCTTGTCCACATTTAAAAGATTTTGCCAGCTCTGGCCCAGCCAAGAAGACATTTTGCCTACAATTTCCCAGAGAGAAGCAAGCCACAGTGAGAAATGACTCTTTTTTGTTACTGTTCTGTGTTTACACATTTACCTACACAAAGACATTTAGCAATGTCCACTGGATGCTTTTGCGAGTATAAACCTTACCTGCATCTTCATTTCTGTTTTTCATGCTTGTGTGGCTCTGCAAAGTCAGATGTAAGACTGTCCTGTCCTGCTAAACTAATTGCACCAGGACAGCAATTTTAGTCAGTATTAAATATTCAGTTAAATGCTATTCAATGTCTTTGAACAATCCTAATTGCAAACTAGTTCTATTGATCAAAATACCATGACTTGTGTCCCCAGAAATTTTGCTAATAATAATTAGTGACCTTTCTTTGGATTCTCCTTGTATTTTCTCATGCCTTTTTATTCTTATTTTCTGAGTCAATATATCCTCCCTAAATACAGCTTAAACATTTATCAAAACATATCAGTCATCTTTAAAAAGAAGTCTATTTTCCTAACATTATTTCTACACGTGAGGAAAATCCCTGCTAATGAAAAACAAGCTCCCAAATGGCTTACATATGCTGCTTGTTTTCAGCAGAAGCCTGAACGTATTTCAAACCTGGGTCTGTGTTTCCAAAAGTAAATAGTTATGATTTAGGAATAAATAAGCGATGAAAACGTTGACATTGGCAGTAAGGAACAAGGATTCACAGCATCTCAACAGTTTCTCTGGAAAACATGTTTTTTAAAAAAACCTAGCTCCTGCTGGCTTCTCTGGGCCTCTGGTCTGAGTGTGAGGAAGAGGATGGGCCTGGCCCTGGTGGAAGAGGCTGACGCCTCTGGGCACTCGGGGGAGAAATGATTTAGGAGAGTTCCTGCAGGGGAGCTTGAGGAGGCGCCGGGAGATGTTGCAGAGCGAGCAGGACAGGAAGGGACCCCCCGCGCTGTCCAACCAGCGTCTTCCCAGCACGAACATATCATGCAGAACCTCTCAGGCGGCTATCCACCACCATCTTGACAGCAGTTTGGTCTTACCCCCTGCTCCTCCCATGGGAAAGCCGTTCCAGGACCTCCCTGCTCTGGGCTTGCTTCTAACTTCCAGCCTAAATTTATTGGTGGCCCGTTTATAACCATTTGTTCTTGTGCCAAACACGGCCCTAAAACTGAAAACAAAAATTAAAAGAAGTCCCTTCTCCTTCCCCCCCTGTTTACCCCCGATGTATTTATAGAGCGCGATCCTATCTCTCCTCAGCCATCCCCTGGCTAGACTAAACAAGCCTGCCGTGCCGCGCCAGGCTGGGGGTGTCCGAGATAAAACGGGGGGCTGAGGCAGGGTCCCCCAGCCCCACCGCAGCCAAGCGGTGGGGAGAGCCGCTGCCAGGGTCTGACAAGGTACTTCTGATGGTTGCCCTCAGCCTCTGCGGCTGTCCGTGGGTGAGACAGCTGAAGATGTCACTAGGAGCCAGCTGGGGATGGGCTTCACCCTGCAGGAGCTGCTCCCTGGGAGCCTCAGCCTCACGCTGAGCAGACCAGGTGGACCCACAGAAGGACACTGACCTTCGAGCAGCCGATGAGCTACAAATTCACACCCTGGTTCACCCCAGCTTGCTTTTGCGCTTGTAAAGGATATAAAGCAGCATGATCGCTCTCTCCTTTCATCCGGGAGCGCGGCTGTCTTGGCACCGCACCTCTCCAAGGCCCGAAGTCGTGCGGCAGCTGCTGCACATGGACCCTGCGCTTCACTCGCTGCAGCAGGGGCTGAGGGCTGCACGGTGCATGCATGCACTTCACCGAGTGTTACAAGGCAAGAGCTTTCAGCTTATCATCTCACTGGACAAATGATACAAGGAAAGCACGGCTGAGCAGCTCCAGGCTTGGCATGAAAGGCTCTCCGATAAATCAGTGTAACGTGTGGCTTTTTTGACATGTTACCACCCAAAAAAACCCCAGAGCATTCTGAAATATGGCTGAAAGCAAACAGGGCTTGACCACAGGTGATCGCAAAAGTTATTAATCTCCTCAGAAAAAACTTCTTCCACAGCACACAGGAAACTTTTTTGCTTTTAATTAATGAGTTCAACCGCAGCAAATAAAAAGGTTAACTGCTGTGGGATGGCTACGTCTCTTCGGCCCCATGATCAAATAAAATGCCCAAATAAAAGCAAAAGCAAGCATCTTACTGCCTGGACGGTGCCCCAGCACACTGTAAAGAAGTTGCTGGGGTCTGTCTGGCTCCTCGCCCAATTTTTGCCCCAAACTGAAATGCAGCCACTTCTGGGGTAAGCACAGTGATGGCTTCAGAGCAGACAGCAGTGCGTGACAGCTTAGGACTACGAGTGAGGAATGTCAGCTCGGCAACTGCAAGGTGTTTGCTGCTATAAATTATAGTAAATTTACTGCACTAAGAAATTACCAGTTTCTGGAGAAAATTATAGGCAACATGTCAGCCATAAATGATTTATGCATAAAACAACCTGTACTCCAGGAACCCAGGGGGTATAATAACAAGACAAAAAATCATTTAATCTTGTATGTAAATTTAAGCAGGCAGGAATTTGGGACGAACTGCTTGTTTTTATTCCATCTTGTGTTGCTGCCAAGTAAAGACAGTACTTGAGCAGAGAGGCACTGATGTGGAGCAGGTAGATAGGCTTGCCAATTTCCAGCAAGATACATTTTAAACTGGCTTTTTGGTTTCAGTTCAACACCCTCTGAGAATTGATTGGTTTCCACTTGACAAGGAAGGAGTCAGAAAACCAGAAGACTCTTTCTGGGCTAGATAAGCACGGCATGAGCAATGCTGTCCGTGGGCCAGATGAATCTGAAACATGCCCACGTCCAGTCAAAATGTGATTCCCCCACCCTCATCCACATGCAGTAGTCCATTAATCCTTATGAGACTCCTGTTGGAGTGAGACCGTACATGAGCACAGGGAGCTAAATCAGCTCGGGTTTGAGGAATCAGTGCTGGGTCAGGCTTCACAGGAAAACAGACACTTCACATCAAGTAACTGCAAGTAGACAACCCAAGACAGCTAAGAAGTAGCATCAAATTTTTTTTTTTTCTCTCTCTCTCTCTCTCTTTTTTTTTTTTTAATAATTTGTTAACAAGCTGAAAGGAGGTAATCTGGTTTTACTCAGCAAAAGATGGCCAGAGTCCCCTTGCTCTTGCTGTCACCACCAAGGAACAGCATAACCTGACCCTGTGGGACGAAGCCGCTTGTTGATATGGAGCCAAATCCTGCTGCCTTTGTCATTTGCTATCCAGGTAAAACCTTCCTCAGCAGCTTCACTAAGGACTGAGACTTAAAGAAGGAGGCCCATGAAATATTTAGCATTACTGTACATGATAATGAGTTTTCTGCATATCTATATGCAGTACACACACTCCCACATAAATGCAGCACACACACACACACACATATGTGCAATGTGTCTGAGTTATGAGAGCTGTGGGAGTGATTGCCTGGAACTGTCTGCCCATTGTAAATTAAATATGACGGTTCTACATCTGCATTAATGTTATTACTTTTTTTAAGACTCTTCTTTACCTGGTATTGGTCTCACAGGCTGTGAGTATAGGTCACATTCTTCTCCCTTTATTCTTCTTTTAGCAGAATAGCTACGGAGGAGGTTTCATCTCTGCATGGTCTCAGAGGGTTTAGGGTTTACCTCACCCTACAGGCTAGTTCTTACATTCACTAAAATTGTCACAACTTCCTCCTTCCTATAGCATTTGTTCAGAGAAGGCAATAGCTACCTGCCACATCCAGATAGTATGAACATCCCAGGGATATGTCAGAAGCAGTTCCTCTTTATTTATCAGTCCTGCATTGAGAAGAACACTTCTGAATACTTTTCTGGGGTGATTTCTTTGAGCTCATCCTGTATAGAAGCTATTATTAATGTGCAAATTGATCAGCGCCAAAAGTATCATGGGAGTTTAGGGGAAAACAGCACCCTCATGGTGTGCTATCCACAAGCCACAGTCTTTCACTGAGGCTTAGGATGAGCTAATTATTATAGAGCTCTTTGGAGAAAAAGGGGCCTCAGCATTAACCTATTGAAGAAGTTTGTGCAGTTCTTAAAAACAAATGAACATCTGTAACAAGAAGTTCAAATGGAAACTCAAACTGATTTACTTGATGTTTTGCCATCTATATGGTCAGGGAGACAGCTCAGGACAGAGCCAGTTAACAGGCTGAGGTTAGAAATTAAGAGGACAGGACTCAACTTTCCATAGCAGCATGTTTGGACAGGAAGAAAAAGATGTGGTTTGTGTTTAGTGAGCAGCTAGTGAAATGAAATATATTATGTATATGTGCTAGTACACCCTGATTCCCTGCCTCACTCAATTTTCTGCTAAGATACCATAAAGCTGAGTTACTGGCCAGCTGCACCCAACTGTGCTGCTTTTTAAACATTATTATACAATTCCAGACAAGTAGGTAAAAAAAGCCCAACATGCGAACTGCCTATCATGAGTTCACCAATGCAGAGTCTGAGCACCAAAAGCTTCAGCTGAGGCGAGACCTTGGCCACACTCTTGTGTCCCCGAAGCCCAGCAGGGGCAGAGACTTTTCAAGTATCATTTCTCCCACATTTAAACCAACATCATGGTCAACCACAGGTCAAGAGTGTGGTACATCCCCAGCTGAGGTGCGATGCTGTGGTTTCTTCTCTGCTCCAAGGTCATCACACCAGCCACTGCTGGGTGGAAGATTGAGGTGCCGTGCTGCTCCAGTTTGGGGTAGGAGGCCACCGCAACACCCTGCATAAAAACAGGGTATGCAGCTCATTCTGTGGGAAAGGCTGAAGAAGTAGCAGCCTGTTATATGAGTGTCCCACTCAAGGTGACGTGCTTGGGAGGAGAAGAAGGTTGGCTTGAGCTGCATCATGACTTCATCTGAACAGCCAAAGTGTAGGATCAAGAACCTGCATCTGTTTAAAGACCTTCAGCAAATAATCAGTCTTTCTCAGAATGCTGTTGCCTCTCACTGACAAACTGCTACTGAATTTACTAGTGGGATCTTGATTCAGGGACCTCCCAGCAATATGGTGCTTGGGAGAAGGGCTGACTGCTGACTGCAGTCAGTCAAATCTCTATCACGTATTTCCACAGAAAAAGATTGAGCCCTATATAACATAAATTCTACAAAGCAAGATTATCTCTTAACTTTACCCCAGTACATCCCCATGTAGGAAACTCTGCATTTTCATGTTCCTAAGGAAACAGCTCAAAGCATCAGTTCACATGACTTGCTCATCAGAAGCTATCACCTGTCCTGCACTTGGTTACAGGCAGCATGAATATCCTAAAGGAAAATGTGAATAGAATAACTTTAAGAATAACAATAACAACCCTAAGGAGAGATGTACTTGTCTCCTATGTTTTAAGGAATATGAAATTGTCTATACTCAGTCTGGCAGCCTTCCCACAATGTAGGCTCTTTTTTTTTAATTCCCATCAAATTTTACTGCATTTGTATGATATGCAATTAATGAGCCATAGAATCATCGAAATTAGAAATGGAAAAGATGCATTAAGTCATCTAGTCCATCCCCTGACAGTGCAGGATTGTTCCCTACAGTGTATTTTTATATTTGCTAATGCTCTGTACAGTCCAGATTTAAATGTCTCCAGAGATGGAGCTTCCACCAATTCATTGAGAGGACTGCTCCATGGTCCTGTAGCACTTACTCTCTGGAAATTTTCCTCATAAGGCCATGTACATCTTCCTTTTCTCACTTTCACGTCTTCTGTTTTAGCTGTAATCCCTTCTACCAACTCAAATAATTCCCCTTCCTCCTTTATATTTATACTTTATGTCATCATGTCTTCTCCTTAAAGATTGCTTACATAAACTATACACATTTAGTTTTCACGCCTTGCTAACATGCCCAGCACTTTCCCTCCAGCCCTTCAATCATTTTTTGTTGCTCTCGCTGAACTCCCTCCACTTTGTCTGCTTCCTTCTGATAAAAAGACAGCAAAGGCAGACTTCCAGGTGTAATATTTCCAGGTTTGTACAGGAAAATGTTGTTACCCACCCGTTCCACACCATTCAATCACTGTGGTGCTTTGGCTTCCATATTCCCTTGAAAATGCATATGTGATTTGCTGCCGTCTATTGCCCTTATTGCAATGGTATGTTATTGTATGGATTGCAAAAGCAAACTGCAGTAAGATCTCTGACTGTTCAGAATGGATAATATTAACAAATGACACATCTTAGGTTGTCAGAAAAAGAAATGGGGGAGGGTAAAACAAGCTTGGAAAGTGAGAAGATATGCCATTGATTTGTTCCACAGTTTTGAGAGGTCTCTAGAGACATTTTAAAGCAGTCGGCACTGGACTGTGTATTTACTCACGAGATGACTGCAGTTCAGCATTTTCGGATATCATCCTGGCCCCACTGTAACTACTGTGAGCTTCACAAAAGTGCCCTTTCTTCCAAGTCCTTGACCATCAGTAAGGCAAAGTTTTAAGGGACGGGAGGCTTTACCACTACATTTTAGGATCCAAGAGGTCTCTGAGTTCATCAGATTGCCTCTCATCCCAAAGAGTGCAAGATCAAGCCATTACTTTCACCAGGGAGGCGAATGCTGAGAAAGATCAAACAAAAAATACGAGGCATAGAGACATCAGACACCACAACAATGATGATGGTATAAAATTCTTAATAGAATAAAATAGGTGGATGCTATAGCAACAAACCGCAGTCACGGTATTTCAAGTGAAGTGATTCCTTCTTCCACTCTAAATCCTTTTAATGTGCCTGCTATTGAATATCCCATACAGGTGGAGTACTATAAATTCTGATATCTAACAGCACACACCGTTTGTATGAACACTTTATTCCAGCTGAGTCGCAAGTATTAATAGCAACACTGATCCTTCCTTTCAGCCCCTTCCCTTCCCCAGAAAAATTTATTTCTCCTGCCTTTGGCAAGCTTTGCTCTGGGGGAGCTCCCACAGTAGGAACAAATACAGTGAGCGAGAAGTAATTCTAAAACTCTTTTTTATGATAGACATTACACATGTAAAGCTGTCTTGACCTATCTGTCTGTTTCTCTTAGGCTATACCATTCTGAAAATTAATTCTTAATGAATCTTTAAATGTATGAAGAGCAGAGCCATGTGCTTGAGCAATAATAATTAACAGAAGTGAAACTGTAAGCTTCTTAGGGCGGGAGGCAACATTTTGTATTTGCCTGCGAAGTGCCATCCATCTCTGTGAGCTGAGGCAAGTAGTAGTATAAAGGAGTAAATAACTTGGGAACAGGGTGTTGTTCCCATCAGTTCACTTTCACAGACATTGCTCTAATATCCAGTGCATCTTTTCAGAAAAACGGGATTTTTTTCAAGTCAGAGCTGGGTTTTGACAGGGTCATACGAGAGAAGCTGCAGCTAGGAAAGACCTCCTGGGTCACCTGCTCTGTTTCCCTTAAAACGCAGGACTCTCCTGCCAGTGCAGCCTCTGGAAGGGGATCAGCACAAGCGGCACGAGCAAGCAGATCAGTGAAATAATTCACAGTAACTGAAAGCACCTATGGGGGCAAAGCAAAGATAGGGTGAAAGCCTTTGCAGCTGACTGTCATGTTTGGCTCCTTAGAAATGGTTTCACAACGGGATAGTCCAGGTGACATATCA
>VXAA01003701.1:40831-48331 GCA_013399115.1 Anseranas semipalmata | reverse complement strand
AAGCCTGATATCCTCCTCTGCGGGTCCAAGCTCACAGGGCTTGCAAGGGCTTCTGGTGTATGTATACATAGTGATATATTATGGCACCTTAAAAAATGCTGGACAACTTGCTGTTTGTCAGCCACAGGATTTCAACAGCTGTGTAACTGCGTGTTTACTAGGATGCTACTCTTCCCTGTAATCTACATTGCCATAGTGCCTACCAGCTCCAGATCAGGACTAGGTTCCCCAGTGCTAGCTACTGAATTGACATGGGTTGAAACCACGGTGCCTTTAAATTCCAAGTATTGTTAAATTACAAATTCTTCTTGCTAATTCAGCTGACCTGTCCTCAGAGGACAGGCCAGCCATCTGCCCCAGGTGCAGGGCTTTTCTCACAGCTATGGCAAACAAGCTCTTTGGGTTCAGCAGTCCAACAATCTGTGGGAAAGATCCAGAAACCAGATCTTTCTTAGCCTCTGTCTAACCCCAGGAATCAGTCCTTTGAGAGTTTAGACGCTTCCTCACCTTGGAATCTGAAACACCAAGATGTTTATCCATTTTTCCTCTATACCTGTATGTGAAGGTGTCATTCTTTATCAAGTTTCATTGAAAAAACAACCTAACATCTGTGCAGCAAACAAGGGAAATTAATTACTTTGGAGGCATCAGGGAAAACAAAAAGAAATTGTATAAATATCAAAATTCATCCCCAAAATGTGATATTGAAAAAAAATTGCCAACTGTAATAGGTAAGCAATGCCAGGAGAAAAAGTTAGGGGACAAAACACACACAAGAGAAAAAGAAAATAATCAATATATTAATATAAAACAATAATACAGCTGGTACAATAAAGCGATGCCATGGGGAGACATGCAGTGCATCATTAGTATTCTGCTCTAATGAAGCCCACAACACGCAGTGTACATTAACTAGAGTAAAGTCTTCTCAGCACAGTGAATATTCCACCACTTTACTGGCCCATTTATTTTAACTGAAAGAGAGATGATCCCGTTGCCAAGCCATCAGATGGTAAAAGGGATATATTTGATGGATAATAAAAAAGGGTCTGCCACAGCTTTGCAAAATATATTTCTAATTTAAATGCATGCAGTATACAACACTCATGCCATACCTGCGGAGAAAAATAAAGGTGGGGGTGGGTGAGAGAGAAGCCAAGGGGGAGAGGAGGGAGGGGGAAAATATCATTTTAAATAAACAAAAAAAGTCACAGACATCACTCACATTTTTTTTCAACCTGTTCTTGTGATACAGATTGACAGCCCTTTTAATATGAAATAAATCAGCCAGGATAAGGAATGTCTTGGAGAACATACAGATTGAGTGCTGATTGACAGAGCTTCTCTGAAACCCATTCTGTTTGTGCTGGGTTTTTTAGCAGCTAACTTGAAAGGATGTCAGGTGCTTTGAAATGTTTCAAGTGTTTTGAACCCAGCAAACAATCGTAAAATGTGCTTATTGGTGCTCAGGCTGGAGCTGGAGAGCGGCTGGGCTCGTGCGAGGACAATGCTGAGGAAAGCAGGCCAGGAAAATGAAAGCGAAGCTTTCCTCTCCCATTCAGACACCGGCCAGCCATCAGGATTTTTGGACTGGTGTCAACATTCATACCTAGCTAGCACCGTATTTTAAAGTGGAGATGCTGTGTATTGGAAACTTCTGTCGTGTCCGGGGAGGCTGCAGGATTGTGTTCCCTCTATAGACTTGCAATCACTTTTACGCAAGCACTAGCTAGCCACTTTGCTGATAACAAGACATGACATTTTTAAAGTTATGTGTCCGGTTGGTACCACTGCTGCTTTCCTGTTAGACTCACACCAGCGTTATGCTGGCCTTGTTAATGTTGCAGATATTATGGTTAGCTGTCTTGTATTTCCTGAAAAGTCCTATGTCTGTTGTTATCTTGCAAAGAACAAACAAACAAACAAAACAATAACAAAACAGAACAAAACCAAACCAGCACATGCCATAGTTACACTGAGAGAGAAAAGATGAAAACCAAGTCCAATGGCATTTGCAGCCTATTTTAATGACCCTCCCTTGACAATGACCCTTTGGGCTCGTATGGGTAATTTTTGTAGGAGTGGTTTGGCTTTTTCAAAAAATGGCTTGACATTTTCACTTTTGCACAAGGTCTTTTGCACAAGGTGCAAAAGTCATTCAGAAAGAAGATCTTGTCCTCTCCCTGGTGGAAAACCAGCACCATGAGGAAGATCAATCCATAAAGCAGCAAGACTTGGTGGAAGCTGGGCTGAGTTCAGGTACTTCACCTTCAAAATTCATCCACAGGAGCTGAGAGTGAAATGAGTGCAAAGGCAGCAGGTCCATTTGCACGGTCCTCTTTTTGGGAATCCCAGCATGACCCAAATGGACAGGTCGTCCCTGTGCCTGGCTATCACCTCTCAGCACTGCTCCTTCTGCTGCAGCCTCAGCTTCTGGTCTGATCGCCACCTCCCGCTTGCCAGCCTGGGGAGGCCCCTCTCAGCACCCCCCTCGTTCTGCATCCAGCTCCAAACGGCAGATATCCAGAAGGCGGTTATTCTCTGTGGAGTCCCTAGTTCTGCCTTTCAGAGCTTTGCAGGAGGAGACAGAAAATTTTCTATAGACTGCAGAGGCCCTGGGATAAAATTAGTACTCCCAGGAGTGAGAAGAGAGAGGTCCCTGGTCCCATCGTTCAATGTGGGAGCAGAGGAAAACAGTTTTAAAGTCTCAGCTCTCTCTCTTCTTCTAGTCTTTGCCTTCTAGGTCCAGGTCTCCAACATCCCTCTGATTTGATCTCTTCCCTCAGTGCCCTCCTCACTTCTACCTCTGGCAAGGACACCAGCATCTCTGTCAACATCCCTAACCCTTGCTGCTGACATCCCTAACCTGTAGCACCACATCTCCCGTGATCACATCTCTCGGTGTGTCAAGACATGCCCAGCAATGCACTACTGCCAGGCTGCCTGGGCTCGCCTCCGGACAGGTGGGTGTCCTGGACAAGTGAGAGCTGTGCATGCACAGGCTGGCACGAGGATGAATGTCACCTCTGATGTGCCAGGGATGGACCAGCCTGTTGTGGATGTGCTGAGCAGATCACCCCTGCATGCACAACGAGGGCAAGGCATTCAAGACACGCTGGATGCAATCTATACAACGCACAGCACCTTGCCACTGGACGGATTGCACAAATTCTTCTTGAGCAGAAATATGAGTCCTCTGATTTTTGGCTTCAAACAGGAACACTCTCCTGCCCTGTAGAGACATGGTTTGCTGCCTAATATGTACAACTTTGTGCAAGACTGCCTCTGTGCGTATGAGATGGGATGATGTACCATGTGGCACTACCTGGGCATAGACAGGGTGACTGAGTACCAGCACCCTTCTTCCTCCTCTTGTTTTTTTCAGAGTTACATGTACATATTAAAAAAAAAAAGAAAAGAAAAGAAAAAAAAAAAGTGTGGCAGTGTTTGAACAAAAACAAAATTCTGGGGAAAAAAAAATTGTCCTTCTCTATAAAATCAACAGCACAGGTCCTGCTGATTAGCCTTCCCATTTCTCCCTCCCCAAGGGCCTTCCAGGCCACCTTCCAGTGTTTACAGACCTGTGGCTGTTAAATCTTACAACAGAAGGCTCTTGGGATTCAATGGCAGTATTATTGCTGTCCCTTATTTCTACAAGCTTAGACTGAAGCCTTCACACTACTGTGAGTAAAGGGCAAGAGCCAGCCTGTAACTCTGGGAGCCATGTATTGATCCTTGTTTTAACAGGTGTTTCAAAGAAGATATAGTGTGCCCCTGGTCTTTTCCTGGCACAAATCACTCCTTAGCCTTCCTCTTCCCTTTCTCCTCCCCGACAGAGTGCTGGCAGTGCAGGAGGGAGGGCAATACAGGCTGTCCATCCCCTTTCCAGTCCTCTGTAGGGAAAGGGGGAAAGCTAATGACACTCACGGTGGCACTCTGGCAGCCTGGGTGTCCCATGCAAGGCTGAAGGGGGACCTTATTTCCTGCAAAAACGCACAGCAGAGCCACATCTCTGTGGCAGGACACTTAAAGCATGGCAGTGGTTTAGAAATGCCTGTCCTGTGTCTGCACTGCACTTATCTGTCTCTCCACACCCTGTGCCTGTCACCCAGCTGAAGTGCCACCACCAAAGGGATGTCTCCCTGCAGGGACAGACAGTGCTGAGAGCACCTTCTGCTAGCCCTCCCCTCTTTCCTCTTCTTGCACTGGGCAGCTTTTATTTGTTATTTCTATTACCTGTTAACCTTTCAACTGTTTAAGATCATCTCCTCCGAGGGGATGTAATGTGAAGCTCAAGTGGAAGTCAAGCCATGAAAAAACTTCACTCCCTGTAGAGTCCCTAATGAGATCAACAAGTCTCCCATTTTACCTGTGTATACATGCATGTTACCCCTTTTTGATGTTACTTTCTCAGCGCCCACCTGAATCTTGTTTTTCTTCCTTCCAGCCTTAGCAATTGACCCCCCTTGCTCACAGTTGCTAGAGGATGATGCAAGAGGATGATGGACCAGCCATCAGTCATTTTTGGGAGGGAATTGAAGGGCACAAGGTCACTCAGACATCCTCCTGGTCCTCCAAGGGATGTGTTGTGGCTCACAACCAGGCAAAATGGAGACACCAACCCTCGTGGGTCTTGGCCAGGAGGCAGCACTGGGAATCAAAGCTCAGTTCTTCAAGAGCTGGCAGGTTTAAAAGGTAGTCCCCTGGAGTGCTGAGCCATGGTGCTGACTAGCATCAAATCTATCTTAAAGTTGGAAATATGATCCAGTTGGGAATGACTGTGATTTAATGTCATCCAAGTACTACGGGGCACACTTCTTAAAGAAACTGCTGTAAATTATTTGTGGCTAATTCTGCTGTGGATGGAGGGCATGATATGTGCACAAGTACAAGAGCCCTGCTTGTATCTAATAATTGTTATATCTTCTCTGAAATTTACTGCCGATGTCTCAATTTTAACAATTTAAATAACAAGCTTAACCAAGTGGAACTAGGCAAAGGCAGGCTGGCTCCCTTGATGAAAGCAGGACAACTCTTATGTCTGAGTACATTTATACTTTGACATGAGCAGTGACACACAAAGATGAAATCTGGTTAAAGCTGCAGCTTTCTCAGCGTTGTGACAGCTTCTTAGTCTAAGCGAAACTGTTTCCGAAGTGGGCATACTTGGTAACTTTACTTGGAAGAAAGATTAGAAAAAATGACTCAAAGAAGCAAGATCAGGGAAGGTGCACTACGGAATACAGGGCAGCCGCAGGATCCAAAACTCAGCAGGATGGCTGCGTGCTTTGATGGCACTGATGGGGCTGGGTGGCCCTGGCTGAGCTCCATGCATGACCACAGGGCTCAGGAATGGCTTAAGCCCCAGTGCAAATCAGGGGGGGTTGACAAAAGCACGTGTTGCAGATGCCGGAGGGCAATGTTGCGTGTGTTTCAGCACTATGAAACGTAACTGGTGATTGAGGAAGATGATAGAGTCATTTAATGGGGGCTTATTTGCCACCGCAGTGAGGGAGATCTTGGAGAACAAGTTCTTCATTGTCCCTGAAAAGGAATAACCCATAAAAGGGGAAAGAAATCCTAAACCAGCTTCTTCACCAGCTTCTACTTGCAGAGTTTCCAAGTAATTCTGATCAGAAGAGGAAAAGAGAGAGACTCTCATTCTTCCTCTGTACAAGACAGCAACTCTTCTTTAATTTAAAAATCAGACAGGAATCAATAAAAGATTCCTCTACACACCTATTGCAATCCCACAGACCCCCATCTAAACAGATAACTAAATGACTCAAATAAATATAACTGGACTTGGGATAACTTGAGCCTGAGTGCCCCACATATTTAGTAGGAGAAATTCCCTTCTTCATGTGAACAGCAGAGCCTGAACCTCAGAGGAGCTTTGCTTTGCATGCATGATAGATCTCCTCCACTTGATAACAAAGTGTATGTGGTGGGGGTACTCTGTGATGATCTAAAACAACTATTACCTGGGTCTAGGAATAATTACTTATTTATTGATTGTATACTACAAATCTTCCCAGAGCTATATCAGGGTTTCTTTAAATTAACTATCCCCCTACCTGCGTGTGGTTTCTTGGCTGGGAGACACTTTGTCCTTGTCTGTATATTCAGTGAAATTATGTTGATACTGGGTCAGCTACACTTATTGTTAGCAGTGGGTGATTCTTATAGCAAAAATGAGGGAAAAGTAAAGCAGAGTCTGAGATGAAGGAGAATTTTTTTTTTTTTCTCCCAGAAATGGTTTGATGTCAAAACCATCTTGAAATACCTCTGGCAGACAGTCCTACCAATAAAGCTGGCAGGAGTCCTGTTGTCACTATAGCTTATGTGAAGTTCTACCAGCTCCCAGGATAAGTCACCAGAACAAAATGATTTTGTTGCCAGTAAAATTATGTCCATACCAGGAGTTTTGCTGGCACAGGTTTGTGAGTTGCCTGGGTATTTTTTTTTTTCCATGCCTCTTACCAAGAGTAGCTAAGCTCAATAGTACATTCTAAGCCAAAGACATCAACGATGAGAATAAATATACAGGAGAATAAGGAAAGGTTTAGTGAATGGAGAAAGAAATAAGTCTGTGATGGGAATTGAAGATAACAAATGAAGTGGAATGGCAGCTATTGTATTATTTACATGATTTATTGGCATAATTATTCATTATTTATTCTAGGCTTAAAGAGTCACAGGCATCAGTCAGGCTCAAAGCCTTCATGATGCCAATCCTATCAGGAGAAGGTAGGCTTTCCTTTAGGTCAGCTGGTTTCAATGTAATAGCACAAGTGAAAGATAGTCCATCAGGTTTGTCAGCTGTCTGGAGAACTCCCCTAGCCTCCTAACACATCCCTGAAAGCATGTTTACTAAGCCTCAGGTATCTAAGGAAGTTATAACAAGCTAAACAATTACGTGTGGCTGATTACAATCTTTGCGTGCATCCCTCCTGTTCTCCAGGAACCTTCCCTTCACATACTTCATGTTTTGGAGAGGGAACAACAGGAAGCAAATTCAGTCCTCCCTGCGGGGTCAACCAACAACTCACAGCACTTGCAGACAGGAAGGCTAAGCCACCAGCTAGCTGGGAAACATTAGAAACCCACCCAGAGACCGGACAAAGACCTCTTTGGCTACATGGTCTGTCCAAGCCTTCTTTATTTTGTGTACAGTCTCTGAGTTCCTTCAGTACAACAGCATTTGTAAGCAGAGAGCAGGAAGCAATGTGGTTAGCACAGTCCCAATGGGCCCCTTTCTCCAGCCCCCTGTTATTGGGCTCCCCTCTCCAGCCAGATGTTTTTCTAGCCCAGCTAAGCAGCTGCTGATAACTGCAGTGTTAGAAGGAATACACAATTATCCTTGGACTTTACATCACAGTTTAGGCAAGTCTTTGGTCCCTTACCTGAGCCAGTCTAGCTTCTGACCAGCAACTGTCAAAGATGCGTTTATACTAGGATAGAGTCTCCCTTCCCTTCCCTTCCCTTCCCTTCCCTTCC
>VXAA01003701.1:18638-40781 GCA_013399115.1 Anseranas semipalmata | reverse complement strand
CCTTCCCTTCCCTTCCCTTCCCTGTTATCCTCTTGTTGCTTTAGGTGAGCTGCCTCACCGAGGGGTTGGACAGTCACCAAAGCCTGCTCAGAGGTGGGGAGGGCACAGCACGGCATGGCATGGCTGGGAGCAGCCTGGGCAGGATCAGGACCACTCCCTTCTGCAGCAAGAACATGTTTGATTGCTCAGCCATAACATTACATCTCATTGTGTGTCTCTCCCATCTCTCATTGCAAAAGATGTAGGAGCTACCATACCTCTGATGTGTATTTGCCAAATCTGACTGACACAGCTAACAAGTTCAAAACAGTTTAGGCAGGACCCAACACCTGTACAGGCAGTGTGGAAACACAGTTAAAAGCATGCACATCTAAACTTAGGACCACTCCTGTCCTGTAGATATGAGCATCTTCGCATGCATACTGTGAGCTACAACTTTGCTCTGCAGGTTAACTTCCACAGAAGTCTGTAAGAGTTATAGACCAAAGACTTTTTTTTTTTTTTTCTTTTCTTTTCTTTTCTTTTCTTTTCTTTTCTTTTCTTTTCTTTTCTTTTCTTTTCTTTTCTTTTCTTTTCTTTTCTTTTCTTTTCTTTTCTTTTCTTTTTTTAAGATTCACTGAAGTATAACACCAAAATATTTGTTGTGGTAAATTTAAATGATAGTCTCTGGGTAAGCAGACAACATTGGTTAATGTGTATAGTATACTTTTATTTACTTGTTTCTGACACTAACATTTTTATTTGGGGTAATTTTCTTTTAAGATGTTTCATTTTTATTCTCCTTTTTGATCTGTGTTTATGAGATCCCATCAGTCACAGTAAATTTCAATCTGCTAGGAGACAGCCCTCAGTTCAGACAACTGTAACAAACAATCAATAAGATTGTTTGCTTTTAATGATCCACCTGCACAACAACAACGAAAAAACCAAACTTGCTGTCTTTGTTACACCTTGCTATAAGCACGCTTTTCTCTCCTCTCTTAATATTTTCACAGCTGACGAGAGACGTGCCAGGGTCTCGAATGACCAAATATTGGAGTGAGTCAGACTGCTGTGAAACACCGCGGGCCAGACATGAGCGCGTGGTGGTGCGGGAGAAGCCAGCCTTGTCCCACAGTCCCCTGCATGGTCAGGGAGAAGGACAGAAGGACAGTTTTATTGCTGTCCAGAAGGACAGCAATAACAGGTGGGCGGCAAATCACCGCAGCAGGCTGAACTCCTGGGAGCGAGGAGATGGCCCTCGTGCCATGCAGACACGTGTGGCCACTGATGGGACAGGCCGATGGGAAGGTTAACCCACGGCACAAGGGCACAAGTGGGAAGGGGCTCCACGGCGCTTCTCTCCCCCTTCAGGGTTGCTTACAGGCTGTCCTGTAGGAAGCATGGAGAATGCATCTGCTTATCAGCACAGCATGCCCATTAAGGCCTTCTTCATCCCCTAAATTCCCCTGAAGTGCGTTATTGTCCACAGTGCTTACAGACACATGGAAGGAGAAATCACGCTTCATACTTAGGCTGGCTTTCCATTTTGTTTTCAAATTAGTGTACAAATCTCCCAATTTTTCATCTTGCTCAGTTGGACCAAGCTGTGGCCCTCAAATTCCTCATGAGTGTGAGCAGAAGGTCTGGCCTCAGATGGAGCTACTTAGAGAGTTTTACTGCTCAACTACTGGGGAAATTTTAGCTGTTGTTCCTTATTATATTGTGTTACTTAATTCAAATTTTTAAATAAGAGCAGCGATACTTTAGGCACTTTCCAAAATGTTCTGGAAGGTTAATAAGGACAAGAGGCCAACATTTCTTCTTCATCATGCAGTCCTCAGCTCAGAATAATGTTGTGCCAATAACTGCAGTAGTGGAATAACTTCAAAGGAGAACCTGGTGCAAGGCAAAGATAAAATCCTGGTGGTCCCCAAAGTTGTCAGCAAAGCACTTTCTTTATGAGGACAGACCTTCAGACAAAAAGCCATTTCTATTACAAGCTGAGGAATCGCTGACCTTGAATCAGAGATGAACCCCAGCCAGAAATCAGAAGTAAAAGGTTTTCTTCAGAAGTTTACTGGAAGTTTGGTTAACAGAGATGGTAATTCAGACCATAAACATTTCCCAGACATCAAACAAAATGCAAAAAGAAAAAAACAACACATACAAAACCAAAACAGAACATACTCAGAAGATAACTATCTTCTAAATCAAACATGCCTGCTGCAGTCACTGCTTGAACAAGACCGGGGTCTAAATGGCTGCAGCAGAGGTGGGCATGTGTAATCCAGGTCTGAGCTTGCTTTTGACAGTCGGTTTCAGAGCTGCAAAATGACAACTAAAAAAGTAGCTGTTAGTAACTTCTAATTTAGCCAACTCTCCTTTTCCCCTCACTGTTTTGGCACTTGATGACATTCAAGTTTGGTATGTCATCTTTGTCAGTCCACAAAAATAATTCTTCATAAACACACTGAATAGTAATAGCCAGTGTTGTAACTTTACTGACTACTGTGTGTGGCTGTTTGCATGAGGGGTAATTTGACCTACTTAGCCCCACTCTAAATTATTGGAAACAAATTAAATTTATAGTTCTTTTATAGTGTAAATACACACATAAAATTTTGAGATGTTTAGAAAAACTTAATAGCAGAGCTTTATGTAGCAACTTGCCTAGGCTGCACAAAAAGAAACCACTTCTCATGTTCCTTCAGAGTTTACAGAGAATACAAAGATTCCTTTGTCTCTTCCTTGCCTTTGTCTCTGCATCTGATAGCAAAGTTTGTTGGCACAATCTTAAAAAGAAATAAAAAGGGTTCCTTTTTGAACCTCTGTCAGAATTGCTGCATGAACACATTTTGCACTGCAACCTTAAAAGTAGTTGTGCTTCTCGCTTTTGTTCTTTCATTATGGGAGACTCACAGTTATTCAGTATTTTATTCTCATTAGAACACTGCTTGTCACATGTTTTCACCAGAAACATTCATCACCAAGGTCAAAGGGTGAATATTGTGATCCATTATGCTTAGAGGAATCTAATGAAAAGCCACATAATTATCCAATTTTAAGAGAAGCATGTAAAAAAAGAAGGGGGGCATTTGCTATAATTTAAATTGTTTTGTTTCCCTGAAGCAAAATTCAGCACCTGATTGACAGGACATAATGATAATTCTTATTGATATGGTGATGTTAATTGTGTAGAGATATTTAATAAGTCTCATATTCCTGAGGTAAATGCATGCTCTTAACCTGCACCTGAACCTGATTTTTGATGCACTCTGAGGATGAGGCAAAGATACAGATAACTGAGCACAAGTGGATTTTCAGTCTTGTGTGGCAGAATGGAAATTGGAATCTTCAGAATCTATTAGGAGAACAATTCTGCAGTTGCTCACACTTTTATAAATTATGCTGTATAGGATGCTAAGACACAAAGTCGGGGAGTTTCAATTGGGGAAAATTACCACGACTTTACTGCTTTTTTTTTTTTTCTCTTTCCCTAAAAGAGGATAGAAAGCAGTTTACATTTTAATAGAGACATACTTAAAAAAGATGAAATATATTCTGTCACTTAACCCACTGACTAGCTTGTCCTCTAAAATGCGGGACGAATAGCAGAAACGACAGACATAACAAAAATATGTAAGGCAGAAAGCTGCAAACAGCACAGTCATTTAAATGTATTTTGCTTTCAGATTCCAGCTTGGAGATAGTCACCCGCTGTAACGAGAACAGTGAGAAAACAGTGAAGGGCTATTGAAGTGTCTGGGAACAGGAGTGGGTTTCAGAAAGAAGCGGGTTATATTTCTGGATTTCCCCCAAGGACATGTGCCTTGACATTGACTAAGTTCTTCAACCTTTCTGTGTACCTTAATTCTTCTGTCTTTGCAATGGAGATAATGACTCTTTTTTTCTTTTATTTCTTTTTCTTCTTTTTCTTTTTCTTTTTCTTCTTTTTCTTTTTCTTTTTCTTTTCCTTTTTCTTTTTCTTTTTCTTTTCCTTTTCCTTTTCCTTTTCCTTTTTCCTTTTCTTTCGTCTTCATCTTCTTCTTTTTTTAACACATGCAACTGGAAACCCATGATTTGAATAATGTCTTGGGATTGATCCATGTGGGGCTTGATAGCCCCAAGACACTGAGCATTTCAAACCCTCATCCATATTTCAGCACATGCCCAAAGCTTACTGGGACCATCCATGCATTAAGAGCTAAGCACATGCTTACATGCTCTGCTGGAAAGTGCCCTGAATGTGCTGCAAGGCTTGAGTTTGCCTGGAGGAATATGTCAGAGAGCTGCCTGTGTCAAGCAAGCTTAAATTACAGAAAGTGCAGTCCTTTGCTGCTAAGGCTCTTCTTTCAGGTCCAGGAGCCCTACTATGATGCTTCGGGTAGCTCTCACTTAACGCTGCCCACCCAGGAGCATCCATTGATGGTTCAACAGCATGCCAATGCGTAAAGCAAGGCTACGTCCTCTCTTTTTCTGGGATCTGAGAAACTCAGCCTTGCATATGCTCACCGCATAGGACTGCCTGCAAAGCTGGTCATGCTGTCCAAGTGAGGGGCCAGGTCCTAAGGACCCAGCTCTGATTCCTGCCCCAGTGGCTGTAGGACACTGCCCTGCAGCAGGTGCCAGCCCAGCTCACTGAACAGGGCTGTGCTTCATGCCTGCACCCCATCAAAGGCAGAGAGGAGGGCACAGATAACACAGACATCCAAAAGAGCTGAAAGGTGTAAGAAGACCTCCCAGCACAGCTCTCCGCCAGCTGCCCCTACTATAAACTAGCGTGCATGCTGCCCTCTGTGTGTTTATTTCTCTCCGGAGGAGGAGGTGGGTTGGGAAGCCTGGAGCTCGCTCCCGGCCACCCACAGAACAAAGGAGGGGTTGTCCTTGCCCTGCAACCCAGGACAGAAGCAAAATTGCTTCCTCAGAGCAAGGTGGGAACAGGGGAGGGCCTGTGGCTTGGAGGGGAGCCATGGGGTTATCATGGCTCCCTGGGGTGCTCTGGGTTTGCTGTGGGGTGTGTCCTCCCCTGTGCTGGGGCACTGCCCAAGCACGTGCTTTCTGCAGGTTCTGCATTCTGGAGATCAATCCTGTCAATATCTTTACTCCCAAAGACTTATGCTTTAGGACCTAGACTGTTCCACTAGGATAGCAGAAGTAACTTAAGAAGCAAGCTGGATCAATGAAAAAAACAAACAAACAAACAAACAAACAAAAAACAAAAAACAAGGACAAGCCCAAAATGAGGCAACAACTCTAAAAGTTCCATACATGCAGCCTGAATACTGGGAGGGAGGATAAGAGATAAAGAGAGAGGGCTTAAAACAAGTCAAACACCCATAAAGTAAACCCCGAATCACATTTCTAAACATTAATAACACTTTAAATAAGCTGTTATAAAAATGTCAGAAATGATATATTAACTTTGAAAATAGCATTTACAGCACTTACACATAAAACTGAAATCCACTTCTGGTCCACAGTGTAGTTTGCTCATTAGATGAACAGCCAAGGATCAATAACTCTGTAGGACAACTGCTAGGAATGGCTTAGATAAGATAATTTCAGCTTCTATTTTATGAACATGAGCAACAGCTTTTTTAAGTCGGAGATACCACACCTAACAGCCTCCTAGCTTTGGTCTGGTTTTCTTCTTTTGTTATGACATGCTGGCAAGAAATTATTATGTTTTAAATGCAAATCTTGCAGTAAAATATTCCCATGTTAAGTGAAGCTATCAGCAAAAGATACTGGCTGTCTAGCTTAAAAGGCAGTCTCTGGATAACAGGACAAGGAGTGGGCATTTTGTAGTGAAAAAAAGGAATTAGATAAGTGCCACAGAGGTCAGTGGATATATACAGAGTAATTGCACCAGCCCGCACCACTTTACTGACAAATGAAAGCAGAGTATAGAGTATATTATTCTCATGATCAGCCTGTCTCTAACATACTCTCCCTTCAGGAAAAAGTGTGAAAATGGAAAAAAAAAGTTATTTTGGCCACAGAATCATCAAGGCATGGACCGTGGATAGTGCTTCTGAGACTGCACTGTGAATAATGTTCATATATGGTCCAACGGGGAAAAGGAAACGATAAAAAGCTGTATTTCACCTTCATTTTTTTTCACTGATTTTTTAGCAGACCTGTGCTTCTTTCCATCAGAACTTCCATATCCATCTAAACAGCCCTTCAGGTCAAATCCATATAACACTGGGCATCTTAGTACCTCCTGAGCATATCCAGAAAAGTAACAAAAATATCTAAGGGACAAGAGGGATTGATGTGTAAGGAAAAGTAATCAAATAAATAGGGCTTGATCTTGAGCTGATGAACTGGAAGTAACATATTGAAGCCAGTAGGATTTTACTATTTTAGATCTATTGTAAGTGAATAAAGGGAACATAAAAGGGAGGAAGCTACTATAATGAGAGATGACCTATTATGTCAGAGAGGGAAAGAGACCAGCTAGAGACGAGAATATAACAGTTTGCAGGGTGGTAAATCTATAAACGATTTTCTTCATAGTATCACAAAAGAGGGCCTATGAAAGGGTCTGCCTGAAATCCAGCTATTCAGGCAAGACCTAGATTTAGCAATAGGGCTAAGGATACACCCGTCCTTTTGTGGCCCACACACTGAAGTTTTCTTTCCATGAAAACCAGTGTGGAAGCAGAAGAGAAGTCAACATACATGTGAAACACATATCCAGACTCATGAACTTCGATATGATCTTAGATCCAGTAATATAGACATAGTCCTAATTACCACCTGAAAAGAGAGTCTGGATAATGAAGAGGCAAGAGGATTCTGGAGCAGGCTGTAGGGATTTGCCCAGTAACAAAGCCTGACGACCTTAGGAAGGGCAGATATCCACTGTGGGAAGAGAGTGACAAACAGAAGTAGTCAAGGAAATGTATATGGAGGGGCCATAGGCTCTTTGACAGAGCAAGCAAGATAACTTTTCTACACATGGTTTGTTGAACAGAAGCTGAATACAAACAGATTGAGACTTTATGCCAGTGCTTTTCTCTGGTCAGGGTCTCCAAGAACTGGAGGGGCGGACGTAGCCTGGCCCCACACATATGACCAGCTCTGCATCGTGGTTTGCTCACCACCAAACAAGATGGTCAGAATCCGGAGTGCAAATCCTCATACATGCTATCTTGTGTAAGTAATGTGAAGTGGCCCTAAAGTTCATGGATGAAGTCAGTGGAGAAATTGCCCTCTGCAGGGACAGTGTCACACAGGTAGCAGAGATGGTATGACACCTTCCTGCACAAGTTTTGCCTGTAGTCCCATGGCTAATGGGAAGGGACATGTCATTTGAACTTTTTTTCCTGGCAGAATGAACATGACCTAGGGGAATCCTGTCTCAACAGGCTGTTACAAGCAGATTGAAAATGGAACTTGTGCACCTTGTAGACCATCCCTCTGGGTCAAGAGAATGGGTTAGATAATAGATAAGAAGAAAGAGAATAGATTAGATAACAGATCAGAAGCAAATCCTGAGAGGTGCTGGACATGCCTAAAAAAAACGATAGGCAAAACCTACTCAGAAATGCTCCTGGGCTGAGAAAACCACGCAACTCAAAGTCAAGTACAAGAGTACAAGGAAAGGCTGATAACACTGG
This sequence comes from Anseranas semipalmata, assembly GCA_013399115.1. Classification (NCBI taxonomy): domain Eukaryota; kingdom Metazoa; phylum Chordata; class Aves; order Anseriformes; family Anseranatidae; genus Anseranas; species Anseranas semipalmata. The sequence goes on along the minus strand of VXAA01003701.1, from coordinate 33,171 downwards.
AGCTGACTACTCTAAAGAATCATGTACCTAATTCCAAACCCCAGCCAATGCCCTCTAAATCATATTTCATTTTAGGAATCCCTTTGCTCCGGGGATTAGTCCAGTCACCTCCCATGTCACAGCCCAAATCCATAGGGAACAACTACCAAAATAATTGTTTTGACCAGGTGTCATAGACTGTAAGCTTTTATCACAGTAGCCTGTGTACTTGTGGCATAATAGGAGATTAGGACTCACTTGAGAAAGAAATAGCTTGTCACTCCATCTATCAGAAGGTCGTACAAGAGACCAGCATTGCCATCATCATGGAATAGGGGCGAGTTTGAGAAGGGACAAGGAAATTACTAGAGCTATTGAAGAGACATAGATCACTTCCCTACTCACACCTGGCCAGCTACTTTGACCATCAAGTTAAGGCAGAAAACAGCATGACAGGTTGAGGATATGTCTATGTCAAACTGTGAACTCCATTTGGTTCTATGAAACGTGTTTTGTGTCAATGCCTCTATATAGCGATGTGACCTTCACCGAAGAATGTCACCCCATGTTGGACTGCAAACTCATTTGTAGATTACAGCATACATTTTACTGCAGACACAAACAAGCTGTCAGCCACAAAAAAAAAAAAAAAAAAAAAAATCCTATGGCAACAAATGTATTTTACTGGATTTTGTCTTTGAGGTTTTTTTTGTCTTTGCATACCTCTCCCAACCACACCTAAGGAGGAGCTTGATGGGAAAGCCTCAAAGAAGGACCATATGGACAGAATAAAGCAGAGTTCAAATGCAGGAAGGGTGGAGGAAACCTCACTGAACCTTGGGATTGTGCTTGCCTCAGGATCAGACTGCAGGAGAGCCGTGTTCAGGATTTGTACTGTCTCTTAAGTGATTTGTTAACACTGAACTGTTTGGGATTAAGGGCATCATTCGCTCCTGATGCACAGTTCCTGGGATGCTGCTAGAGCTTCACTGCACATAGAGTCTATGGAAAGGGGTCCAAACAGCTGAGGAATCAGGAAGGCAGACTGGTTAGCTTAGAGGTGCAGAGACCATGATGGTGAGTGTGCTGCACTTAGAGGATCACACCCACAAGACCCAGAACTAGGAAAAGACCCTAATTTCTAGATAGGTATCTTGAAGACTTAGATTACAACATATTTCCCAAAAGGGAAAGTAGCCCTTCAGCCACTGTAGATGACTCTGATCATTGCCCCTCTACCTGTGTGCTGCTCATTTCTCAGACTGTGCATCCAAAGGGAAAGCTATAGCTTGAAAGTTGAACCAAGAACCTCACCTTGTCCTCACCTGAGCAGGGAAAGGGCATTTACATGCTGTTCAAAGAAATAAGATGGATGTACTGTCTAATTCACAGGAACTATTTGTAGAGTGCTGTGCTGGCCATAACAAGTCATGACTATCAGGAGACATTTCCATGAAATGCTCTAGCACAATCAATAAGCACTGCTCCTCAGGATTTTCTTCTGCCTAAGAACCAGTGAGGTTTGTGAGCAAAATCCATGAGGGACAACTGAGGAACTGTTGAACTGCATTACAATGAAGTAAAACAGTCCCTTCTGCAGTAGGATTCTTCTCCCTGGTTTCCCTGCTAGGGCTCCAAACCATTATCTGCAAGTTTGAGTTCAGATTAGAGAGTCAGCATTTCCCTGTTTTAAAAGTCCATTTTTGTCCTTTGTTTCTCCTGCATGGAGGAAGATGACAGAAAACTGCCTCCAAGCCAGACGTGTACAGTACTGAGGCAGCTTACCCAGCACGGACAGCACACTGGGAATCCTTCTGTTCTTGCATCGTGTCTGATTTCGGTCTGAAGGATTTGCAGAAAAAATGCTGGGAAGAAATATCATAGTCATGGCAATTTCTTTCATTAATTTTAAAGACCTACTTTATAAACTTAAAGATGGTAAAATCTAGACCTTTATTTAGTCTCTCTCTCTGGACCGTCATGTCTATGTAACTCAGAGACTGAAGGGAGGCATTCGGTGTCCACGACAGAAAGCTGTGTGTGTCTTCTTCTCAGATGCCACATGAGAGAGAAATGCCTTTCATTACCAGTCTAGTCCAAGGAGAAAGAGGAATAAGATAGGGAGAGAAATATAAACAGATACATTCACTGCAAGTCTGGATGTATATTTTTTTCAAAAGTTTTTCAGGTGGAGTGGAGTCTCCAGCAATGGGATGAAACAGGCAGATTTTTTTTGAAATCCACAATCACATTTCCAACCCAACACCGCCTAACCAGTAAGAAGGATGTGAGATAGGACAAGTACTTACTGTCAGATGTAATACAGTGAAACAAATCACATTTTATCCTCCTTCACTTGATTATTTCCCCATCGTATTGTTTATCCTTGTGCAATGCAGAGTTTAGGACTCTGAGCTGGGATGTGCTCTCGGTGATATTCTTTAGAATATGAGAAATGTATTTGAGCCTATCTAGGTAATTTGAGGATTTTACTTCTCCCACCTGCACCCAAGGGCATGTTGCTGCTGAATGCAGCCAGGGCAAGAGACAGCACAGCATGACTTATGATGCCTGTTGTCAGGACACTCAGGTTTAGCTAAAAGGAGTGGAAGGGCATAGGTTGAATAAAGGTAAAAAACGCCTACAAAAGTTCACTGGAGCAGAGTAGTCATAACTGAGCAAAACTTCTCGGTGGAGCATAACAGCAACCACTAGATTTCAGCTATTTATAGGTCAAAATAGTGTGAAACAACATATGTGCTATGTTTTTCAGTGTAGAAGAAATTATGGCATATATATGAACATTGTGTGAATAGCACGTTTTACAAAATGGATGTATGAAGAGGTACTTCTACTTGCATACAAATTGTCACAGATGGTCATGTTTGACAATTAATATGTACCTGTGACAACACTGACATGCTCCTGGTGTTGCATGTATGTTCTTTCCAAACAGGTTATATCAACATGTATCAGAGGCATATTCCAAAGCCAATTGGACACCTGAAAACATGGTGAGCCTAATTTATATTTAAAACAAACAAAACGCTAAATACACTTACACCTACCAGATGTGGGATCTATTACAAATAATGATGGCTATAGGCAATTCACATTAAAGCTTTTTAACTTTTTATATGCTGATCATGTAGTATTTCTATATGTGCTGCTGCTGCTGCCTCTTTACTACTAAGGTACACTGGGAGCTGCATAATGCCAAACTGTAAATGGACAGGACTAAAAGGAAAACTGTCCTTCTCCCTCTTAGCATATTTGCTGAACAGCTGAACCTCACTGGACCAGATCCAGCCCTCACTGAAGGGAATGGAAAAGAACAGCGCAGCCAGCTGGACCGCTTATCCCAAACCAGGCAAGATTCGGCAGCCTGCGGATGGCCCCACAGGGTAGGATTCTCTGCAGCTGGGGAGTTGTGATCAGAGGACATACAGTGCTCTTTGTAGTACATGCATTTAATGCTGCTTCTGAACTTGTTCCCCATGTCTCTGGAAAAACAAGCCTTTTATGTCCTTAAAATGCTACACCCCCACTTCTCCTCCCATGCCACTGGGCCACAGGTTTTAGCAGTATAATTTATCTGATAATAAAGTAGCATTTGGTCCTCTCTTTAAGTGAAAAGCTTCTTTACAAAAGGAAGAGAAAAACATAGACTGCTCATTAAAGAATCCCAAGAACTTGTCATAAACAACTACAAAGTCAGGGCATGGATTTAAACTTTACTTGTTTTCCTATGGCTTTTTGCAGGAAGGGTGAAGGGTCAACATTTGTTTTAAATATCCAGACTGTGAGTATTAAATAATAACAATAAAATGGTCAAATGCTTCATGCTATTCAAACTAGGCTTGCATCTTCAGAGCTTTCTGCTTTTATGTAGGGTTTTATGTGGATATAGAGAGAGATGTATGCATGCACGTGGATGCTAAAAGATAGACAGACACATTCACGCGGGCACCATTCATCCTGCAAAGACCGCGCCTCATCAGGACTACCTGGACGTCAGTGGGCTGCCGACTACCCCTGGGCACGCAGCCGGTGCTGCTCCTCAGCAAGCCCTCCAGGCTCATGAGCACCTTGTCCACTGTGCATCTCCCTGGTGAGACGGGCAAGCAGTACCAGGTGTTGGGTGCGGGTTATGGATTTGGGATCCTGGTCCCCATCCCGGGAAACCCATCAAGATGGGAGTGTGGATGTGCCAGTTATAGGTGTTCATTTTTGGCGATGTGAGCGGTGAATACGAATGACCTGAGGAGGCTGGGCCGCGCCGCACACAGACGGTGCTCGGGCACCACTTCCTTTGAGCGCTGCCGTAGCAATGGTCTGACACAATACATCTTAAGGAACATTTATGCTGTGTTCACTGCGCGTTCAACTGTGGCCACTTCAAAGGTTTAGCCAAGTATTTTATGGCCATGGTAAAGGCTTCTTATTGATTTAAATTGCAAGCCTGGCTCCCGTCAGCTTCACTTGAGGGCAAAAATGCAATAAAATATCCCACAGCAGAGAGACAGACGTATCGCATTGAAAATCTTGAGAGATCCTTTTTACTATAATCCCCTTCAGTGGTGTGTTGTTTTCCTTTTTTTTTTTTTTATTCCTATAAGGACAAGGTTATCTTAGAGATGTGTCCATCTCTATAGATTTGGGAGGGGCCACCCCCACAATCTGCCGGCAGGTCTGTCCAGTGGCAGGCACGAACCAAATCCCGCAGGGTTTAGGTTTTTCCCTATTTGTCAGACACAGGCATGACATTGCCGGGATGACATTGACAGATTGGCAAACGCTACTGCGGAGTAACAGAGTTTGGTCATACCATCATTTGCATACACAGCGAGCAAATCCCAAACGACTGGGAGAGGCACAGTGCAGGGTGGGGGGGGCTGAGCATGGGGAACCCGTGTCCCCTGTTTGGGGACTGGGGGACACCGTCCCTGCTGCAGTGCCAGAGAAGGGAGAGATGCTGTCCACACGAAGCATTGCTTGTTGTCTCCTCGCTGTGGCGATGCTCCGGTGCAGCCACAAAGGAGGTCTCCTCGCCGGGGGGGCGTGAGGAGACAGGCAATACTTTCTGTGTACTTCACAGGCAGTTTCTTTATAATAATTTACCTGAAATGCACCCGAGGTGAAGATAACCTCCGGACACATCCTGAAAATAGCAAATGACTGCTACGTATCTGACATTTGAAATAACATGTTTCTGGAGGGTTGACATTACAAGAGTCATTTCACTTCAAAATGTTATTCCTAATGTAATTTTTTCAAATTCATACGAGGCACTCACTAGGATTCAGCGCAGCGCCGGAGTCGCTCGAAAGACAGAGGTCAAATTCATTTCATTTCTTTTATGTTTTCCTCTCCCCGCTAGATGAAACAAATGATTGAGCTGAGGACGCTTGGCAGGTCGGCGGCCGCGCTCGGCGGCGCCGTCGCGAGATCGATTTTCCCCGTCCGGGGGGCGCGTTGCTTGGCTGACATCTGTCGCCGTTGTCATGGCAGCCTGCGGCGCGGCCGGGGTCAGGCCTGACAGGGAGGCCTCCCCGCCTCCGCCCGCCGCGCTTCAAGGTTAACAGCCAATGGACCAAAGAAATAGGCAATTATAGCGCAGTCAATTCTGGTTAGGGAAATACCCGAGAAGTAAATACATCTGATAAGCGGATGGAAATGAAGCGGCCTGGCGCGGGTTATGGGGGTGGCGGAGGCCTCCAGGCCTAGGGCCTCACTGCCCTGTCCTGCCTCTGGCCCAGTGGCCGCCTTCACCCGCCTCCAGCTCTGCCCCTTACAAATGGCGGCTTTCCCCACTCACCCAAGAACAAGGATGGGCCCCATGTGCTGAGGGAGACAGGCACAGGGGCGTCTCTCCCACCACGCAGTCCTGGGGAGAGAAGCTAGGAGAGGAGCTGCCGCCATTTTGCAGCCTGCACTGAGGGCAAGGAGTGAGCTTTCACTCTGGGCACAGGGTGTCCTGAAAACCTCCCGAAATGTCATCCAGGCCTGCCCACGGCCTCATACCGGTTTTGCTGAAATGCCATTGCTGCTTATGATGGAGAGTGCTGTACAATTTTTAATTGATTTTCTTGAAACAAGACCGGAAAGGTGACATGCGCTGGAATAGGTTGCACAGAGCGGTTGTGGAGTCTCCCTGTTTTGAGATCTTCAAAAGCCACCTGAACATGGTCCTGGGCAACCTGCTGTAGGTGTCCCTGCCTGAGCAGGATGACCTCCAGACATCCCTTCCAACCTCAGCCATTCTGTGATTCTGTGTGGAAATAAAGCATGGAAAATTCCAGTTACAACAAGCATATCTCAGGAGTACAGCTCCTGGCAATGTCTCCTCACAACACATTGAAGTTCATCATAGCGGTTATATTCCTGTCACCTGCCCTTGATGGCTTCCCCTTGCTGCTAACCCCTCCTGGAAAGCTCTGGCCAGGTTGTGTCACCCTCGGGCACTTCTAGTCACAAGGCAACCAGCTCAGGTGGCCCCAGTGCAGGCAGGGATGGCACCAGATGGACTGGTGGCTTGGACTGGCATGATAGTCCTCAAACGTGGGATTGCATAAGGACTGCAAACGCACAAAGAGGGAGAATGATGGTTCATACCTATGTAGTGCAATTATACATAAATACCATTAAATTATAACTCCATATGACTACTTAACTGTATAATATACATATGTGTATGTCATAATATGGATGTCTGTTCTGCTGATGGTCTAGCCATCACAGATAGGCTGGAAACACTTTCCTCCACCTCTCCATGGCTGGGGAAAACAGCAAAATCCCTCCAGGAACTGCAGGGGCTGCACTGGCTGAAATGCATGCATTGGTTTTCGTACCGCGGGTGTAAGCCTGCCCAAGCCAGAGCCCCCTGTCAATCACCCCTGGCTCCCAGGGGGACCGGCGCAGCAGAATGGGGGCTTGTTTGTCCCGGCAGCTGCAGCTACTCCAGGAAGAGCCTCTCCGAATCAATGAAAACATTCAGTTTTAATGACCGCAGAAAATAAATCCCGCAAGATCATGAGTTTGTTTCAAATGGTGCATCAAAAGCAATGCTGGCATTTCCTTCTGAACAAATTTTCCCAGCATCTCGGTGTGGTAACCATCTTTCTCCCCAAACTTCTGAATTTAATCCAGAGCTGTAACTGGAACAAGATTAAACTTTAAATTTCTGGCAAGAACACAGCAAACAAGAGCTAATAGTGTGGAATTTTCAGAATCAGACCCAGTTCTGAATGACTTCCCTTTCTGGATGCACAGGCCAGGATCCCTTGTGTCTGCAACTCAGGTTGATTCATCATTTCTTCTGCCCATATATGTTTCTTGCTCTGTCACGTACAGGGCTCCTGTGTTGCCCCTGCTGTGCTCAGCCACGTGTGAACACAGGGGTCAGGGCAGGGATCTGAGGTACAGCTTCACTCCTCCAGCCTCAGTGCAAAGGTCCGGCCACCAGTGCTCTGCAGAAATGGTGTACTCAGGGCCAGAAAGCTTCTTGGTGGCATTTATGAGACCAAACTACTAATCTCTATCCTCTCACTTTTTGGATTTGTCTTGCACACAAAATAAACATTTTTGTGGGTGTTGTGTTTCTAAAGAAATTAACGTTTATGGAGCCAAGCTTTGCTCCTTTTTTTTTTTTTTTCCCTAAGACTTTCTTCAGATTTGTCCTAAGCAGTCTTTTCCCCCAAAAAAAAAAAAAAAAAAAAAGCTTGCAGAGAACTGAATGCTGTTCACAAGACTTGTTATTGATGACAAAAGGAAGTACCAAATCCTGAAGATTTTTTATTTTAGTTATTAGTGTCTCAGCTGTCATCCTGATCTGAGATTCTGCTGATCTCCTGTTGCCCTACTAGCTTTCTGTCAATCTCCTCAGCATATTGCCTGGGTACCCAATTATTTGACATTGCCCCTCAGATGCCCTCTGGACTCATTACATGGCCATTAATGTCTCTATGTTACTGTCTCCATCTGCTAAGGAATTACTTTCAAAGTATATTGTGTTTTCCCTAAGATCTCCCTCTGGTACACTAAAAAAGAAATATTTATACCTAAGAAGGTCACCACCTCTATTTAGTCACCTGTTGAATGGATTCAAGATGCTCTGATTGCAAGCTTTCTGGGGCAGGGCTTGTCTTTGTGTCACTTGTAGATATTCAGTGCCTGCTAAAATGACCCTGCGCTTCAGAGGGAGTCTTCGTCTACTACTGCAGCAGAAATAATAAACACAAAAAAATATGCTTCCCAGATCTGGGGTCAGAGTGATACCATTTTTCCCCATTTTGGTCACATTTGTTGTCCCACAAAAAATGATTCATGAAGTCATTTAATTTCTCAATCCTTTATGTGATCAACACAGTGAAATTTATAATGCCCATATACTCCATGGAAGGCACCAGTATGTTGCAGCATTTTAACCTTTTAAATATTCCGTATTTCAGCTGGCTAGCCATCCTACCCCTTCTGCACAGTTCACTGCAGCTGTAAATAGTGGAGGAAAAAGAACAGACAGCCAATCAAATTACAAAAAGCTGAAAAGGTCAAAACTGTACAATTTACTACTACCTTTTCCAAAATACATGAGGCTTTAAGATCCCATTATTTTCTCTTGAAATGCTTAATTAAAAGAACCAAAAATTGTTTAACAGGAATATGTTTGTGGAAAAATTAGTATAGCAGTCCTTGTATAAGAAGTGTCACCAACGCAACTGTTTCTTTACAGCCTTAATGTCAACTACTTCTGGTCTTCCTCTGTTACTAAGAGCTGGCTTGATACGTGTCAGGTCCTGCAGCTGTCTTCCCTGATTTTTGGTAGAGCATCACAGCAACTGGCCAGACCTCAGCCCCCCACCCTTCCTCTGCCTTTGATCTGTTCTTACAAGCAATTTGGTGATAAACTGACACTTTTCTTCAGGAAGAAAAATTTTGCAAATGCATGAAGTTCACCGTACAGCTTGCCTCATACTGGAGGCTGGAGGACACCAATAAGTAGGAACTGAAGAAGACAAGAAACTATTTTGAGCTTTTGGGACACCTAGACAACACTACCAGCTGCATTCACTTGAATAATATGCATGGAGCCTTCTTTTAGCCTGTGTAAGTGACACTGGAAAATAGCCTTCCCTCCATGATTGCAACGCGGCCATTCGTATTGCAAGTCCATTTGCTCTTTTTCCCGGCAGGATCAATGTCTATAGAATTGCACCAGCCTCCTCATCCTCTCCCCCCCAGCTGTCCTTCCGTCCATTGTAAATAATTCAAACAATTCCTGTCGTAGACAGAAGGCAGCGTCACCGCTCTCCTCCTCGGTGCACAGAGAAATAGCTCAAAGATGACAGGCTGCCACAGCTCTGTCGCCCCCAGGTGTGGGCTGCTGTCCTGGGACTGCACGACTTGCAGGCAGAAAAGTCATTTTTGCTCTGTGCAGCTTTTTCAGCCATTTCAGCATGTGGAAAAGAGACTTCTGCTACTTTGCCATTTCAGCTGACTGTTCTTTTCTGTGAAAATGTTGGCAAATAATCGTTAGGATGTATTTGCTCTGAGACTTCTCACTTTTTTCTTTCTGTTGAAATCACATTTATGTCATTTTACAAATTTTCACGTGGATATCTTTGACAGTAAGTTAAAGCAAAAATAGCAGAAAATGAACAGAAGATAGACACTATATTTTTTAAACCAGATGTGAAGTAGGGAAAAAGGACAAAAATACATGTAAAACGTGGAAGGGAAATAACTACTCTCCTATTTTTCCATACCTATGTAATGGAAAAGTAAGTTTAAAGAGTACAAGAATAGTTTTCCTTCCGTCAGGCTGTAGATATATTTTCCTACTTATGAAAAAGAAGTAAAAGCATGTGGAAGTTTTCTCTTTTGGGCTTCTTTCTTTCTTTCTTCTTTTTTTTCTTTCTTTCTTTCTCTCTCTCTCTCTCTCTCTCTCTCAGTAGAAACTTTGAATAAAAAAAGGATCTGCACAGTTTTTTGTGTGTCTGGCTTCTATATAGCCCTTGGTAGAGGAGCCCTTGCGGGGTCCATGCTGTGGTAGCAGTACACCAGGGCGAGAAGCCCTTGCAATGCACGAGCAGCTCAGTGACATCTCCCACCTTCCTCCAGGGCTGAGCCGTGGCCCCAGACACATACCTGAGGAGGACAGAACTGTACTGGGGCTTGGGTGGAGGGGCTCCTGCTTATATCAAGTTGACTGAAGTGTTGTGGGGCTCTGTTTAGCCAAGAGGGACTGAACCCAGCACTGGCATGCATTTGTGCAGTTGCAAGACAGACATCGGTCATACTGCTTGGGTGCCAGGGAGCAGACAGCAATGTGTAACCTCACACCTGGGCAGAGGGGACCATGGGCTGCAGCAGGCTGGTGGCCAGTGATTTTCCTGAGGTTACCTTCAGACCATGCACTGTGTGAGGATTCACAAATACAACATGTAGAACAATGTCATTGATATAAAGATACCGCTTCCAGTTTTCTTGACATACAAACACACCAGCTTTCTATTCACTGGGCTCAAACCATTGCAGACACAATTCTCAGGTATGCTATTTTGTTCAAAAAACATCTAACCCTGTGTTTAACGTGTCTGGTAATAGAGAAATGTCCAGAGCTTCCATTAAATCATTCTCATGGTCAGTTACATTCTGTGTAAACACTTCAGTGTTTACCTGATGAAGAGGAGCTTTTGTCCTCAACTTTAACTTGTACCCATTTCCTCCTACTTCCTACTTCACTTTGTGTCTTGTTTTTTGCTTCCTCATCTCATTTTGCTCTCACCTATTGTTTTTCTTCTTCATTCCCATCAGCTTCGCTTCCTACCCAACTTTGATTGTTTCTGTCTTCTCAGCCTTTTTCTCCCTCCCTGTTTCCTCTTACAACATCCCCACTCTTCTGAATTGATCTGCTTTGCAGAGTTTCATCGTGTCTGAATACAACTGTGGCACAAAGCCAGCTGTGATTTAGTCACCAGCAATTTGTTGCTTTACCATAATGAAATCCTGTCACAAACAGAATTCCATCATATGAGAAGAATTTCCTGTATGGAAATTACAGTTTGGGATGAGAAGGGCATTTCTATTGTGGCAACCCCCCTCCTTACCCCATTCTTTGCAGAGCCAAAAATTGCATTTACTTCAGTATAAGGGAATACCAAACTGGTCCTTCTGGGGAGGGGAAGAAGTAGTGCAAACTACTGATAATCAAGATAAATCAAGCCATGACGTAGAACATAAGCACTGTGCTCCATTCAATTCAGCTAGGGAGCTCAACTTCTTCAGCACTGTAGGTTATTTTCCATTTGTAATTAGAGCAACAAAGAAACAGCCTTTCCCTGTTCTGCTCCATCAGCACAGCCCCAGCAAACATCCTCATTTTCAATAACTCTTCCCCTTTATCTCACTCTGCCTGATGCCTAATAAGCTGATTGCTATTTACTTTGGACCAACAGCTAATCTGTTAATGATTGATTTTAAATTTTTACAGCCATTTGTCTTTGGCAGGACTCGAGAGTGTGAGCAGCAGTCTTTCCTACCTGATGAATTGGCTTTTCTTTTAAAAAAATAAGATTTAAGTCAAAAGTCTTCACTGTTATGTTTTGCTGACAAACAGCTGATATGCAGTGAGCAAAGCTTAGAAAAAGGGCAAATCTTCATACAAAATTCATCAGCCTTTGAAACCGTCAGCAAATAATATAAGTGGACATTTTGTTAATAGTTGTAGAGGGGTAAAGACCTACTTACGAAGTAAAACATAATTGTACTATAAATTCACAGGGTTTAAAATTCTTAATTAACAAAATTGATGCTCGTAACCAGGACTAGGTAGGGGAATATGAACTAATACTGCTACTGTCCTCCAAAATGATCTAAATTGTATACCATATGATATATGTATTACCATGATATATGCCTAAAAGTGAATTTCATTTCCCATTAAAGGACTGCCAAATAGACAGTAGTTATTTTAATTGGTACAACACAGCAGTGCTGTGCAATTTAATCGTTGATTCTAAAAATGGAAAAGTGAATAATAACAGCTTAGCCTGTATATTCTGAAAAGAATAGGAAAAATTCTATACCAGGAAGCTATGCATATTTATAAATGTTGTTTCTTCAATGAGCCACTTAGGGATAGGCCCTGCAAGGAAATAAATCATGTTTAGAATGCCTATAGTGTGTCTTGCCTGTAGATCACCTTACAGAGCTAGGCAAGTTGCATGATTATAATTTTGCAAAGGGGAGAAGCCAAATATCAAACAGGCGATTTCCCTAACAACTGGAAAGACCCAAATCCTGATTTTGGTTCAGGACCCACACTGGAACATGAACCTAATCCAAGAAACCAGTGAAGCCACTTTATGCTAAGCCATCAGTAAGTTCTCACAATAAATGCCTTTTAATCAGTGAATGTCCATTCTGCATGTGTGTATATATATATATATATATATGTCTACGTTTAAAGCTGTATATGTGTGTATGTACACATACATGCACCCAGGATCCAAGTATATAATGAAGGACAATCTGACAGAAACAAGGAGGCAACCTAACAGGTTGTGTAGATGGTCTGACTCCTCGCTGACAATGAAATAGCAGAGGAAAGAAAATCGTTCAATCTTCTTCAGTCCTACACCACAGCAGTGATACCACAGGTAACTTCAGACAGGCCAGAGTTAGGGAAGTCTAAGGACTACTCCCAGGTATCCCCAAAAGCAAGCCAGTGCATATGGAAGATGTGAACCACCATTTCCATATATACATTTTGCATAATTTGGCTGGAACAGATGAGCTGTACCCAAACATAAACTAATGTACATCCCAAACCTCTCAGCTCCAGAGCTCAAAGCTTAATATCTTACACAAAAATTTTGAACCCATGGCTGGCTTAAAATGAAAAGTAGCATTTTCCTGAAGAAAATAAACACAAGTGTAATTAATGCAACTTTTTGGTAATACCAGCTCAGGGTACCAACCATCAGTATGAAAGTTTTGTGTTCCGGTGACTGGCTGCATAATTGCAAAGCACCAAAAAAGGACACACTGAACTGCTTGAAAGATGGAAGTTCTAATCTCATTAGTATTTTAGATGCCAGACGACATGGAAGCTCCATCTGCCGCCAGCAATATCATGGAGAGAATCAGAGCGACTTGGGAACAGTACTCATGGGCATCCACAATGGTCTATTGACCTTCTGGTGAAGCAGATACCATGTGACAGAGATTGCCTATCTCAGCAGACAGAATGGAAACAGGAGAAAGTGTTAAATATAACCAGGTAGACAGTGATGAATTGACATGCTGAAAAATCGAACGCTTCAGTAATCAGCCTAAGGATCTGATATCAACAACATTTTTCAGTTTTGTCCGAATTCATTGAAAGGTGTAGTTTAGCAAGCTCACTTCTTGTTGGTAAGACCTTTCATCTTTATGCAGGTTTTCTGATTGGATTCTGAGACGTCACCACTGGGCTCCATGTCGTTGCTGTTCTTTGCATAGAAAACAGACAAAACATTTGCATGGGAGTACAATGGCCTGAACAAAACCAGAAATGGCTTGACTTAAAACATCTGTTAAAAATTATTCCCTTTCCCTAGTTCCAATGAGAAGTTAGGGCTGAATTTCATCCCAACATTTACAAACATGGTTGTGCAAGGCCTCCAAGTGATTTCCAAAACATGTCTGTAGTCCTGATCTGACATCTAGTAAACATCTCACCAAGAAAGAAGGAATTTATCTTCAGGCTTTGTTGTACGTTGGAGATGACATTTAATTGAGGCAGACTCCATGGTAGTTCCCAAAGAGAGGATCTCAGCAGGCTGCAGGTGGCCTGGAGGAGCAGGTCTCCATAAATGTAGCTTCACAGGTTGTTTGCCCAATTTGAGGGGAGGTGATGTTGGGTGCCCTCTTGCAAGTTGGAGATCAATTCCACCCTCACAGCTCTGAGTTCTTCCCCGGATAAAAGCTGTTTACTGAAAACTTGAAACAATGAAATATTGCAGGTATATTTAGCACACTGAAGCTTTTGTAACTATAATTCTAATTACAGAAGTCTAATGAATGTCTTTATGGCTTCATTAAATCTTTGGGATATTTATATTATCCAAAGAAATAATCTCCGTCCATTAAGAGTGCATAAATCCTGAAGCAGAACTTTAAAAATTGCTATGGATATGCTTATTTCATTGCAAAACACGTATAGAGAATTTAAAGAAATCCATTAATAGGATTATATACCTTTCTTCTAAAATATATTTTGAACATAATATTTTACTACAAAGGTCTGACTGCTAGCAAAGAAATGCAGGAGAAGACATTCTAAAGTAATTACTCAGATGGTCAAATGGACAAAAATTCACAAAATCACAGAATCACAGAATCATTCACAGAATCATTTAGGTTGGAAAAGACCTCCAAGATCACCTAGTCCAACCTCTGACCTAACTCTAACAAGGCCCACACTAAACCATATCTCTAAGCTCAACATCTAAACGTCTTTTAAAGACCTCCAGGGATGGTGACTCAACCACTTCCCTGGGCAGCCCATTCC
>VXAA01003701.1:0-17593 GCA_013399115.1 Anseranas semipalmata | reverse complement strand
GACTGCTGATAAATGATCGAAAGCGGCTTGGTCAGCACTTCCGCCAGCTCTCTCAGCACCCTCAGGTGGATCCCATCTGGCCCCATAGACTTGCGTACATCTAAGTGCTGTAGCAGGTCACCAACCATTTCCTCATGGATTATGAGGGCCACATTCTGCTCCCCATCCCCTTCCAGCAGCTCAGGGGGCTGGGTACCCGGAGAACAAGTGGTCTTGCTGCTAAAGACTGAGGCAAAGAAGGCATTAAGCACCTCAGCCTTCTCCTCATCTCTTGTCACTAAGTTTCCCCCCGCATTCAGTAAAGGATGGAGATTCTCCTTAGTCCTCCTTTTTGTGTTTATGTATTCATAAAAACATTTTTTGTTATCTTTAACAGCAGTAGCCAGCTAATTATTCAGCTAATGTTTGAAAGATCTTTCATAAGGGAAAAGTTTAGTGTACCTTCCATCTGTGTGAAGAAGCCAGGTTCCCTTCACCTCAAAATTAAATGCTAGAGGTGCAAATGTCAGAAATCTGGAAGTGTAAAAAAGAAGAAAAGAAGGATTTTTTTTTCAGGGTATATTTATCTCAAGCATGTGCACAGGCATTAAAGGTTCTTAGAACATCTATAAATTCCATATGCAAAGCACCAGGTTTGCATCAAGATGTGCAGTTTTTATGGGATCGATTCTGTTACCCAAACAAAAGGGCTGATGCCACCTGAGATGCCCTTGGGCAGCTGCACTAGCCTTCAGCTGCTGCTCCAGAAGGGCATGGGTCTCCCCAGGCAGCCAGAATAGACCCCTCGCGTGGTCAAGGACATCTCCAGTGGTACTAGACACCCTGGTGTGGATAACTGAACTTCACCCCGCCTATGTTCATGCACATCTCATGCAGCGTTATCCCGGAAGGCATCATCTGCCTCAGTCCCTGGGAGCTCACTGGGACTCCTCTCTTCTTCAGATACCCACTGAAGAGTGGGTCTCACCATCTGAAAACAGCACTTGTGAGGTAGTGATAGATTCCATGCTTTCTTTTCTCCAGCCATGTCATTTTTTCCTTCCCCACTTCTGAGGAAAAGTAAGCCTCGTATCCTTTCCTGACCTGACCTTCTCAGGTCCAGTTAGACCCTGACTGCCAAACTGAAATCAACAAAGAGCTTTTCCTTTCCCTTTTCTCTTCATTTCTCAAGAAGGTGACATCATATATATGTATCATGCCTTCCAAATCCTGTACGGGCTGCATCAGATCCATGTTTGGTTTTACACTATTACATCATTTCCCACTAACATAGCAAAAGACCAGTATTCTCCCCAAACTGACTGGTGTGCAGTATAGCTAGGAGCATCCTCAGCAGGAAACGGACAGTGGCTGTGCCTGATGTTTCCCAGAGCTACTGATGAGGTCAGGTTCAACCCAGTTCAGATGTTAAGTGGTGCTACTGAAACCATCCCAGCCTCTCTGCAGGGACCTGTTCCAGAAAGCGAGGAATTCACTGTAAAATTATACGTATGTGCTAATCTCAAGTAAAACCCCAAAGTGCATAAAATATACGTCAGCTCCTCAGCAATGACTATTTTACTCTGCACATCTGCTCCTATTGGGCAGCACTGTGTGCCTAAGTAGACATAGCACAGATAACTATGCAGAGCTCAAAAAAAAAAAAAAATCATATGTCTGGGGAAAAGATAGAAATTTAGAGCTGTGTCATTGTACTAACCATGCTCTTCATCTTTCTTAACAGAAAAGGATATGATTTTTTTGTGTGTTTTACCCCAGCCCTACTGAACTTAATGATAGTGACTCCTTGGATTTCAGTCAGCTTGGGTGAAATTTTTAGTACATTTCTGTATACACTAGGGACTGGCAAAAATGCCTCAGAGCAAGACATGTAAGAGGCTTGATCTGGTTAGCTTATCAAAATGATTGCGCAGTTACTTTTTAAGAAGTAAACACTGTGGGCAGTGGAGGAGTTCATGTCTCTTTATGTCTTCAAAATAAGGCTAGATGCCTTTCTGGAGCATCCATTTCAACTAATAATGACTTAACACTTGGGGATACTTCCCTTCCTCCTAGCAGTGGTGAAGGACTGCAAAGCTTTGCAGTGTTTGTTGTGTGTGTTTTGTTTCTTTTTTCTATATTTCAATTTCATGATGCACATGTTTATGAGGGAAGGAGTGAAGAGGGTGGTTGGCTAAAAATGAGGCTAAGATTTGTGGGAGGGAAGTTCTTGAGTGGTTAAATTCTTTAAAATTATCAAGATGGGTGAATTCACAGTGCATACATGTACGGAGCCTGTTAGGGATGTTTGCAGTAGTAATAAAGAAATAAACAGTTTGTCTCATACAGAGTTGGGTTGAGTAATTTCTACCTAAATGCAACAAGGACATCAGCCCTAGTATTTGGGATCCCTGAACACCAGCCTAATCATTAATAGTCAGCTGAGATGGTCTGACTTAGGCATTTGTTTGGAAGCATATTGTGAAGCAGCCAAGGACAAATTTTTTGAAGAGCGTTTCCAATGCATTTTTCCCATTTTGGAACACTTCCCAGTTCTGTTTTCTTCCATATTCCCAATACTTTTTTAGGAAGTGTCCCCTTCACTTCTGCCCTCTGCAGACTGTGTTGAGCTCCACTCTGCAGCCCAAAACAGGTCACCCGATGCCCTAATTTCCTGCTGTGGTGTACTTTGTTGTCCAAGCAGCAGCTAAGGGAGTTGTGGCTACCTTAGCATCAAACACCATCCATCGGTTGACTTTCTGCAGCAGATAGAGAAGTTGTTTGAACAACTAATTTCAATTTTTATGTTCTGCACTTCTTGAACTGAATCATTAGTGTACTGAATATTTTCCATAATTTCTGTTTCTCATCAAAAATTGTCAGAGCTTCCTGGAGAGGGAGCTTCTAGGAATGGTGAGGTTGGAGCAGATCACTCTTGAAAAACAACTAGTGAAATCCTGGGAAGGGGAAACTCTTACCTCATGCATTAAGAAATATGGCAATTGATTAGGCATTACTGATCCTTTTGAACATGATTAAAGTAGTGTTATGTGTGCTATAAATAAGGTGATATCGTCCAATAAAATTGCAAACTTCATAAATTTTTTTCATTCCAGGAATATAACCAGAAAAAGCTATTTTGGATTTAAGTTCCAGAATACTGCTGATGATCTCTGGATCTTCCTCAATTTTCTTTGGATCTCAGTAGCATGTATTTTACCTCTAATGATAAAATGATGTCAGACTTTGCTTTCCATGAAGGTAAAATTATGCAGAAGATGAAAATACTCTTGATATTCTTAATATGCACCTTTTCTCTTGACTGTCAGAAGTCAAGAAGAAATTTAAACATTTTACAAAATAGTATATTATAATGGAAATTTTTATAATGAACTTCAGTGGACCTGAGAAGCCAATATATTGCGACTTTAAACAGCCTTTCACCAAAGGGTCCAGTTGTCAATGTTTAATGTATTCATTTAAATCATAATCACAGTCAAAGACTTTCTCTCCTTTTCAATTAAAGGTATTCAGAGTATTATGAGTGTCTTCTGAGACAGCTCCTGTGAGGCTGATGGGCCTCCAAATGCGCAATTTTAATTCTTTATTTAAAATTTTATGTTTTCTTTTTCACTTATCCCCTGGAACCTTCCGTATCATCTTTATTTATTAAAAAATCAAGCTCCCCGACATATTTTCCAAATCCAAAGACAAATCCACCTACAAAAGACAAAAATTATCTGGCCCACTCTAAGTGCATTAACATGACAGGTACAAGTGCTCTGCACTTAGCAGTTGCTGTTACTGTGTTACTTTCCATAGGTTCTCTTACAGGAAAAGTGACAACAGACGTGTGAATGACCACAGTCTGAAAATAAGATGGGGTTGCACGCACGGCTAATTTTCTTTGGCAGTAGTTATCCGAGGCTCAATTTTAGAAACTTATGTAGAGCCTAGCATCTTCTACTGATTTCAGACAGAGCTTCAGGCCACTTCAGTGGCCAGGTCTGATGAAACATTAAAAAGCTTTATCCAGAAGTTGTGTTTCTAGATGAATAGACATCTAGTGAATGTTTGTTTCAAATCTTATTACTCAGAACAAACATCAGTCGTGTTATTTCTACTTCTTCATCCATAAAACACCCTTATTTTATTCTCTGTAAACAGCCCATCAACCTGCTCACTCTAATCCTAGATACATTTCTTGATGTTTACAATCCTGTTCTGTGGCCTCTTCATCCCGTTTAATTTTGTACTGCAACCCCTCTAATTTCATCCTATTATAGAAATCAGCTTAACTCTTGCCGAAACGCATAGAAAAAGGGAGAGAAATTATATAATACAGAAATAATGTTCCACTAAGACATAAAAGGTGTCTTTCTTACAGTTCACTAAAGCTACTAGTGAAAATACAGTGAAATTGTGCCCATATTTCTTTCTACAGAAACAACATTCACTGTAACTGTGGCAACTGCCATTTTCCAGACTCGGTCCTTTTCCATTTTCTGTTCCTGCTTCCATCCCATGCACAGTGTTTCTCCTGTCCTTTTTCTATCAGTCTTCTGTATCATTCCTTCTTCTGGAAAGAAACAAGTCCATGATTTAGAACACAAAGCCAACTTAGAAATCTTCTCTGAAACATCTTCTTTGGCAGTTTCAGAAGGGAAATTCCTAACGTGAAGTGTGGCCTAGGTATCAGACTCATTTTACCTGTCTGTGGGGGTTCTGCTATCTGGATGGGATCAGGCAGAGCCTGCATGCGGACTAAATAGATACCATGGCCCTGAGACAGCCTTTTTCTACCTTCAGACTACTGATTTTTTTTTTTTTTTGCTTGACTGTGCCTCTCCTGGAGTTGCACTTACAACTCGATTTTTTTGTCATCTTTCCTCCAGTCCTAGCAATTCTAAAGCTTGTGTGAGGACCCAGGCTGCTGAAAGCAACAGACCCTTTCTGGAGGATAAACACTAACACTGACTTCTTACCTGTTTCTGAAGGCATTTCAGTCTTCTCTTGCATGGTCTTCACAGCTGTGGCACAATGACTACTTATCCTAAACATGTTAAACCATTGCTGTTGGGGTTGATACACTTTATAGAAGTTTGTGTTCTGGTCCCAGCTGCACATTGGTCATGGGTTTACCAAATCATTTGAGCTCTTTTTGTCCCGGTTTCCCCATCTGTTCGAGAGGATGTTTGCAACTGTTGGAGAGGCATTTTTGGAAGTGCAAGTCACAGAACAAATAGGCATTATTATGGTTTGAGTCTGCATCCCTTCTCATCCTGCTCTTCATCCCATACTATCCCTTCCCATCCTGCTCTGTACTAGAGAGAGTTTTGCTTTGTTGCATAAAAGTTGATCTCTATCTGGAATGACTCTTCCTCACTTTGACTCTTGGTGCCCTAGATGACAGGGGCAAAATTTTGTTGTGACATCCTGCTGATTTGTGAACTTTGTATGGAGAAACATAATAGTGTATTTGTCCACAGTTTTTTATATAAATCCATATATGCATGTACATACACAAATATAAGCCACCCAGTCTAGAGAACTGCGCTGTTAGAGACATTCCTCAACTGGTAGGAAGGACGAGAACACTGTCCATGTACCTGCAGCACCCAAAAAAGTAAATATGTCTGAAGTGGGACAATTTTGTTTCTTCCACTAGGAACCACAACAAATCTGGTCTCAGTGGATCTGCACAAGACACTGTCATTATCCCTGGATCATTGACACGATAGACCAAAACAGCGCCAGTCTATCGTGTCAATGTGCACTTAGGGAGTCTTTAATCCATGGATCATTGGCATATGATGCTGTAAAATCTCTGTAGGAGATGTTATGGTGTAGCGAGTCAATGCACACTTAGGGACTCCTCCATTTGTGAATCATTTACAGTGCATCGTGCCAATTTATACTCGGGGAGTCCTTAATCTGTAGGTTGGTGCATTTATAGAGTGGCCCTGTATACTAAAAATACTTGTAGACTAACTGTTGTAGTGTAGACATAAATTTCACTTTCTTAAATAAATTTCAGTTTGCTCAAAAAGGAACTCCTGAAGGCATCGAATTCCAGTGGCACAACGATGTAGCGTGACATGAAAATCCATAGCTTGCTGGGGTTCTAGGGAATCTTTCAAAACCTCATTGTAAGAACAAAGGCCAAAAAAAGCTGCGGCTGAAACCTGTGTGTTTTTGACCCTCCTGCAAGTTTTTAAAAAATGCTTGAGCCAGTCTTTTTAACATGCTGCTTACAAAATAAATTAATCCCATGGGCCTTCTGTGCGAAAGGATCATTGATCATTTTCATAAGAGCACAGAAAGTATCCTTTTCTGCAAATAATGAATGAGTTGGTGATCCAAAAATGTGAAAATTGTGGCAGCTAAATGTTTACCCAGGTGATGAATTTTTTTAAGTGGCCATCAGTTTCACTACGCACATTGGAGAACTTGCAGATGCCTTGCTACCTAATGACATCTGCCCATCAAGTTGAAAAGCCATCATTTGCTCCTACGGCGTTGCAACCACAAGTGGGTCCGGTTACTGAAGGCAGAAAAAAGACAGCCCTGCTTTTAAATATCCATCCTCCAATCTTCAGCCTGGTATAAATCACTGTCATTCCATTGACTTCAGTGGGTTTATGCCAATTAACACCAGCTGACAGCCTAGCCCCATATTTAGTAAAAACTAGTTTCCAAGGCTAATGGGGTTGAATCAGACCTTTTGCTTACCAGGCAGCTTTGCCACAGGGAATTTTTCTTTTTTTTTTTTTTCTTTCAAAAATTGACTTCAAAATTACTGAAGGCCAGTCTGACCTGCCTTGTTATTTACGATCCTGTGGTTTCTTTTATGAGGATGAGGTATGTCTGTGATGCCCTTTGCCAACACCCCCTCGCCACCGGTGAGCACGAGAGCTGGGCACCGTTTTGCTGCTGCCTCCCTCCCAGCTGCACATAACGTTTCGCGCGGCGCTCAGCAAAGGGGCACGGCAGGCACAAAACACGGACCTGCCCTTGTCACCTGCACCTCGCGTAGAAAATCTACCTAAATCCGAAGCCTTCCTCTTCCTTTAGACCATGACAACGTGCCCCGGGCTCTTAACCTGGGATGGGCACGATGCCTTGAGGGGGGTCTCCCTGCAAATCCAACGTGGGCAAAGCGTGGCTGCCCGGGAAGCTCACCGCTCACGACCCCTGGGCGTGCGTGGGCACGGGTGGGCGGACTGCAGCCGCAGCTGCGTGCTGCCCGGCTTGGAAACAAAAGCGCTCGACGGGGGCAAGAGTGGAAGCGCAGCAGGAGCAGGGGAGCCAGCGAAGCAGTAATCCACGGAGTCAGTAGATCAGCTGCGGGGATGGNGATGGGGGAGCGAGGGGGGCGGCGGGGAGGGGGGAGAGCTGGCAGGTCTATTTGAATATCAGGCTCTGCCACACTCGGGGCTCCGCTGACAACTTCATTACCTCCACGTATAAAAATGACTGCAGGGTAATGCAAATGGCTTTTGCGTCGCGCGCTCGCCTGCGTCCTGCGTGCCGGCTGCAGGCCGAGGAGAGCGGGCGACGGGGCCCGGAGGCAGACGAGCTTTTGTCCAATTTAATAGGGTATCTCTTCCAGGCATAATCCTCCTCTCCCGCCGCCCCCCGTGCATCACGGAGTCCGGTGACCCGGCTTTTCAGGCTCTGGGAGGGAGGGGGCTGTCTCCAGCTTGACCTCATCTGTCAATCACGGGAGAAAGGAAGCGGGGGGAGAGGGAGGGAGGGATGCCCATCTATCTATAAGAAATTTCTAATGAATGTTAAGCAAATTTCCTACAGCCTGACATGGTGATCTAATTAATATTATAGAAATGTCGACGGAATATCATTCCGCAGATAGGATTTATCACCTTGAACTGCTGCATAACTGATGGTGAAGGAATGGGCACCCCCGTCCCCCCTGATGCTGATTAAATTAGACATAAGCATCAATATGTTACTTATTGGAGGCTAGAATTTCATGCTATTACTCTTCAGTTAATCAGAGAGCTGTATCTTTTTTTAAAAGATATCAGACTCCCAGTTCTGCCTGTCTGATAAAACAGATGAAGGGTTTGACTATATGACACTCACTGTGTGGGGGGAAAATTCAAACAGAAATCCGACCTAAAGCAGGCTGAAAGGTCCCGCGATGACCTTGGGAAAGCTCATCCTGAACTCACCGGACCCAAAAGGCAGGGTGGCATTGATTCAGATGAAAGGAGCAGCAGCATTACACTATCGCCCCTTTGCCGAGTGTGAAAAGACCAGTGATGAGGAGGCCTGCCGTTCCTTGCCCAAGGTGCTGGGAGACAAGGACCCTCCTGCCGTGCAGGATGCGGCCAGGCCCTATTCCCCTGGGCAAGGGCACCCGAAGCGCTGGGCTGGGGCACGGTTCCGCTGCCTAGTGCCCCAGCCAGCCACAGCCCCCGGGCTCTGGCATTTCCCTGCCTACCAAAGCCTGCAGACCAAGCCATAAGCTTTTCTTTCACTGATAATTATTCATTATCAGTGGTTGCGAGTGGCAGATTCCTCTTTCCACAGCAGTGCGCAACACCTCGGGTTGACTTTTTTTTCTCGACTTCCCTTTGTTTAGCCTCTGTCATCCTTCCTCAAAGGATGCACGCAGGCTGCAGTTCCTCTCCCAGAAGCTTTGTTTGGTGCTGGGCGATCAGGGCACCTCAGCACCGGAACAACACCAACACTGATACCAGCGGTTGAGATGACTGACTTTTCCTGCAAGTGTTTAACGCCTAGCAGGAATGATTATGCAAAAAAAAAAAAAATTAAAAATAAAAATAGAAAGGGTTAGCTGCTGTTACATTTTGCAGTGCAGTGGCTATCAAAGAAGTTAGAGCTGTTCAAGAATGTGCAAAGAGGTAAAATGGGATGAGGCTAGGCGAAGGAAAATTGTGACAGAATATCAGGAAACATTTCCTCACCGTGAGGCTTTCAGTTGTGTAATGGTCACCCCCAGGAAGCGATAGAAGTCTTGGCACTTGAGTAATTTAAAATTAGACTGGGTAAAGCACAGGGGAATATCCTGTTGGGAGCAATCCTGTATTGATAGTTGAATAGGCAGAGTCACCTAATTGGTCTTTTCAGGCAGAAGTGGGAGGCTGTGATGACTGATCTCTCCCCTAGGCATTAGGTTGCAGAATGACCATTTTGCATCACTAAATGCCTGTTCCCGATTTTCTGGTTGGGCAGTTTAATGCATTTCCAAGCTTGACGAGCAGAGATGAATATTGTTGCATCTTACATGGGGCATAAAAACGTTAAGCTTGAAAGAAGCTCTTACGGCAGATAAGAGGATTTGTGATTCTGATCCAAAACGTTGTGATTAAAATCTAACAGTGTGATGCAAAATGTAATGAACGGCTGTCAGCATCCTTTCGCTCGTGGCTTGATTTCACAACCTGCTTAATTGTGCACCGCTACCAACAGCAGTGACCCTCCCAGCCCACCTTCCCATCTTCTCCCTTGGGCCAGCACTAAGCGATCGCGGGGCTGCACGGTCAGCTAGATCTCTAAAAATGACGACTTACCCCGCGACACCCCCTGAAGACTAGCGCTCAGCCAAATCAGCTCTCGGAGCAGCTGCCCGCAGAGCTGCATGGATGCTGAGGCCAGCAGGAGAAGGGAGGGATACAGAAGAGCAGCATCAGGTCGGGGGCTTTCAGTGACAGCCCCGACTGAGGTCAGCTTCTGCTGATCAGCAAATCTGGTCCTCCTTATTTTAATGCTTCGGAAAAAAACGAGGCACAGCAAGCGTAAGCACTTTGCTGCGGCCGCGTGGTCATCTCCAGGAGCTCTAGCTACCTCGAGGTCGTGGTGTGATGACCTCCCCTCTAACGTCCCCAGGGGAAGTCGGGTCCGGCGCAGATGCACGGCGTTCAGCTCGTCCCATGGAGCAGCCCAAGAGCTGGGCTCCAGCCTGAGCTTCCTGCAGCCCAGGAAGAGCGTGGGCGTCTCCAGAGGGTGATTCACCTCCTCTGTCTTGGGCTCAGCCTCAACCACCAGCTTTAGCACGGGGTGGATCTCAATGGCTGTGCAGGGAGCCCGGAGGACTAATTCAGACTAGATATCTAATTTTCGACAGCTAAAGTCAGCTGGGGTGAATGCCTGTCTTTGGATATAGAGAATTAGCCCGTGAAGTGCTCATGCTAATGATAAGCTTCAAAATGATATTGAAATATTGTTTTAAATATACATTTAGCAATCAAATCTTCTTTTGGAGCGGGAGATCTGAAAAATACCTTTTGGGACCGAGAAATGTTCTTCGCAGTCCCACAATGGCAGTTCTCTGTCTCAAACAGGTGTTTCATCTATCTCACGCATCTTCCTGAGATCCCAAGAGGCACAAACTCGCAGATTAATTCTGCTTTGTTTTTTATTAACTGGGGCCATTTTTTCCTTAGCCTGCAGAAAGCAGGAATGACTCGGCGGCAAGCTAAGTGAGGCAGCGGGGAGGGCGACGCGGGCCATTGCCCCGCTGCCAAAACCCAGGGCTTGGCTGCGGGCAGCTCTGGCTCCGGCCCTGGGCAGCGCAGGAGGGTTTGTGATCGTGCCCCGGTCCTGAATCACCGGGAGGTGAGCGTGGTGCAGTTCTTCCTTTCCGACACCCGCAGGATCTCCTGTGTCCTACGGCAAGCACGACCCGGGCCGTGCCATCGGCTCTGAGTGACATGCAGCTACAGGAGAGCTCTGCGCTGATAGCTGTCTGTTTGCCGCGTGGCGATCAAGTGCGCAACCTAATGACTGCTCTTATTGCAGATCAGAAGCGGTGATGAGGAGAACGTATAGCGGCTTACGTTCCTAAGCGGTGAAATGCAGAGAGAGAGGAGCGATAACTTTCCTTCTCAGCAACTGCTCTAACCTACACTAATGAGTAGACTGTTAGGGATTTTCTTCACTTAGCATTTCTCATTATTAATAAATTTTGCACTGACAACTATAAAGGGAACACTTTGGATTTATGCACCTAACCTAATTACATATGCTGCATGTACGCATTTCATTATTTACTTGACAGATTCATTCCTTGATACCATAAATAATTAAAGAAGGATCAAATATTAACAATCAGATACACGTTAATTCTACTCAAATCTGGGGAAACAAACACATTTTATTTTCTGTTCAATAAAAACAGAATAAAATGCTTTCATTAGAAGGATTTAAAAAATAGGTAAAGTTCTTTACTGTCATTTTTATTTTGCATAGAGTGAAAATTAAAACGTCCAGCTGCTATCCAGTCCCTTTAAGGGAAAGCATACAGCAATTTTAATAAGCGTAAAGGGTTAGTAATTCTTTTTTGACAGTTTCTAAATGAAACATTTTGCTTTAGTGTTTGTCAGGAAACCTCAGAGGGAGGTGACTTCAAATGTAAAGCCTGATCCTGTCCCCATGAATGTCAACAGCCAATTCATACCGACGTCAGGCGGGCAGCATCCATCCCACACATTATTTGTGTGTTATTTCCCACACAGTAGCTGTTCATTCTTTCAGCCTAAAAACCCAAACTCGCCCCCTCCCACTGGGCAGCATCAGCTGCACCAGGGCCTGATCCTAACCGGTGCTGAGTGCCCGGGGTGTGGCGAGGGGCCCTGCGTGCGCAGCACCTCTGGGGTTCAGCCCCGCCACGGATAGGAGGCGAAATTTGGCTGCTGCCCCTTCCCGGCGCTGCCTTGCATCCTCCTCTGCAGGAGGAGCCGCCCGGGGCCGCCAGAGCCAGGTCTCTTCTCGGAATTGCTCCTGCTTCAGCCTTGAGTTATAATTAAATCTTCAGCAGAATTATTTGTGACGGAAAGCTGCTCCCCGCCACAAACCCGTACGAACCGTCTTGCTTGCTGCGCAATTTAAATTGATGCTTAAATATTTTTATACGCATTATTCAATATCTCCATTTGATCAAGAATATTCTCCAATTTGAACAAATTTACTTTTGGATATCACATCCCACAATTTTATCATTTTAAAGGTGTTAAAAATTCATAGATTGCCACATTATTCATCATGCAAGATTAATGCCAGCCTGACAGGTTTTGCAAAGAGCTGTGTGTTTTTTTTTTTTTTCCTAAGTGCATATAGCATATCTGCATGAGATGTACCTCAGTTGCTGAATATTGATTATTCACATCTCCTTTCTTATTTCTGATGCTAAAGGGAGAATATTAGGGTATGATTGTCAGGGTTAGTGCCGCTCTGACCTACACATGTACTATTAATAATTTATGAGTTGATTTGAAATAGATCCCTGTGAAATGAGCTGGCAATAAGCAGGGCTGTCTAAGATGACAAAGATTCAGAACAGGCCAACTCATGTACATCAGCGTCTCAGTTTCAATCTGAAAACAAAATGAAACAAAAACTCTGTGTGCCTTATGCAGTAGTTAGGGATTTATTGCTTGAAAACACAAAACCAAAGTGCTGTTCCACATTAAAAGTTACGTCTGGATGATGCAATAGGTGCGTTAGCCAAACTTCCTAAAGTACTGAGGTTATTCAGCTATATAAACGTATATGGGATGGAAGAATGGGCAATAGGAGGTACGGCGAGCTGCTGGCCAGCCCGCGTTGCTTGGCCAGCATCTGCTGACGGAGAGCCAGCTCGCAGCCTCCCGGCTCCGTTTAAGGGCTGTCTCCCTGGGCGAGGAGATAAAAGCAGCAAAGGCCAAGTTCTGCAGAGGGCAGAGCTCCAAGCTGCGGGGCTGTGCTGAGGATGCCTGGCATCTCACGGGGGCTCCTCCACCATACGCAGCGCTGCGGCAGCTCGCCTGGCGGCAATGACGAGCGAACCGCCAGCCCCTTGGTCCGCGCTGGTTCTCTGCCGGTGCCTTCTCCTCTTCTCAGCCGCTGGGCTAACCGCGTTGGCTGCTCACTGGCAAGGTGCGCTTCTGGTCTCCTCGTCACAGGCACTGCTGTGGTCCTGAGCCCTTAGCCAGGGTGGAAACGTGGCACAGAAGGTGGCTTTTTTCTTATGTGATGTGATACAGAAACAAACGTGGAAAGCAAACATATAACCGACCTTAACGTTAAGGAGACTGCTGCTTCAACCGCAAGCAGCGAACCGTTGGGCACAGGGAAACTGGTTACTACCTCGCTCCAGACGTGAAATAAAGATGTTCAGCCATGGAAATTACATCCAGCAGCACAGGCTACAGCGGCGGAGAGCAGCGTGTCAGCCCCACGCGGGTGACACGGTGGCGATGCGGGGGGATGACACCGCTCCTCTCGGTGGGAGTGCTTTCTGCGGCTGTCTCCCGGGAGTTTTGTAGGAAGCCTTTCCCCTGCAGGTGGCAGCGAGCTCTTTGGAGCCCTATTAATTTTGATTAATATTCCCCCTCGGTGCTGCAGGCAGCAGGGGACAGGTGTCGGGGGGAGCAGGGGCTCCAGCACTAGCGCCCGAACCAGGAGGGAGACGCGCCTGGCGGTGCCGAACCTGTTGTTTGCTTTGTTGCATGGACCCTGCCCTCGGGTACACACCGTCTGCACAGCCCACCCCACGAGATGTCCTTCCTGGGAAGAGTGGGGTGTTTGTGTGCCAGCCCAAAACCCTGTCAAAGCGGTGCAGGCAGGGGACGAGCAGGAGCGCTCATCCCCGGCACCACCCGCAGCCGTGGAGGTGCCCAGTGGTCGCGGAGGACAGTGAGACCCTGGGCTCCTCCTTGTCCTCACGGCTGGGAAGGACACAGAAGGGGAGAACTGTGGGGGATCTTCTCTAGGAGCTACGTTTCACTTCGGGAATCTGTATCTTCGAGGCCTCCTTCCCGAATTGTCACCCCACACTGGAGCTGAGAACTAGGGCAGTGCCTTCAAAGAAATTCCAGGTGCTGCGGAGGGTGACGGTCACGAGAGTGCAAGCACTTCACCACCTATGCCATGCCCTGACTGCCCAAATCATTTTGCACTAAATTTAGCAGCCAGGCCTGTACTTTCATGGGTTTCACCCAGGGAAATCCCACATACTCGGTTCACAGACGAGCAAGATGCTTTGTGGGCTCATAAGCCCCAAAGAAGCCCAGAAAACTCAGCTGCTAGCAGGATGCAGCACATCAGCGCACATCCAGCTCATCAATCCCATGCATCAATGAATTTGCCATCTTCAGAAGGAAACGCGAGCCTCGCCTTTTTACAATGGCTCCAACATCATCCAGGAACAAGGAGGGACAAACAGAACCAAGGCATTTCCTAACGTGTCTCTTCTGTGGGAAAGAGGAAAGATAACATTGTACTTGGGGCTTTTGGAAAGGACAAGATCTCTCTTATTTACAGGCAGTGGCCCGCGCTGATAAACGCGTTGTAGGAAGCCGTTGTGATTAGCAAGAGACAGGGCGGGAGGGAAGAGCCGGCAAAGCTGCAGGCACAGCACAATGCTCTGTCCTTGGCACGGGCTTCGCCTCCTGCTCAGAAGTCACCATCACTTTGTACGAACAATACAGAACCAGGCACAAGCTCGCGGGGCCTTCTGGTGAAGCATCTCAGCCACCGCCCGGAGTTAAAAACAAAAAGCAAAGTATGAACCTTAAAAGATTCTGCTTGGTTTTAATTAAACGAGTTGTTGCAATCTAGAAAATTGTATTTCCCTATATTTGGAGTCAATTTCTGAGACTTGCTTTTACAGTAGGAGGGGAGGCCATGTCACGCTTCCTGTCGGCAAAATAAATCGACCAGGCGTGAGGAGGTCTGCATCAGCAGAACAGGGAGCGCAGCTTTTATACGGTGAGTTTAAAGCCCAGGTTTGCTGCGCTTAGTCACACAAACAGTCTTTAGCCCTGCCAGCAGTCCCAAATTATTTTAATAAGTGCTCGTGGATGGATGAGTAGAGACTGAAAGATCAGGCCAAAATCAATCTTTCCAGCAGTTTTCAGTCAACATCAGCCCTGCTTCCTCCAGTCCAGCCCAACGATAGCACCAATATTAACAAGACCGTAGCACTGCTGCATGGTCCCTCCGAGAAAATTCTGTCAGTGCAGCTTATTTAACCAGCATAAACAAGGTGCCCTAATTGCCTCTCTCTTCTCACCTCTGTTTTTTTTAATTAGCGAGAGGTGTGAGTAACCCCCTTTTTTCCAAAACAGGCATAAATGTCTGCCCTGAATGCTGCAAACCGAAGGATAATTAGGCCCGAATTTTCAGATGCAACAGATGTCTGGGGGAGCTTGATTTCCCAGCGCTGGAGTTCAGAGTGAAGCAAATCCCTTTCAGGTGTATCAGGTCAAACATCAAAAACCAGGGCCCCTCCACCACCCCTTCCAAGCACTTCTTGCCGATAGCAAGGGCAAGATTTTTTGGGAGGAGCTTGGCGCTTGGTCCCTGCCGGCTCAGGAGGGGAAAGATCCTGGCTCCCCCCTTGTCTGCAGCAGACCCCGGACATCCCTGCACGTCACCTCGCTGTTCCTCGGTTTCCCCAGCTGTAAAAGAGCAGATCCTGTTTATTGCACATGAGGCTGAATGAATCCCTCATTGCAAAGGACTTCGAGACTTTGGGCAGGAAAGCTTTGTCATAAACACAGAAGAATTAGTGACTTCCTACATCCAGGCAGTGATGTGTGGGCAGCGATGCCAAGGGGGTGCTTTGACTTCCCAACAAAATTCAGATCGTCCAGAAGACAAACTTGCTTCAAGAGATCCTTTTTTGTGTGACCAAGTGTGCAGTATTTTGATGGGTGGAAAGTCACACCCCACCTCCCCTCCCAGTGCCTTAGGCCACGACAAACAGCAAGAGCTGTGGATCTTCTACAGAGGGGAAAACAGTAATAAAAGAGATGCATACGGGATACATCCTCACCTGGCCCGGGCTTTCAGGAGACCTTATCCACCTGTGGCTGCTGGCTGCGTTTCCCTTGCAGAAAACCTTTTTAAGTGTGTATTGCTCAAATAGAGCATTTGATCCTAGTGGTCTTTTCCAACCTAAATGATTCTATGATTCCACAGAAAATAAAATAGACTCAAAATTCCTGACGCTCGGCTCAGAGGTGTGACTTCGGACAAATCACAGGTGTTCCTTTTCTGAAGTGCAAGGAGATACTCCTCTTTTAAAACTGTTTTAATTACCCAGGTAAGTAACATGAAATGAGAACCTGTGAGAGCTCTTAGAAACTGGAGATGTATGACATTTTGAGAGCACATGCAGATGGAGAAGAAAGAATAGATTTTGTCGTCTACTTGTCATCACCATTATTAATCATTATCATACATGGCAGACTCAGGACTTAAAGCACACATAAGTACACTAAAAACTATTTCTAGAACAGTAGGAAACAAATCTAGAACTTCACGTAGTACCCATTGTCTTTCAGAAACAAAAATACATTTTCACCGCATTTGGAAATTAGTGATTGAAAATGTTCTTTAATTCAAAGCAGGTATTTTTCTGTTTTCAGGAAAAAAACTAACGGTAACACATTCGCAAAGGCCACCTATTGGTTCAAACAAGAATGTCATTTTCAATCTGAGTGGCATTCAGAAGACAGAATTTTTTCAACTTCAGTACAAGCAGCACAACGTTTTTTGTCATTGACTTCAACTGAACCCGCCTTTGATATTTCTTTACCATTTCTACTCCAAAATTTGCATTTCGCGTTTACACATAAACTGAACCAGGCCTTCTGTATCGGGACAAGTTACAAAATATGTGGAGCAAAGATGCTTTTGTTCAGAAGGTGTAACTGTGTTTTTTTCTTTTTTCTGTACTCTGTTTTTGATAACATTTTTTGCTTTGCTTTCGGATTAACCATCAAGGAATAAAAACAGCGTGAGGACCAGACCAACCGCCCATCTCAGCTGATGACTGTTTTCTCCCCTACAACAAAAAAGGAGGGGAAGACACTGCTAGCAATAAATACCAACTTTAATTTTGCAAGCACCCAAAATCACGGGTGACACTGACAAGCTATACCGCTCCAGCGCATTTTAAATATACCCATGGAAAGAATCAGAGAAACGTTCCGCTCTTTTTTTCCTCTCTTTTGGAATTTATTTATTTTTCCTCCTCTTTCCCATTACCCCTTTAACGCGGAGCGGGGCTGCCGATTACAAAGGAGGCGGCGTGACTCCAGCAATAGGTCTTCTTCACTAATCCTCACTGTCACGGAAATTCCAGCTGCTACAAGAATAAGAGGCTCAATCCATATTTGCCAGCTCTAATATGAAATCTGTCAGGGCCCAAATTAATGAGTTCCAAATTCCTTACATCACGATAACAGGTTAAGACTGGTCAATTAATTACATAAATCCTTCCCGACTCATTGCGCGTTTTCGGGCGAGAGCATGTCTTACGTAACCCGGCGGCACGGGGCTGTTCGGCTGCCCGCGTTCCGCGGGGAGGCTCCGCGTGGGAGCAGCCTGGTTACACCGAAACACAGGGCCCTACAGCACAGTGCAGCAAGTGGATAAACAGAGAAATAGGATAAGGAAATAAAAAAAAAAATTAGAAAAATAAAATAAAAAATTAGAAAGATAAAAGAAAAAACTAGAAAAATAAAATAAAAAATTAGAAAAATAAAATAAAAAAATAGAAAAATAAAATAAAAAGCTAGAAAAATAAAATAAAAAACTGGAAAAATAAAAATTAGAAAAATAAAAATAAATAAAATAA
>VXAA01003700.1:100004-120311 GCA_013399115.1 Anseranas semipalmata | reverse complement strand
AATATTGCATCCTTTTGTTTCAACGAGACATAGTTCACATGCATAATGAAATGATATTTACACAGTAATGTTTTTGTTTGTTTGTTTGTTTGTTTTCTGAGCAGGTAGTTATTGACCAATTTGATATTTTACAAAAACAAAAACAATATATTTACCCCATTGTCCTGTTGTCAGATACTACAACAACTTATCCCTACCCTACATATCTATTTTAGAATTTTTCATTCCATTTGTGGTAACAGGAGTCGAACAATCTACAGAAATGTTTATTATTCTGTTTTAGTGCAGATGAAATGCCCATCCTTTATAGTTAGCCTGAAAAGTAAGAACATATTACTCCAGCCTCTGATATGCAAAGGTCTGAAAGGTCACTTCTTTCCTTATACATGCAAGTTCTTCACAAAGCTAACATTTTTTTTTTTTTTCTGAATTCCATTAGCTTTTTTATCAAAGGCCTGCAGGTGCTCTGATGTATTCAACATAAGATCTATTTAGTGGGCATAGTGGTTGCAAATATTAGGAGGGACTGAGAACAAAATTACTGAAGATGTGCTTCAATGCATCCCTTTGCTTCAACATATTCAGTGCTTAACTCTGTATATGTTGTTGTTTCAATCCACAGAAGTCTTAATTAACACCTAATGGATCTTTCGTGTTACATGGAAACCTCACATATGCTTGTTGTACAATTTTATTTGCATAATAATGCATGAATTCATTTTACATTAACCTCAGCAATAACCAAAATGTGATTGCTCATTTCCATTAAGTCAAACCACCTTACTAAAGAAATCTAATGCTACAGGCTTATTTTATATGATTTATTAATGAGCTATTTATAGTACAAGGGTTGTTCTTAGTAGAAGTTTTCCCAGCATATGAAAGCTGGGTCAGCCTGATATTGCTGTCATGTTTGTGATTTACTCTGCAAACAAGCTAACATTTATGTTAGCATTATTAAGTTACATCTTTATACAAAATTTGAAGACATCTAAACTCATCAGTTTTTCCCCTTATTGCTTTCCAGAACACATCAATTAAATCTTATTATACATAAGGACCACATTTTATCTAAGTTCTCCACGAAGATCAATACCTGAAACATGCCTGTTTAGAACAAACTCTTCTTCTCAGGCTCATATAAATCTACATATTATAGTGGAGATCTTTCTAATTAACTTCTGAGAAGAATCAAAACCTTAATATACACTTTATGAAGGAATACACTAGTAATGAATAACATGCAATCTGTTTAAGCTCTGACTATTATCTTCATTGCAAAAACATGGGATATACTCACAAACATTAGTTATACACACACAGAAATACAATAGTACAGATTTTCAGTGAGACAGGATTTGGAGCTATGAAGATAATGCAAATTAATGATTTAATCACAAATTATGATTTATTTAATATAGAATTCAGACCACTTTAAAAATAATTTTTATGAATGCAGATAGCATGCTTTAGGATGTATTTCTGGGTTCTACTGAGTTTCTCCTGTACAGCATTTTCAAAACACTGGATTTAAATGGTGTGGCTTTATACATTTTATGGCTAAAAATACACGGTAATGAAAAAATTAGTTTGATTTTTTTTTTTATTCAGATCTTAAAATTTCACCAAGTCCTTCCTGCAGTAAGTGTAACAGGCTTTTGTTTGAAATAGAGAATATCTACTGGAGATGGAGCTTATACCATGTTTCCTCACAATCTGCTATAATGACTAATTATCTATTTTAAAAATCTGCAACTATTATCATTCAAATTATTTTATTTAATTTTCTTCTGCTTCAGCTTCCAGCACTGACTGTAGTTATGCCTTCTCTGGTACATTAAAAGCCTTCTTGTATCAGGTATCATTGTCCTCGAATAATATGCTTAGGTCATACTTTCATATGCTTTTTGATTACTTATATATTTATATGATATTTTTGTTGTTTTCAAAACCAACATTAAAAAAAATCTAAATTAATTTAGAAGATGAATAAGAATATTAGAGGTCACTGTGGAAACAATAATGATAAATATGTCATACGGAAAATAATAAAGGAAGACATTTGACTTTGAAGAAACTGAATTTGAGATTTGATGTTGTTTGTAGAATGGGTCAGACTTCTCAAAACACTGGCAGTTTGTTATAGTTTTTGTTTTGTTTTGTTTTTTAAAGAAATTCTATCTTTCATAATTCTTAGCAAAAGCAGCAAGGAATTAGACCTTCAAATCATTATATTTGCAAATATTTTCATGGTGTTTAGTAGGTGTTTCTACTTGATACTTGAGTCCTGTATTGTTTGTCTAATTGGATTACATTTTCTAGGAGTACTATCTTGACATAATTTTGTGAGACAGTTGTCATACATCTTAGCAGACGCAGTCTGGCTTTATAGCCTAATCCACAAAGGATAATGGGACACAAAAAATCTAAATTAGTTCCATGATATACCATGATGCATCAGAGCTGTTGAATGTCAAATGACCATCTTGATTTGTTTTCTCATTAAATTATTTTTTAACTAGGAATAACACATTTTTCACAGAATGGCAATTGGTTGGATCACCTTCTCTCCTCCCACACCTAGTTATGTCTAAATAGTCATTGGGATAGTATACAAAAAAAATCCTGAGATGTGGGTAGCACCACTAGCTTCTCATGACAGGAGTAATGACATAAGTGTTTCATTATAAAATTATGATTCTTAGAACTACAGTCTTAGGCAAATGGTTCTTGTTTTTATAAATAAAGTGATCATTGGATTTGCAGTGAATTTGACTAATTTGAGGGGATAAATTATGTCCTTTTCTTTCTTAGAACAGACTTTGTAAACTTCCGAAATATGAAGAAAGAGATATTAAACTGAAGTCTGTCACTTCCTAAAAATATTCTGTAATCATTAAACTTTCATATAATGCTGTCAACTGCTGTCTTTAAAAACAAGTTGACCATTGCTGTTTTTCAGGTGTCCGTTCCAGGGCAGTTGTGGACATGCAGAAAATAGAGTTTTAGGAATTTAAAGAACTTTGTGCCCATACAGCAAAGCTTTGGATATCAAAAATTGTGGGATACACTAAACTGTTTTAGACAATTCTTTGTCAAATAATTTTAAGCTCTTGAATATTCAAGATCTTAAAAGGTGATGATCTTTAATGCTTATGTGGAAAATGTGTGAAACCAAAAGTTTGGTAGATAAGACAAAGTGATTTGATTCAGGTGTACACATATAGGTGTTTAAAGCTATTTAAGATACTGACCTTCCTGTGCCATTCCAGATGGATATTAGTAACCTGTTGATTTTGTGTGGTATCATCTAATCCCACACTGGTATCTCATATTCATCTAAAATGGATTAGCTACCTGGATGTGGGCAACCAAAGTGTTAAACTTTTAGATTGCTACAAATTGATAAGATTCCAAATATCTTTGATATATATTGCAGTATTTTATATTTCGTAGACTAAAAATCTTAGAAAACAAGATGAAACTCTTAATGTGAATTTAACATCATTCTAAGATGAAGAAAACCATTGTTTAGAGTAGTTATTAATACACTATATCCTCTCAAGTTTTGACATTAATCACTGGCAAAACTACTGTGAATTACCACGCTTTGAACATGACTCAACAAAGTGATAACAATAAAATGCACATCAGAAACTCACCTTTGTAAGTTGTCATTTGGTCTTCATTATTTATGATAATAGCTTTTAATTATGCTTCAAGATATTTCACATGAAGAGTCAAGTACTAGTAATAAGAAGCCTTGCTTGCTGTCTTTGCAGGTTTGAAGGGTTACATTATCCAGGTTTGTTATATTTTAAAAGACGTGGATTAATATTGCCTTTGAGAAGAAAATAGTTGAAGAAAGATTTTTTTTTTTCTAACTTGATAATGGAATTGTATAGAGAATTTCAGAAAACTAAAAGATTCTACTGAAGAGGAACACATTAGAATCCAATCTATAGGTATAGGAGAGTGGGTAAAACACCTCAGATTTTCCCATTTCCTATTAGGAGTGTGCACAGATGGAGGGAAAGGATGGGAATTAAGATATGGATAAGATAAAAGACTTCATTCTAATCCATCACTGTCTTAACAAATGTAGATCTTGATAGTGGTTTAATGCAAATGTCATGAATACTGCTGCTGTTCATTGTACGTACTAAGAACAAAGAAGCTACCGTAATGTTATGATTGGCTTATATGCACAACTATATAGGTATGTATACATAAATGTATGCATATATGTGGGAGGTAGGGGGAGGAAGTGGGAGTTTATGCTATTTCTGATACTGTCTATCTATGTAAACTCAAGAGTGAAAAACAAATCATTATTTCCATGTATATTGGATCAGGGTCTAACTAATCTTACACGATTATAGGGAAAACCTATATACTAACAGGGAAATTCACGTAGGACTTCTTAAGCTGAATATTACTGATGTGGTTCAATGCTGCAAGTTAGTAAAAGTATGACAGAAATCAAATTCAGATTAGGAGGATTGCATTGAGGGCGGTGACTATTGGTTTAGAAACCAAAGTAAATTGTCATGTTTCTGCTTTTTCAGGTTCCTGAATAAAATGTAAATGTAAGAAAGATTTTCAATTAAGTTCAAAGGGTAAAAACCATCTTTTTTTCCTTTGGTTCATGCTGTACAGAAGGGTGAGGAAGCTGATCTAGGCACACAGAACAACACATTGCTATTATAATATGAACATTGAACATGTTTGTACAATTTTTCTTGTGGCTGCTATAAAGTTTCATTTTAAGAGAGACAAATAAAAAAAGTACATGAAGCCAGGTGTATATATATGTGTGTGTGTATATGTATCAAAGTGTTAAAAAAAAAGAAAAGAAAAGAAAAGAAAAGAAAAGAAAAGAAAATGTTAAAAGGGGATGAGAAGTGCCAGCTGTACGTCATGTACAATGACTGAGAGTTCATGAAATCTTATTAAGCAGAAAAGCTCATAAGAAATAAGTAATTTTGTAATCCAACTCCTAAATTCCTATATAGTGAAAAGATTGACTGGGTGAAGCCTAGTGTTTCAAAAGCTGTTGCTTTACTATTCTTTAAGGCTAATTTTTTTTTTTTTCCAAAACTATGTTTATCGTGCTTTCCACTTCAATTGTCTTGAAAGAATGTTGAATATAACATCCATGAATCTATCTCCTCAACATAATGTCTGTGGTGTTTCTCAAATACCAGGCTGAAATAGAATGTAAATGGAACATTCCCAAAGTCCTTGGCCACACTATATTGATCCTGGTTCCAATTGCAATAATAAAACTCAAAAACCAAATTTCTGGAAGGATGGGCACTTGAGTAAAAAGAAACAAACAAGCAAACAGGACAGTATTGCAGTTGTTTACATTTTCTGCAATTTCATTGGAATAGAATTGCATATACAGCTCATTTTAAGCTCCACAGAGTCATGATTCTATAATGAGAAAGAGAATTAGGTTGGTTTGTGTTTGTTCGCTTGTGGTCCTTTCTTAAACATCTTACAGTTTCTACAATGGAAAAAGGATACATGGTGGAAGACAACTATTTAAAAAAAAAAAAAAAAACCACAAACATTTTCCCTAAAACAAACAGAAAAAAAAATCCTGAAGAACTGCTATGCAGAGTAGATGAAGTTCCAGAGATGAAGGGGGTTATTTACTACCGCAAATAATGGCATTGTTTATTTAACAATAGCAGCACTGTTCATTTTTAAAGCATCCACATACATTTGACCTTTATGTTCCAATGACCAGTTAAGTTTCAAAAGAAACACTGAAAAAAGTCAGAAAGCATAATCACGGAGAACACTTATTTCCTCACTGTGAAAAGTGATTTAAAATGTCTAATTAAAAGCATTTATCATCTTTCTGCTCTCTTTTTTTTTTTTTCCATCCTTAACTACAATACAATCATTTTAGTGATTGATGCCTTCAAATTCATGTGTTTAACTTAATCATATGACTAAAAATGAGTTAAGTACTCACTGGATAAAAACACTGAATGTTAGCATATTATCATGTGATATATTATGTGCATTCTTTTAACCCTTTCCTGTGGTTTAACCCAGCAGGTGGCTACGGACCACACAGCCGCTTGCTCACTCTCCCCAGGTGGGATGGGGGACAGAATCAGAAAGGTAAAAGTGCAAGGACTCCTGGGTTGAGATAAAGACAGTTTACTAGGTAAAGCAAAAGCCGCACACGCGAGCAAGCAAAACAAGGCACTTCCCATCAGCAGGCAGATGTTCAGCCACTTCCAGGAAAACAGGGCTCATCATGCATAACAATTTCTTGGGAAGACAAATGCCATCACTCTGAACATCCTCCTTCCTCCTTCTTTGCCCCAGCTTTCATTGCTAACCACAACACCATATGGTATGGAATGGTCAGCTCTTTGGTTGGCCTGGGTCACCTGTCCTGGCTGTGTCCCCTCCCAGCTTCTAGACTTTCCCTTTTTTAGGTCTGCCTTTACTTTGCATTATCCCAGTCTTAGGATTTCGTCTCATAACAACCACATCCAGTCAATTTTGAGATGATTTTTGTTGTTGTTGTTGTTAAGAAGTATAAGAAATCTCCAGTGCACACCTCCCAGCAGAGGCATGTAATGGTCATCCATATAGCACTGACTGATCATAATTCTGCTAAAACATAACGTATTTGTATATATTATAGTAATTATCATTAAATCCATAATTCCAAATCTCTAGTTTTGATTGTTTAATAAACCAGAAAAAATCTCTAATCATGTGATTAGTTTATCCTTAACTAAGTTTTATTATTAGATTAAAGCCTTAATCTCATTTGAAGTATTAATAGGGCATCTGGCAATTTTTTTGTTTATATGAGTGCCTAAATATGCACTAGGTAATAACAACAGCATAGAGGTATTGTACATCCAAGTATCCCAATAAGCATTTGAGGATATTCCCCCAGGTTTATTTTTGGAGTTGTCTGTTTTCTGATTGGTTTGTTGGTGTTTGTCATTTTATTACTATTATTATTATTTGTTTGTTTGTTTGTTTTTATGAAGTACTCAGTATGGAAACTTTGGAAATACATTCCCTCCAGTATTTACACCTGTAACCTTTTTTCTGCTCTCACAGAGATTGCCATGACTTCTTAGGTAAGCTGCGAACTTCTAATTGCTGCATGCTGAGAAGGTAGTTATAACAACCAGTTCTCGTATGGTTCAACAGCTTCTGTCCACTGAGTTACCTCTGTCAGTTTTGCTCATGACTGTTCAAGCAATCAAAACAGGAACATACTTTTCACCTGGCATCTTTTCATGATTGTAGGGAACTGATTCTGAAAAGGTTTATTAACACTGCGGATGAGGAATCTTTTATGAGAGACAAATGCATCTATACTAATTTTCTTCATAAATTGGACTAGTTCTTCCTATTTTATTCATGCTCAGCTATTTCTTTATCTTGAATTAAGTTACAATGGAAGTATTCAAAAAGGTGTAATGGTAAACATTATTAAAAGCCTTAATGAAACAAAGATTTTTGTTTTGTTTTGTTTTTAGTTTTGGTTTTGTTAAAAAAAAAAAAGCTAGATTCTTTTCAGTAAAGAGTGTAGATTTTTCCTCAGGAGACAGAAATTAACAAGACTAAGTACATCATTAAAAGATCTTTTTACAATAGTAACAAAATAATAAATATTCCAATGCATCAAGCGTTGTTATTTTAGCTGTAGATAAAAATATATGCATTTTTCCATTAATTTCTAAAACTCAGTGAAAAAAGTAAATGTAATCTATATATATGTAAAATCAAATACCTTCTATTCACTATATAAAACAAGAAATTGTCTGTTTATATAATGAAGATCCTCTGAAAGACAGAAAGCTTAACTCAAGGGCAAAAAAATAACATAGGCTTTTCTTTTTCTTGATTGTATTGCATCTGCATATTACATATCGCATGAGCATACCACATATTGAATTTCATTCTTAGAGCATTCATATCACACACCATTTGGAGTTTCCAGTGTCTAACAGCCTTTTTTAAATTCTTTTAACCTTTGATGCTACAATGAGAAATTGCAGTCATTCTCTTGTCTAAAGTAGGCCATTTCAATATGAAACGAGAATAGTTATAACAGTATGTCATAATAAGAAACTAGTAACAACTCTAGCTCTTCCAAAACCTAGATACCAAACCTAAACTCATCACTTTTACCACATTTCCTAGGGGCTTTTAATTTGGCATTTTAGTGTGTGTGTGTGGTCCTTTTTGTTGTTTGTTTTTCATGAAATGATATTTCCTGTGGAGTTTTGGAAATAACAGCTCAGGAATAAAGTAGTAATAAATAATACCTACATTTCTTGTGAACTTTTTCAAATATGTTCAAATGTTTTATAAAATTTGAAAGAATCCTGAGAATTTCAGAATACGTCCACATTTCAGAGTTAAGTGCTTTCAGTTCAGTGTTTTCCTGTATAAAATGATTTTAAGGTGCTCTATCACAAAATTAGAAGTCTGTGAGTTTTGCATTCACAATGGCTTTTTTTTTTTTCAACAAAAAGCTTTATTACAGGTGAAAAGCTCTTCTAGGGTACGAAATAAATTATTTTATTTTGAAATAAATTTTTTGAGATTTTTAACAAACTTCCTTGAATCATTCTTTCTCTCTCTCCCTCTGTTCAGTTTCTTTAAAATTTTAAATATCCCCTGAGCAACACAAACACATTAAAAAATAATTGACCGTGTGGACATATATTGGTTGTTATAATAATACATAAATAACTATGTAGGTTATATTCTTCTGGAAATACTAGGAAAATATTATTCAATAATTGGAAAAGCAGAGAAAATTTATTTCTGTGAAATATTGTTTTTTTCTTTATTTTTTAAAATCTAATACTAAACACATAAAATGTATAAAGTAATTATTTGGAATTTAGTCCTATAAATTGATAAATGATACATATACATATATTTTGATGAACAACATAAAGCAACTTACAAAACGGTTTCAGATATGTGGATTTCTTCAGAAACATATCTTATGAAGAACTGAAGCTATTCACAAATTAACAAATACAGTAAAAAACTTTGGTAGAAACAAAAGAGAAAGATAACATAAAAATTTCAAAATATGTTCTTTTGACATTTCAAATGAAATACATAAAACATTTAATTCTAGAAATATCAAAGAAACTCATTGTGCAGGACCAAAGGTCTAGGGTTTGCAGCTGGCAAGAATCCACACAGTAACCAATAGATAAAACACAGTTTATTACCTCTCCAGATGCCGACAGTCCTGAAAGATGCAGAAGGAGTTCTGCCAGGACTAGGGGAACCACCAGGCACCGTGGAGCATCAGCCTATAGTCAAGGCTTGCTCCTACTTAAGGGGACAGCTCTTTTCTAATAATAATTCATGCACATTCATGTCTTGAGCTTGTAGTTACAGCAGGCAAACCAATGTGGTTGCTCTTATGGCAGCCACTACACGTGATTGGGTTCCATGTCTAAGAAAGTTAATATAGATATATAGGGGCGAGCTCATACAAAGAATATAGAAGAGCATTGTGTGTGCCTGACCCTCAGCAAAGCAAAGCAAGATATGATTGGCTACTTGAAATATGTAAGAGATAGCGACAAGCAAGAACAGTCCTTGGTTGACCACGTAACTCCTCGCAGTATCTTGCACAATAACCCATACACTCATGCAACATTTTCAAAACTTTTTTCCAAGTATACTTTTCTGAATGCTTATATCCAAATGTTTATTTTTTAAAAGAGTAATGTCTTTAAACTGCCTAGTCAAAATATATGAGCAGACCCTTGTGTGTGTTCTTATATATGTTCATCTTATATATTAACATCATCAAAAAAAAAGGAAAAAATTCTCAAAGTTTTCTTTTTATCTAATCTACATTTTTATCCAGCATTTCATGTTGGCTATGAAATCAAAATACACATCCTCTAAGTAGGTGGGACCTGGAGTGGAATTGTAACATCACTGTGGTCAGTCGTGTACTTTATGTTACTAAAAAAATATTTTTGTATTTCTTATTGAATACACAACTTTTATCACATTACTAGTCTCAGAAAATAAAAAAAATAATTAGCTATATTACTATATAACTCGGTAATTAGCTATGTGGAACAACTGTACTTTTTATGAATAGATTACTACACTAATTCATGGGGTGTGCATTGAAAAAATATAAAAGCCATGTAAGCTTTAGTTAATAGTTTTTAAATAACATAAAATATAACTTATTTCTAATTTATTAGCGCTACAAACTTCTATAATATACTTGTTTCTCTCACCTTACCCAATCACCTGATTTTGTTTCATGTATAGCTGATGTAAATGTTATAACTATGTCAGTATATGTACTGTGTCTTTATACACACGTGTATTTATATAAATGACAAAAATTATGAAGGTATTGCAAATAGATTTTATATAACAATATATATATATATAAATATGTAATATTTAATTTTAAATTAAGATACTGAACACTTCTTCACAATGCTTAAAATGCACACAGGAATGACTGCATAAGCATCCGGAAGCAGTCATATTATGCAAATAATTTTGCGATAGTCCTAACTTTTTAAGATTTATATTTTAGAAGGACCAACCCAATGAGAATTTTTTTATACACACTTATAAATCATGGCAAATAAGCATAGACAATGAAAATACAAGAAGACATTTAATACCAAAATGAAGTTTGATTTTAGCTAACTCACACTTCTAAAGTAGGAAACAGCTTGACTCCATTACAAAATAGGTGACATGTTTATCTTACCTTGTGTCCTCTTGTTCCCCAATAGTCTTTGACTTACCATATTCTGACCTTTTTAATGGCTTTATAGAGAATCAATCAGGCCAAGACACAACTGTAATGGAAAGAAGTATTCATTATTTTATATTGGCTTAAACGAATAGGCATGACAAGTAAAACATGGGTGATTGATTTCCTGACCTTTGAAGTGTTTTATATGTAAAGTGCATAAGTTCCAGCCATACAAGATATTTAATGTTAAAAATGAATTTTAATGTTTAACAATATTTGTTATAGGCTGCCAATGAAACTCATGTTTCATGACAGCAAAATCTACTGTTTCATCTCTTTGCAATGACTCTTTTTATGAATTTCTCTTACATCTTTCCAGTTGTTTAAAATATACTCCGAATACCCACAGAATAAGATTTCTTTTAATAGATATTCATTTTATATTATTATGTACTGAACTGGAATCAGGTAAAAATAATCTTCAGGAATTTTTCAGAGACTAACTTTCCAAACAACTACATAACTACTAATGGATCTTTGGGAGTGAATATAAAATAACAGCACTAGAAGGTATATGGGAGTGGAAAAAATAGGTGAGCAATGCACATGTGTTCTGTTTTGATGAAAATCAGATTTTTTTTCAGAAAGAAATT
The DNA here is from genome assembly GCA_013399115.1 of Anseranas semipalmata. Lineage (NCBI taxonomy): Eukaryota > Metazoa > Chordata > Aves > Anseriformes > Anseranatidae > Anseranas > Anseranas semipalmata. Next base: position 108,890 of record VXAA01003700.1, on the reverse strand, counting down.
CATGATCTAACTAACATAAAAGAGTTCCTTGAATCCTCATGTATTTGTTCACTAGAGAAGCTAAGTTTTGAGCACCCATCCATAACTTTTTTATAGAAGACTCAGCTAATACTTTCTAAAGTCCATTATGGCTTGCAGTACATAAAATACTGGAAATCCATTTTGAGACATGAATCAAGAGATATAATTTTCAATTACAATACAAAGGTGCTGATCTTCTTAAATTCAAATGTATTTATAAGGTCTCCTGTCAGTTACTCTCAAGTTCAGGTGTCTCTTCTCTCTATAAGTATCTATACTCTATAAGTATATTCTGTTTGAAGATATCAATTCTAAGAATAGCATTATCCAAAAAATCACAGTTAACAATATGGATGGATTATTAAACAACTTTTAAACCCCTTTATTTCAAGTCTGTATTTCTTCATATGTACTTTTCCTCACTTCTATATCCCATGAATATTAACCTTTATGACATTTAGTGCTTTGAAAAATCTGTAATTGGTCCAACATGTAGCTACCTTGTTTCTGCCTGGAGACCAGAATATGAGTCTCAGTAGGAAGTAGAGCAAATAATTAATCTCAATTGCTCCCTGGGGTCTTCAGGGACAGAGAAATAATTTTCCAATTCTTTCTACTAGTTCTATGAATTTGAATGGAATCATATAGATACATATATAACCTTTGAAATGTATGCTTTTCAAAGTTTGTCTTTTTTTTTTTTTTTACTAGCTTCTTTTATCAGCTGTTTATCCTTTTGATAGTTTAATTGAATCAGAAGAGTCTTTTTTTTTTTTTTTTGCTGAAAGTAGAGGAGGTCTTAAGAACAGCTTTAGTGGGTCACTTCAGCACATGTCTTATAGCTATTAAATAACAATCAAAATAAGTTACATGGCCACAGATTAAAATGGATTCTTCTAGCCATGGTTCTTCTGTCTCTGGAATTATAAGTTGCTTATCCCCCAAGGCAAGCTATTGATGCAGAATTATATTTATCTTTACAAATAAAAATTGTTGGCATTCATGCATAATAATAATAATAATAATAATAATAATAAAAGTGATCAATATTTGGGAGAATGGATTTAACTTGATTACCTGAACTTCCTTGCCATTACTTTGTGTCAACATCCTAATTTATAATAAAGATATATTACCATGTCAAGCAATAGGGGGTTGCCTTATTGCTTAATTATACAAAATAAACATACAGATAGCAGTTCTGATATTTAAGTGGTGACTAATTATTAAATCTTAAATGTTACAAATTGTGTAAAAACTGTTGGTTAAGCACCCATTCCTAAGACTAATTGATAGGTCCCCCTCCTACACAGTGCTGAAAGAACATACAAATAGCATGTGAAACCTAAAATTTTGTATGCTAATCCTGCTGGATGACTAGATGCACAATAGTAAAGCATTGCAGGAAACTGTGTGGAATTAGCATAATTTTCTTCTTTCTTCATCTCCTGCAACTCCTTTGCATTCTCTGTTTTCCCATTTTCCTTTTTCCAGGTGTGTTCTGTAAAAATAAACAAACAAAATTTATAAATTTTTTCTTGAAGTCTGAGAGAATTTGATTTAAAAAAAAAAAAAAGATTATTTTAATTATTATTTCTTTAGAAGCAGAGAAGAAGTAGGGATTCCTTATTTCAACATACATTTTCTATTCCCTAGTTGGAAAAATGAGACTTAGAATTCCCTGGTGCAAATATTGAGCTGTCCTGTCCAAGCTATCTTATTTTCTCTAACAACTTGGTCTCTTTCAAGATATCCCTTGATCCTTATAGCAGCCAAACAGTATATTTTCAAAGAAAACTGTGTAGTTGATACACTTTAACATTGCCAGATCTTCTGAGAGGATGAGGAATCTTCTCTCTATCCCTCATCATTGTTAACTGAGTATTATTACTACCTATAAATTTTACATCTTACAAATAAGAGTAATGACAGCAATGTTATTTCCAGAAGAGTTCATCTGAAAGATGGTACTTCTGGAAATGATGTCATCAGAGGTATTTTTGATTCCAGAATCAAAATCCACAGGATCAGAATGCCCAACTGGAAGCATCTGAACAATGCAAGTCTTACAGTTATCCATATTTTTCTAACATCCCAGTCTCTGTTAAATTAAATTCTCTAGTCAATTCACACTTGAGTGTAGGCTACAGTGTATAATTCTTTGATTTTGCCTTCTTTAAAGAAATACCGTGAAAAACACTTTAAAATTTGCTGTCATTAAATCACACAATGTATGATTGGGCAGAATAAACCCTTAGTGCCTCTAACAGTAGGTGATAGTTAAACATAAGAGAACTGGTGTGTAAAGAAAATTAAAAAATAATAATAATTAAAAAATAAAAACATAAAAGAAAACTAAGAAAAGAAAAAAATAATTATAAGGGATAATATCTGCTGTTAAAAATTCTAAGTCTTTTAGAAGGAAATGAAATCTTGCTCATTTTCTGACACTGAAGATTACTATCATGTAGTTGATTCTTCTTCATAGATGATGCAGTTTCATCAAAGAAGAGAGAAAATAGCCATGGAAGAACAATCAAGACTTTCAGTGCTTCCTCTACTTCCCTTAAGATTCAAAAACCAGGATCAACCTGACACTGCAGATCACTATCCTACATAAAAAATTATTTAAGAATTTTAGACTATATAATGATTTACTCTGCCACAAGTTTTGTACTGAGTTTGCAAGGCCAGGACTGAGGGTTGTTAGGCTTCTTCTGTCCGAGCTTTTCTTTACCTGCCTGCAGCTTTGTTTTACTTGGTTTAGCTGTGACAGTATTTTTTCTAATTGACCAGGTGGCTATAGCTAACTTTGTTTGCCTTTGTTTCTCTATGCATGGTACTACGAGAGTTTTACAACTCTACACATACTAATGTAGGGAGTGGGGCAGAAAAATAGAGGTCCTGTACCATACAGGCCTTGAGAGGTGGGAACTCAGGATGTGGTGTAGAAGAGCAGAGGAGCTGGACAATAAGGAAAGGGGCACAGGCTGGCACTGGAGACCCCAGGGCTATAAAGAACTCACCCTTGGTCAGTTACAAAAATGGAAACCTGGAGCTGGGCAAAACTGGGTTCAGGATGACAAAGAGAACAAATAAATATTATCTAACTTTTATGAAAATCAATATATACTAAATGCAGATGTAATGTAAGGAAAGAGCAAAGGTGTAGAAATGTATTAGCAAACACATAAAAATGACCTTAAGTGGACCCTACAGTGAGAAAGAAGAAACCATGGACATGTACACCAAGTACCATATTGGAAAAGGGCTCCAGGGACTGACAGCTCCCTGTAGCAACCCTTGAGAGGGGATCTTATCAATGTACATAAATATCTTAAGGAAGGGTGTCAAGATGATGGGGCCAAACTCTTTTCAGTGGTGCCCAGTGATAGGACGAGAAGCAATGTGCACAAACTGAAACAGAGGTAGTTCCATCTGAAGATGAGGAAAAACTTCTTTACACTGACAGAGCACTGGAACAGGTTACCCAGAGAGGCTGTGGAGTCTCCTTCTCTGGAGCTATTCAAAACCTACCTGGATGCAATCCTGTGCAACATGCTCTAGGTGACCCTGCTTGAGTAGGGGGGTTGGAGTAGGTGATCTCCAGAAGTCCTTTCCAACCTCAACCATTCTGTAATTCTGTATGATTCTGTAATAAAGTCCTGTTAAGATTAAGATTCAAATTATACTAGTAATAAATCATTGGCCTTTATTTATACACATATATTTATACAAATATAACATGTAATTACTTTGCCCATAATGTGAGGTTTTGAGCATAACAACTCCAAGGAATTATTTTTTATTGTACATTTATTTGTTTTATCTGAAATACTTGCAGATATTTACTACAGAAAAAGCCCAGTTTCAATAACTTATATGGTACTACTTATTCACTTTATTAGTGTTGCTGAACACATTATTTTTCTTAAAAAATAGGAACTGACTCAGGTGTTTGTTTTGCCACCTCATCAGGAGCAATCTAAATGGGGCTGTCATGGGCTTTAAAAGAAATATTGAATATTTATGAAATATGGACATGTGATGTGCAATATGTGGCATGAAGTACATTATGTATGTCAAATTTCTTTCCATGTATACATGTATACACACACATGCGAATACATATATGTATATATTTATGTGTATATATATGTGTGTGTGTGCAAACTGTTGTACATACACACACTTACTACATATACCTTTTTATATGCTCATTAAATTGCTGTCAAAGCCAATGTGCAAAAAAATCACACAGGAAGATATTCTCTGAAATTTTTTTGCAGCCCAACTTCTTCAGATTCAAGTGACTTATTTAAGAGTCTCAAACTTCACATTCTTTGTAATACTACATTTTTAGTTGCAATTCTACAGATCCTAACATTGGATTTCTGTCTCCGTGAGGTATACTATTTTTGCTTGAATACATTTTAAGTTGGGCAAACTGAATTTTACAGACCTGTAAAAATTCACTCATCATTGATTACAAATATTTCTGTCCAGTGCTTTTGGGGAACACTGATTTTTAGGAAATGTTGGAGAATAACCTCAGCCAGGGATATATTTTAACATTTTTCTGAAACCGTCATGTGAAAAATACTTCTTCACTATATCTGAAACATAAGTTTTATGTAGCAAGACTGAAAACACCCTCCCAAATTTAAGGGTGAAAGATTAAGACAAAAATTTCAGAAGAAACTACTATTGTATTTGAAGTGCAGCTTATTTCATAACTTTAAAAGTCAGCATGCAGCTATTGTGTAGTTTCTGACAATCAGAAAATTGGAAATAAATACTGAATTTCTTGAATGTCTTTCATCTCCCTCTCCCTAAAACATTAGCTACAATAAATAATTAAACAAAGCAGCTGTATCTAAGTGTTCACAGATAAAGCTAAAATTGAAGTTCATTTTTGTGCTAACACAGTATTTCAGTTAAGAAAAGCATTTAAGTAAGATGAGTTGGTTACTCTTTCAAGAAATAAATAAGTACAGAATAATACAGTTTTGGAACAGAATGATCTACCCAAAATCACATTAGAGGGTGACATTGATCTGATTTAAAATAATAATAGCAATAATAGCAACAACAACAACATTTGAGTGGGTGGCTATACCTGAGCTATTCAATGGCAGGCTCCATTCACAGCCAGTGAAGAGAAATAAACCCTTCCAGGTGTGATTTATTTCACTCCAAATGAAATGTCTAAAATTGATCAGATTAGCTATACCCTAAAACAAACAAACAAACAAACAAACAAAAAACACTTTTTTTTCTTCACTAATCATAAAGGGCACACACAGAGAGTTAGCTTAGCTGTCAGTGTCTACAGTGTGAATGGTCAAATATAACTAAAATGGAACTCATTAAATTTATATAATACACTTTTAGTGTTTTTTGTATATCTGGTCAAGACCTCATTTTCAATTAAGGTCAATAGTAGTAACAAGATGGAATGATTCAAATGGAGTTGAATGGAACAAGATGAACAAAACTTAATAAAATTTGCAAAGCTGGGAGCCTGTCTCCTCAGAAAATCTCAACTTTAAAAGCAAAAAAAAAAAATCATATAGCCATGGTAATTCTGACTATTTGAATCTTATTTGCAGTCCTTGTAAAAAGGTAGACACAGCAATAAGAGTTAAGCAACTGAATACTAATTTAACACTGAATAAATCTCTCAGACTGAGTAAAATGCCATTTTAAATTCACAAAGTTGTACCCAAGACACTATATTAAGACTAAGCCATACGCTGATTCACATAACATAACTGACATTTGCAATAAGAAGACTTATATGGATTTCAGCAGATACTTTTGTAAACTACATGTAAGAACACTCAGTGTGACACAGCTTGCTAGAGAATTGAGTTCTTTCAATTAATTGGTTGTTTTGTTTTGTTTTTCTCCTGTTAGTAAGGTATTATCTTTCTCAGTGTCTGTGTCTATCTAGAAGTTATCACCATGACATCTAAGTGTGCCAGGATAATAAAGAACCACTAACACAGTGCAAATACCAAAAACTTTAAATATTCATTTTCAAAACTGAAATTATCCTCAAAATGCCTTACATTAGCAATCATTGAAACTGGATGTATGCAGAAGTTGTCTTTCAAAAATTCAGTGCACAAAGAAAAATGAGAAAATGCTGCAGAAAATGCTACATCAATTTAAAATCTGTCTTGAGAATTTTATTATATTAGAAAATGCTGGGAAAAAAAAAAAAAGAAGAAGCTTTTTAAGACATTAACTATGTGCTGTCTTGCTGTCTTGTTCATCTTTAAACCAATCACTATTTTTAGCCTTATTACCACAATGAATACTAGGTATGCTGGGTTCAGTCATGTTGCCATATGTTTATAGGGCCATTAAAGACTGCTTAGAAACTCTTGCGGCTTCCAGCTTCTGATTGTGCAATCTGTGGGCTTTCTGAACTCACATTTGCCACATTTGATAGCCCCATGTCTTAGATTGCTCTAAATATCTATCAGTGAATCAAGTCACTTAGGAAAAATCTGTTTACCTTTTTTAAGGCTCACAATCTAAAGTCAGGCATCTTGTCTCAGTTTGTCAACAGGAAGACAAATTAATGGTGCAAACTATCAAGAAAGTTGTGGTGAGCTGGAGTTCAGCCTCTTCTCGCAGATAACTAGCTATAGGACAAGAGGGAATGGCCTCACTTTGTGCCAGGGGAGGTTCAGGTTGGAAATTAGGAGAAATTTCTTCTCAGAAAGAGTGGTTAGGCATTGGAACAGGTTGCCCAGGGACGTGGTGGAGTCACCGTCCCTGAGGGTGTTTAAGGAAAGGTTGGATGTGGTAATTAGGGACATGGTTTAGTAGGTAATATTGGTGGTAGGGGTAGATGATCCTGGAGGTCTTTTACAACCTCAATGATTCTATTCTATTCTATTCTATTCTATTCTATTCTATTCTATTCTAATGATCAAAATCTTGTTTATGGGAAAGGAGGAAACACCCTGTATACTGTCAATAATTTATTATTAGTATAATTGAAATATTAGCAGTCTAATCTAAGAATCATTATTAGTTCAGGTCAAATTATTACACAAAAAGAACAAATACATCTATAGAGAAAAATCTCAATAAATGATCATGATTTATAGTTGTGGGGTCTCCAGTGTTAGTCTGTGCCCATCCCTCACCATCCCATAGCTGTTCTTTATGTCATATCCTGTGTTCTGACTTCTCAAGACCGCTGCTATTACACCAGGCCTCTATTTCTCTACACTATCATTATCTTAGCTCACAAAATATTGGTGGCCCTGCTTAAAGATATGCAAAAGTAAACCAAAATAGCTATAGCCACCTGGTCAAATAGAAAAATTACTATAACAGCTAAACCAAGTTAAACACAGCTGGGGGCAGGTCAAGAAAAGATTAGACAGAGCAGGTCTGACAAGCCTTAGTCCTGAGGCTGTGCAAGCTCAGTACAATGCCTGTGGCTTGTTACTAGCAATGGCAATGCCGTGTTTCAAGCTAGAGGGTAATAAAATATTGGTTTCTAGTGTTATTTCAGGTACCAAAATACATCCTGCCTCTCCTCCAGCACTGCATTTTAGATGCCCTAAGATGTCAGAAAATTGAGATTTGGAGGATAGTCAGAACACTGACATTGACAGACATGACATAATCTGTATAAGATCCACGTTGTGCCAGGGAGAGCTCCTTTAAGGCAGCTAGGATGGCATAGAGTGCTTATGGTTAAAACCTTTATATATACAATCTATGAAGAAAGAAAACCCTCCTGAGATGGCAATTATTCCCATCTAGAGATAAACAATGTGAGGAAGTGACTTACAACAGTGTGTTCTCTACTGATTATAGTGGGAGAATACACAACTAAGTTGGACTTCGACACCTAAATTTAAGACAGCAAAATTAAATGAGAAGAAATAACTATTCCATGCTTCAATTGCAGCAAAGGTTTCTGAGAATTCTTGACTATGTTTTAGCTCCACCACTATTCCAATCCTTCAGAGTAAGACACTTCTCTATTTCTGAAGTCACATAGCCATACTAAACCAGCAAGACTTGCTAACACAGCACAGCACCATACTAATAAGTCTGCTGGTCTTCAATTTGTTCCAGAAATAGGCTTTATGCCTTGTTGAGTACTGCCTGTATAAACATACCCTCTTTTTTTAAATCTAACTCCTCACTTGATTACATTTTTCTTTTAAACATAAAAGTGTGAAATGAAGACTTTAACTGTCACACCTCTTAATTAATTTTCCTTTTCCATGCTTTGTGAAACAACTGTTTCAGTCCTAACTCCCTCCTGTTCCTCACTTCAAAGAGCTTCTGTCCTTAGAAAATAAAACAAGTTCTTAGGTAGGTGGGCTAGTTAAACTAAAGCATACTGTATGGGTTGCAGATAATGACATTCAAAGAAGAACTTCCTCTATAATCATGCTTAAATGGCTGATCAGGGAGTATTTATGGAGGGGAACTGATTAAATAATGAAAGCTATCCTTCAGCTAGTATAGTTAACTGAACTGAATAAGTCTCAAGTTATTCTTTTTGAGTTCAATGAAAGTGTTGGTCTAGAGACCTTGCATCAAAGATCACCATGCTTTTTGGGCTCTCTGAAGTCCATTTATTGTGTTACGGTTTTGAATTGCTTGCTAACTCTCTTTTAACTATAGTGAGGATGAATTCTGATTGCTCTAAGTAGTAGGTTTTTAAATTGGTGTTATGGGATGGTGAATTCCTGTCCTCATGGACACATATAAGGTTCAAAAAAAAAAAAAAAAGGCATATTTTGAGTGTCTTGAAGATTCTTACTGCAATAGCTAATTGCATTTGATATAATAGCCACGTGACTATAGTTTCTGCCCTGC
>VXAA01003700.1:80909-96691 GCA_013399115.1 Anseranas semipalmata | reverse complement strand
AAAAAAAAGCAAACGTCAAAAGGCCAAAATGTTAGAGACAGATGTTCATGTCTTATGATGATATCTGTGGGAGGCAGGGAGAATGAAATCCTTCTCTAGGAATTTAATGGCTATGGAGTTTCTTTCTGGCCACTTCTTCAGTGCTAAGAGTGAATCTTTGCTTTTACCTTCAAGCTCCTGGCTATATTGTATGCAGAACAGTTCTTCTGCTTACCTGCATTAAACTTTGGAAAATTTCTCTGCAAATTTCCCTCTGCTTAAGGAAATGTTCCAGAGTAAAATTCATGGAGATGTTCTTTTTGTTGGCCTCTAAATTATCTTCCTCAACAGAGATGACTTACAGTGGTCAAAGGTACCTAATGACCTCTCTAAGGTGATGGGAAGGCAAGGCTTTGTCCTTTAATGAAGAACTAAATAATTTGGAATGGAAAAGTATGGGCTTAATTTTTGCATACACAAACATATCACTAAGACGTAGCTTATATTAGACAACTGTTGTCATATTAGACTATGAGCACAGCATGTATGAGAAAGGAAAAGAAACCATAAGAAGTGCAACAGAGAAAGATAAAAGAAAGATAATGTGCATCAGAGTGCTTTTAATAATGTTGTCAACCAACTATTTCACTATAGGGTCCCCATACAAACTTTACTAGAGATCAAACCAGTATCATAACATACTGTGCAGTAGTGGANCTGTGCAGTAGTGGAAAAAAAAAAAAAAAAAAGTAGGTGTAGATAGACTTTCCACCTACATCAGAAATGTAAATATGAAGGTGAGGCACAGTGAGTGGAGAATGACCTGAATGACATAAAACCAGTTTGAGTTTTGTAACACATTTCACAGCTTTCTTTTCAACATGAGAGTGCATGCTTACTGTCCAAATTGATCTTCAGTTTAATGGTGTCCAGTTGAATGATAGCAGCATATGCTCAGATTATGTCAGGGTTTGGAACACAACAAAGAAGTGTGAATTTTCTTTCCTGCATTTTATCTTTAAATGCTGAATTAAAAGTAAAATGAAATAAAATAAAATAAAACCTAGGTTCATGACAAGTCCAAATAAACAACAAATTCATTTGTTCTTTTTAGCAAGTGTTACAGGCATGAATGTTTTCTGTTAGACTCTGTGCTATTAAAGAAAATTAAGTATTGTTGCAAAATACTGTATTGCCCTTGGTAAACTAAAAGCTTTCATAATTTTTCTGCTTCTATTTTTATATCCTTATAGTTATATCCCTTATATCCTTAAAGTTTGACATGATCCCACGGACTTCATTATGTGTCCATAAGTATCAATAGGAGTCCTATTGCAACAAAAATAAATTTATTTAATCTAGAAATATAGTTTAAAAATAATAGTCATCAGTGTCTGATTCAAATTGATTAGACTTGCTTGTCAGTTTTAATTTTGAGGTATGGTACACACAATGCTACAGAGACTTGATTGTCTCTTAATATTAGCAGGCTTCAGACCTGAAGATTTTTTCTTCAATGCAATCAAACATCTGAGCTGGATCTGTGATTTCCTCTTTTAGATTATTTGTCAGCTAAGTCCAGTATATAAACAAGTTTCTGTCGCCTTCTGCTAGCAGAATATGTAGTTTCAATGAGTTGAAGAGTCTTTTCCCGAGGTAGGTTTGAAAATTTATATCACTTCATTAAATCAGGATTGTCCACACCCAGATAATGTTAAAAAAAAAAAAAAAAAAAGCCTGAAAACATTTTAGAAGACTTAGACAACTTAAAACTGTAAAATATTCACATTTAAGCTGTTGTAATCTACTTCCTCAAATGCAAACACTAATACTGCTGTAAGCAAGACAGTTGAAGGTTGTGATACAAGGTTTGTAGAGAAAGATAACATCCTTTATTAGACAAAATGTTATGAGTGGAAAAAAACAGGCTTTTGTATGTATTTCTTGTGGTTTAACCTGGCAGACAGCTAAGCACCACACAGCCATTCGCTCACTTCCNCTTATATATATATATATATATATATATATAAAACAAGTGATGCACAATGCAATTGTTTACCACCTGCTGACCAATGCCCTGCCACTTTGTGAGCACTGCCCCCCACACTCCGTCAATTCTACCCAGTTTTATTGTTCAGAATAATGTCATATTGCATGGAATGTCCTTCTGGCCAGTTTGGGTCAGCTGTCCCCTCCCAGCTTCTTGTGCACCCCCAGACTCCTTGCTGGCAGGGCAATATGAGAAGCTGAAAAGTCTTTGACTTAGGATAAGCACTTCTCAGAAACAACTAAAACATCGGTGTGTTATCTCATCCTAAATCCAAAACACAGCACCATACAGCTACTAGGAAGAAAATTAACTCTATCCCAGTTGAAACAGGATAATACCATTTCTTATTCATGCTTGGTGCTTGCCTTTCTGTCATGTAGGTCTTGTCTCAGTCTGGACACAAAAGTGGGAGAAGTGGTTGATATGCCAGAGGGTCTTGCTGTCATCCAGAGGCACCTGGGTAGGCTGGAGAAATGGGCTAACAGCAACCTCATGAAGCAAAACAAGGAGAAGTGCAAAGTGCACCTGGGGAGGAGCAACCCTGTTTACACATGCAGCATGTTGGCATCCAGCCAGCTGGAAAGCAGCTTGGCAGAAGAGGACCTGGTCGGACACCAAGCTGAACATAAGCCAGCAATGTGCCCTTGCTGTAAAGAAGGCTAATGGTGTTCTTGGCTGCATTAGTCCAGCAGGTCAAAGGTGATGATCCTTCCTCTCTATTCAGTGCTGTTGAGGCCTGGTTTCGACGGTTAGACGGCCGAAGTCATGACGGACACCAATATGGTTAGATCACGCTCTCTTTATTACCCAAATAGCTACAATTTTATAACAAACTACAAAGTACGTCAAGCTCATAGCGAGAGGTTATTGAATAGAAGCTTTTGGACAAACAACTCTAAATTCGTCCTGCTGTGGTTGACTACGTCGCAAGGTGCATCCTGGAGACAACTCCCTTTCTTGTGACTGTGTGTTGCTAAACCACTTTAGCTCAGCAAGTGTGGTTCCCTTTCTTGTTGCTAAACCAGTCTAGTTTTGCAGCCCAGCTCCTCTAGTTCCGCAAATTAGCTCTTGAAGGCCAGTTCCATGACACAGACCCAAAAGCTTTTCGCGGCCTTCCTTGCAGCTTGGATTGCTCAGCCGAAGCAAGTTATGACCACCTTGCTGTTCCAAGAATTCCTCAACAGCCTGGACTACTGTGTCCAGTTCTGGGCTCCATAGTACAAGAGACACCTGCACATGCTTGGGAGAGTCCATGTATGGACTGGACAGTAAAGGGCCACTAAGATGATTAAAGGACTGGAGAATATATGAGGAAAATCTGAGAGAATTGGGACTGTTCAGCCTAAAGAACAGAAGGGTCACGGGGGATCTCATCAACATGTGCAAATACCTGAATGTGTAAAGAAAAGGTGTAAAGAAAATGGAGCCAGGCTCATTTCAGGGATGCCCAGTGACAGGACAGGAGGCAGTGGGCACAATCTGAAACACAGGAGGTTCTGTCTAAACATCAGGAAACAGTTCTTTAATTTGTGGGTGATGGAACACTGGAACAGGTTGACCAGAGAGGCTGTGGAATCTCCCTCCCGGAGATCTCCAAAAGCCATCTGGACATGGTCCTGGGCAAGTGTCTCTAGGTGTCCCTGCTTGAGCAGGGAAAATGGACCAGATGACCTCCACAGGTCACTTCCAGCCTCACCCATTCTGTGATTCTGTGATCTAAGATCAGGATAAATAGAGAATATTGCCATCCACTTTTAGATAGCATGAAAGAGATTATGTAAATTTGCTATAAAATATTGTTATGGTTAGTACAAAGTGGATTTAAGGTTTGAATGTAGTCATAAAGAAATACAAATGTCATTTTATTATTAAAATTTCACCCTTGAAATATATCTGTTCATCACCTCATCTCAAAATTCTGTCATCTGTGTTCATTGAAATGGACAGTAATTAAATTCTCCTGCAGTGTCTGTCTTTTTTTTTTTTTTTTTTTTCCTTTAATGTGTGGAATATTTTTTCTCATATAAAGTTCCAGAAGACAAAATGCTATCACTCACATAGTTCCAGAAGAAGACCATAATGATATTGCTGGATTTTAATTAAACCTTATTATTTCAGAGTTTTGCATTAAAAGAAAATAACTCTGTAATGCTATCTATTCTCATTAGAAGCCTTTCATATGAAGCAGATATCATGATTTCCACTTTTGTGTAATATGTAAATTAACTTAATGTGACCCACAACTATGCACTGTGCCTTGTAGCTGTCTGCATTTTGATCAGCTGGACATTACCTGTTTATAGCCTTGGCAACCTGTTTCGAAAAAAATACAAAAAATACAAAAAAAAAAAAAAAAAAAAAACCACAGAATTGGCTAAGCAATTAAAACTCAAAATAAGTCATAGTAGTATAATACACTAACACAGTACCTGATTCTATATAATGGACTAGACATTAAAAAATTCAAATACCTCTTTCTTTGACAAAGATTTTAATGAGAACAGAAACTGGCACAATATAAATCAGTATGACACAATTTCTTAAATATAAGGGGGAACAGAAGAGGTGAAATATTAGAATCTCAAGATGTTCTCATTAGTCTGAAGACTGAAAAACTATGATTGTATTTGGCCACTATAATCCAATCCAAGAGGGAAGAACCCTCTCAATTTGTCAAGCACTTTGAATAATAATGCAAAATATTCTTTTGCAGAGAAATGCAGAGAGATTTTTTTCATGATACTTAGGCAGGATGCAAACATTCAGTCTTACAAGCTTTCATTTCCAGTGGCCTGACCTGAAATGGGACCTACGTCCTTGAGTGAATACTTGGGTCCTCTGAGAACTACACAGAGCAAGGTAACTTCTTCATTTTCCTATATTAGCTGTAATATTTTGTTTACTTTAATCTTCTCAACTACATAGAACAAAAAGATGAAAAACTTATTAATAAAATGGTATCATTGATAAAGCATGATACATTTAACATACTTCATTCTTACTAAAAGCAGAATTGTCTTCTGAAGTTCCGCAAAATTTATTCTAAAGTTTTTATTAGAACATTAAAATTCATTAACTAGCATTATATTATGCTTATAAAAAGCTTATACCTAGTTTTGTTACATGTAATAGTATTCATCTGTTTGTGTGAATTGTATCAGTATGGATTTAATGATAGACATAGGGTTTTGATGGTGATTTTTTTTTTTTTTAATAACTTAATGGAATAAAATGTAATGGAAGTGAACATGATTTTTGGATGCATATAACTCCTTATGAGCAATAACTGATCATTTTCAAGCAAATATTATATAATAGTATCTGAAATTTGTTGTATTAATCTTGAGATTCATATTGCATTGCTAAGTGATAACGTAGACTCTCACTAATATTACCCAGTGTTTCTGACTGTTAGAATATCTTTTTCAGTTGCTTAGAATTGTTTGATAACTCCTAGTCAAGTAGTCAAGATGGCTTCATTGGTGATTTTGTTGTTGTTGTTGTTGTTTTTGTTGTTTGTTTGTTTGTTTGTTGCAAATGTAAAGCCAGGTAAAATGTTATTTTATTTGGAGGGAATATATTCTGCCTAGCCCAAGTTGCCTGTTAAAGACAAATATCTCAACTGACAATAGGGAAAGCTAAACATGGTAACACTGCTCAATTTAGGAGCAACATTTAAATTTTTAAAGTTAGATTCCATGAAGCAAAAGCTAAAGGCTCAGAGAAAGAAATAACAGTAAAGTTATTATTTTTTAACTAGTTGATGCATATTAGCTAAATAATCAAATCCGTTTGATTTCCTGGAGACTGAAATAGAAGTGCTAAACTGAATTCTCTCAGCTAGAATTAGAACTAAGTGCAGACAAATAGTTATTATAGTTCAGGCCTTATTTGAGACTGAGTGTTAAACTGTTTAAAGTTACTATGTGTATTGCCTCTGAACTATTTAAGAAGGTAAAGAAATTTTCTTGAAAGTGTTGTTTCCGCCTTTATATGCTGGATTAACAGTACACACCAGAAGTGAGAGATGGAAGCTGAAATCTTCTGTGTTCTTAATAATGTTATGTGCTTAGGAGTACAAAGAAGAAGAAAGGGAAAGGTGAGAAGATGCAGTAGATGAGGACAGCCCTTAAAATCCAATTAATATAATCTTTAAGTATAAAATAAAGCAACAAAAAATAAACCTATGCCAGAATTTCCAGTTGTTTAATTCAGTGTTTTGAAACATCTAAATTGCTGGGTTAGCTGCAAGAGATCACTATATTATATATACATATATATATTTTTAATGTAATTTATTTTTGAAGAGTAATTATATCACCCATTACTTTATAATTAGTAATTAATAATAATGTAGGAATATTCTGAAACAAATTAAGGTAACCACTAACNGTTATTATAGTTCAGGCCTTATTTGAGACTGAGTGTTAAACTGTTTAAAGTTACTATGTGTATTGCCTCTGAACTATTTAAGAAGGTAAAGAAATTTTCTTGAAAGTGTTGTTTCCGCCTTTATATGCTGGATTAACAGTACACACCAGAAGTGAGAGATGGAAGCTGAAATCTTCTGTGTTCTTAATAATGTTATGTGCTTAGGAGTACAAAGAAGAAGAAAGGGAAAGGTGAGAAGATGCAGTAGATGAGGACAGCCCTTAAAATCCAATTAATATAATCTTTAAGTATAAAATAAAGCAACAAAAAATAAACCTATGCCAGAATTTCCAGTTGTTTAATTCAGTGTTTTGAAACATCTAAATTGCTGGGTTAGCTGCAAGAGATCACTATATTATATATACATATATATATTTTTAATGTAATTTATTTTTGAAGAGTAATTATATCACCCATTACTTTATAATTAGTAATTAATAATAATGTAGGAATATTCTGAAACAAATTAAGGTAACCACTAACAATTAAAATTAAAAAAAATAATAATATTAACTTTAACTTTCAACTATATATTGTCTTAAAATTGTCTTAAAATTTGTTAGTTATTCAAGTAATCTGAGTGATTTCATCATAATAATAATAAATATTTGCACAAGTAGTTCCTAGGTACTTCTTTATGTAATTCTGCATCTTGAACATGAAAATCTGCCTTGAAGAAAAATGATCTTGTAAGGTCATTATAATTCATGTTATTTATCCTTTTCTGTTCTTAAGATCTTTCAGTTCTGTATAGTTCTGTACATTTTTAGTGTCAATTTCCTGATTTTTGTTTGTTCCATTTTCAGATATAGCTTATACCCCTATAATCAAGACCACATATTTCAACACTGTCAAGAGAGGTTGTGGGAGTTGGTCTTCGTTAGTCTGATGAAAAGAAGAAATTTGATAGCCTTTTACAGCTGCTTCAAGAAAAGTTGAAAAGATGAGTGAGCCCTTTTTTTTTTTTTTCTTTCTCAGTGACAGACAAAAATGGCCACGGATTGTGGCTTGGGAGTTTCAGACTGGATTTTTTAAAAGACTTTTATTGGCAAAATAGTGCAGAACTGGAGACATTTGCCTGGAGGATTTATGGAATCTGCATCCTTGGAGATTTCTAGGCTTAGCAACCAATGCCATGGAGTGATGTACTGGCAGTGGAAAGTGGGATGTAGGTGAGAATGATCCATGTCTCTCCTGTGATTCTAAACAGGTCCTGTTATCTGGACCAAGCTGCATACTGTCAGGAGATCATTCACAATACATATACCTTAACTTACTTGTTGGCTTTGATTTTCTGATTAACCAACTTCTTCCAAAATAAAACTAGGGTTCAGAAATGGTGATAGTATGCTCCTATGAATGCCAGGAATTATATTGTATGACTTCTAACTCTTTTTGTTCCGTAAAGCACTATCACACTATCTTGTCAGGTTTTGAACCCTCAAGATGTTATGCCTGCAGCATCATAATGCATCTCTTCAAGAAAAGTAACTCTTACTCTTGTCATCATGTAACACAGATATCATACTGGTACCTGCTACACCTCCCACACATTATTTCAGGAGTCTGTTGCAAAACAGACTAGCTATCATCATTCCCTAGCTATATAAGAACAATAAATGTGGCCCATTAGAGCCGTAGTTCAAGTGATTCAAAGTGGTTTTAATTGAGTTACTTTAGAGGGGAATCAGTTTTCCATTGAGTAGCTGGAGATCATTCTGAATCCCTTGGTTTAGAAGTTAGATATTACTTTTCTGAATCTATACTGTTTACAGGGTAGGTGTAGAGTCCACCCCACACTGTATAAAAATAACATTGACTGATGTTCTGACCAAAAACTAATCAGAAACTTCCAGCATCAGTCTGCTTAACAGGTATTTCATATCCTTGTACATGTTTTAACTAAAATGAATGAGCAAGCAGTGCTATCACTAGTTATTTCAAATGGTGAGAAAGGGACTCAGCTGAACTAATCAGTTAAGGCAGATAATAACTCAAAAATACTTAGAGAACAAGACTGGGAAGAATCTTGCCTATTATTTGTCTACTCGTTTATTACAACCAGAAAGGTAGTTTGTGATGTTTACCCTAGATGCAGTATCTGGGGATAACCACTAAAGGTTTAGCTGCTGTATCACTGACATCAAGTGCTGAGATACTCCAGAGAAGTGTAAAAGGCTGGCCAATACAAAACAGACACTCTGGGAGACATAGATGATTCCTCATTTAGGCTTACCTGAAGGCCAGCTGTGGTACGTAGGATATGGCAAATGTCATGAGATCCTGGCCAGCTGAACTGAGCCTCTAGAAGAATTCATCTCAGTTATTCCATTGTGTTGTCAATACAATGTAGATGTTTAAATTCTCACTGTAATAAATGAAAATCCAGTCAATACAGTCAATGAAACCTGGAAAGTAATTGATCTCATCATAAAGTAGACAACCATATTTGGTCAGATGAGTATGTTAGTTTAGGTGATATATGAATCACTCTTTAGGCACCGTTGACTCCATAGGCTTGTTTTCCATTAACTATGAAGTAACTCTAGATATCTTTCTCAGAAGCAGATGTCTATACCAAAAGTTAGATGTGATCAATCTCACCCTAAATTTAGGAGGAAAGAGTGAAGGAAGGAAGGAAGGAAGGAAGGAAGGAAGGAAGGAAGGAAGGAAGGAAGGAAAGAGAAAGAAAGGAAAGGAAAGGAAAGGAAAGGAAAGGAAAGGAAAGGAAAGGAAAGGAAAGAAAAGAAAAGAAAAGAAAAGAAAAGAAAAGAAAAGAAAAGAAAAGAAAAGAAAAGAAAAGAAAAGAAAAGAAAAGAAAAGAAAAGAAAAGAAAAAGGTTGGTTACCTATCTTATATAGAACATTTTTTACATGGGTATCAAAATCAAATCTAAAACTAAGGCAGACATATTCCATACGTAGTAACCTATGCTCCTGTTTACTTACAGGGTGTTTAATAAATATATACTTACGTATATTTAACATCTTTGTCGGTGACATGGACAGTGGGATTGAGCGCACCCTCAGCAAGTTTGCAGATAACACCAAACTGAGTGGTGCAGTCAACACGCTGGAGGGAAGGGATGCCATCTAATGGAACCTGGACAGGCTTGAGAGCTGGGCCTGTGTGAACCTTACAAAGTTCAACAAGGCCAACTGCAAGGTGCTGCATCTGGGTCAGGGCAATCCCAAGCACAAATACAGGCTGGGAGGAGAATGGATTGAGAGCAGCTCTGAGGAGAAGACTTGGAGGTGTTAGGTAATGAAAAACTCAACATGATCTGGAAATGTGTGCTTGCAGCCCAGAAAGCCAACTGTATCCTGGTCTGCATCAAAAGAATCATGACCAGCAGGTTGAGGGAAGTGGCTCTCCCCATCTATTCTCCCCCATCTACTCATAAGACACCACCTGAGTCCTGCATTCAGCTCTGGGGTCCCCAGTACAAGAAGGATATGGACCTGTTGGGGTGAGTCCAGAAGAGGCCCACAAGGATGATCAGAGGGCTGGAGCACCTCTCTTATGAAGAAAGGCTGAGGGAGTTGGGGTTTTCAGCCTGGAGAAGAGAAGGCTCCGGTGAGCCTTACAGAGGCCTTCCAGTAACAAAAGCGGGCCTACAGGAAAGCTAGAGAGGGACTCTTTGTCAGATAGGACAAAGACTAATGGTTTTAAACTAAAAGAGGGTAGATTTAGATTAGATGTTAGGAAGAAATTCTTTACTCTGAGGGTTGTGAAGCACTGGAACTTCTTGCCCAGAGAAGTTGTGGATGGCCCATCCCTGGAAGTGTTCAAGGTCAGGTTGGATGGGCCTGGGGGCAACTTGATCTAGTGGGTGGCATCCCTGCCTATGGCGGGGGGTTGGAATTAGATGATCTTTAAGGTCCCTTCCAACACAAACCATTCTGTGATTCTATGGTTCTATGATATAAGCATAGACATTCATGGATATAATATACATATAGTAAAGAACCAATTACTGTCCAGATAGTACTTTGAATTCTGAAACTTGTCTGTAGTACAATTGGCCTGTTACAAAGGCCACAAAAGTCTGTGATCATCTTCCAAAGATCTTGAAAAGCAGTCCAATAACTTTTTTAATGCTGAAAATACAAAATATTTGTTTTCAGTGAACTGCCTGGGAAAAGTCAGTTGTACTAGCATTATTTGAGATGAAGTCTCTTTGTACCTCAAGTAATCTGAAGAACAGAATTGCTTTTCCAATTATCTCAAATTGTTTTTCCTCTGTCACACAAAAAACACACAAACAAACAAAATCCATGGGGTTTTAACAAAAGCCAAAACAATAACAGTAACTGCATTAAATTCTGAAAGAAAAATATAAGTTCAGCAAAAAAAAGTTGATAGCATGATACAAGAAGGCCAACACAGATTAAACAATAAGTGTTAAAAAATCTCTTGAAAAAATTGTAATACAAAGCAGCTGGAGGCCAGGCTTGATCGCATGGCCCTCTCGAGTGGCACTAAATGTATATCTGAATGAAGCACTTAAATAACATATTCACTGTGGTCTGGAGGATTTAGATAGACACACATAAGCTCATATGACAGAAAAAAAAGCATATAAAAAGGAAAAAAATGCATTTTTCTATCTGTATTTAAAGGGATCTATTTTCACAGAAAGAGCTCATTTCCGTCATTCCAGAAAAAGGCACTTTTTGTGTATTGGATATTTGAAAACTGGTACCCTGAGGATCTCTCTTCTCTTTTGCATATTCTAATTATTATTTTTATATCATCCTTCCCTCCCCTGTACTGTGCAGCACTTCAGATCTGATCTGTGTTAGTGTGTGATTAAATAAGGAAAAAAAAAGGAAAAAAAAAAAGTAGGCGTAATGCTATGTTAAACAAGTTGGTCACGGATGTTATACCTTACAATAGTGCCTAATACTTTTTTCTTTAGGAGAAACATGCACTACCTTTTTCTTCTTCTTCTTCTTTATGACGTTAAAGAGTCTTATTCAGTTGAACTTATGAACTCTTACTTCTCATGAACTCATAGACCCGTAAAGCTCAAGGCATTATTTAGGCAAGCATCTTATTACACCCACGAATTAACTTAGATGGTCAAAGTAGGGTTTATTAGTGTTTCTTACTGCCTTTTTGTTTTCTAATATTACATTTAAATGTTGTATTTCAAATTAAGTTGTATACTTCTCATCACCTCAGAACATGTTGATTAACCTCCTGTTTATCTATTTGCTCTTAAATAGTTGAATATTACTTTCATTTCTTCCTATTCTCTAGACATTAAAACCTCAGCTCTTTCAAATTTTCTTCATTCAGCCTGTTTTCTGAGCCTAATCATTCTCATTAACCTCTTCTGGAATTTCAACAATATTTCCACAACTTATTTAAATAAGACCTTGTCTGGAGGCCTCATCATTGTTGAGGAGTGTGGAAAAGCTATGTTCAAAATATTTTAGGGTGAGCTGTAGTAAAAATCACTTTGAAGCAAAACATCTAAGACAACAAACTTAATAAACTGGGACACTGGAAATGGTCTAGCATGCCCAAGGTGACTTATATGACACCAGATGTCCTACTAGAGGGTGAAGGTCAGAAGAGAAATCCCACATGTATGTCTTGCAACTAAATCCTGTCTTTACTTCAGAGGGATTACTTCATTGAGCAGCAAAAATTTAGGTGCCTAACAGAGTTAAACTGAACTTCACCTAAACATTTAAATGGCTGGATGTATGAGAGCATGTCTGAAATTAAGGAAGAAAACAGAGGCTAAGAGAGTGTCAGAGAAGAGGATAGAAAACTATTTTTCTCTGCTGGATATAGATCTGCAGAGCAGACATGATCTCCATCACTCCAAGTCCAGTATTCATCAAAGACAGAAGGCGTTATGTGGCCCCTGAGCCAAGAGAGTAAATCAGATCCTAATATCAGGGGAGGAACATCACAAAGACTTAGATGCCCACAGTTATAACAACCTGAAGAAAAAGATGGTCAATGACTTAATGGTCAAAGACTTTCTTTGGAAGGAAACAGGGGCATACAGATGACAGTTTGACTAGACTGAATTTGATTCACATAAGCAGTGAGAAATATTTAAGACTTTGCATACAGAAAACAAATACGAGAGAAATGCTTACCTACTAGTAAAATAAATTATCTAAAGGGAAGAGTGAGTCAGAGCTACAAACTAGTGAGAATGGCCCTAAAAATGTAAATTTCAACCAACTCAATGGCTTTGCAAGTAAAATCCACTGGGAAAGATTTCTAAGCTGAAAAAGAGACCTAGCAGCTCCTAAAAGAGACATTATCGAAGGCACAGATACAGATTGTCCTCACACTTTGTAAAGACAGAAGGAGGTAAAGATAAAAGAAACTTAAATGGCTACACTGGGAGATCTTTAGTAAGTCAGAACTTGAAAAGGAATAATTCAAAAGTGGAATCTGGACATACTGGTAGGAAAGACAGAAACCTGAGATGTAAAAGCACCAAGGAAAAGGCATGAAATAAAGTGCAACTATCAAACAGCATAATTGGAAATATAATAGTTGTATAAATATATTGAGGAGGAGATATTTAAAATGATAAATTCATTACTACATGGGAACTCTACATCTTCTTAACACTCTACATCTCCTTAGCCTAAAAGTGGTAATTGTGAAAGATAGTAAAAGCAATTATATTTGCAAAGAATTATAAGGAAAGAACGGCATAGAGAGACCAGGTAGGAATTTCCTGGAAGGAAAAACATTTGAAATTTATTATGGAAGCTGTGAGAAATTTTCCTTGAAGTAATTAAGAAAGTAGTAGAAGAAATACTTAGTGATTATGGAATTGTTGAGGACTGAAGAGGTCCCATAAGAATGAAGAACAAACATGGCACCTATCCGTGGAAAGGGTAAGAGAAAAGGCTCAGAGATCTGTAAAACAACAAGCCTAGCCTTTATTCCTAGAAGAATAGTAGAAGAAATTATTATTCAATTACCTTACAAGTACATAGATAATTATAAAGTGATAAAAACCATCTGGCATGGATTTGTGAAGAATAGATTGTGTCAAACTAGATTTCCATCTTTGATAGGGTAACAGGTATAGTGGATAAGGGGAACAAGTAAATGTGACACATTAACTTTATTAAGATTTTTAATACATATTCTCAAATGACATTTTCATAAACAAACTAGAAGATATCTTTCAGGTAAAATTACAGAAATATTCTTCAAAAAATACTAAGAAAACAAACACAGAATATCATTCCGAAGGATTATTTCTGTCCCTCGATTTCCAAAGTTAATTTACCAGCAGTATATTCTCACTTTCATATTCATTGTGCCTTAGTCAACTCAGAACAGACCTCTCATGTTCATTTGTACATTCTGTAAAATGCAAAATGGACACCTTAGCCAGTATGTCATGGTTGTTTATATTTGATTTCTTTGCCTTTTTTTTTTTTTTTTTGCCTTTTCCCCCCAAACTTGCAATAACAAGACTTTTTTTTTTTTTTTGAGGAAAACAAACAAACAAACAAACACACACAAAAGCCAATGTTACATCTACAAAGAGAAATTCGCTTCTTTGAGACTTCCATTTTTTTATGATTAATTTTAAATAAAATAACTACAGGTTTTAATAGTAAAATAAATGAGCTATTCCATATCCAGTGACAATACATAAAGCATTGGTTCAGGAAGCTGCTCAGTTTTTTCCCTGTTTTCCATTTAAAGGATAACCCATTTCTATCAGTGATATATTGGTGTTTTCTCTATTACATACCAGCTATATTACTGACTATTCTTATGGAAGTAGAGCTCGTGTTCATTCATTCCATGGACTTTTCAGCTATTTTCCACAGTTATTTGTACTGTGACAGGAATACCTGTCAGAAATGTTTTGTTCTTTTATTTATCTTAGATCGAGCTTCTGTCCCTTGGTGTTATTTAGCTTTTTTGCTGTTTTACCTCTTCTCTTCTTCCTGACAGTCGTCAAGGAGCTCAGCTCCAGCAAGTTCCAGGTGTCTTTAAAAAGTTTGGTACGGTCAAAACAGAGAGCTGACCTGACTCTAGTCTTGGCCCAACACCTATTTTGCCTCTCTGGACACCTGGAAATATCAACTTCTCACAGAGTTTTTTGTTTTGAATTGGGGTAGGAGGGGTGTTGTGATTTACTTTTCCTTTGAATTTCCCTCATAGCAGTAAGTTCAGCTGCCTTAAGAAAATAAAGGGACGATATGAATCAGATATAAAAATTGGCAGCACATAGCTGATGAGGCTGGGTCAAACTCTAACAGGAATATAATTATTATATTTTAATGTATTAAGGAAATAAATAATAATAATAATAATAAAAGAGTCAGATGGGTCATGGAAAACAGAAAATCCTCAAGATGATTAAATGATAAACTAAAAAGCCAGAGCTTAGGTAATTTGATTACAAAAAAAGTAGCTGGTACCATCTGAGATGTCTTCATGACCTGAGACATCTTAAGCGAACTGATATGACAGAGGACCTACAGGAGAAAATCACAGAATCACAGAATGGTTTGGGTTGGAAGGGACCTTAAAAATCATCTAACTCCAACCCCCCTACGATGGGCAGGGACACCTTTCACTAGACCAGGTTGCTCAAAGCCCCATCCAATCTGGCCTTGAGCATTTCCAGGGATGGGGCATCCATGAATTTTCTGTGCAACAAGTTCCAGTGCCTCACCACCCTCTTAGTAAAGAATTTCTTCCTAATATCTATTCTAAATCCTTCCAACTCTGGATATTCTATGATTCTATGATTCTAAATCTACCCTCTTTTCTTTTAAAACCATTACTTCTTGTCCTATTACTACACTCCCTGATAAAGAGTCCCTCTCCTGCTTTCTTGTAGGCACCCTTTAGGTACTGGAAGACCTCTATAAGGTCTCCCCAGAGCCTTCTCTTCTCTAGGCTGAACGACACCAACTCCCTCAGCCTTTCTTCATAGGAGAGGTGCTCCAGCCCTTTGGTCATCTCCGAGACCTTCCTCTGGACTTGCTCTAATGTGCCCATGTCCTTCTTATATTGGGGGCCCCAGAGCTCAACACAGTACTCCAGGTGGGGCCTCACAAGTGCAGAGTAGAGAGGAAGAATCACCTCCCTCAACCTGCTGGTCATGATTCTTTTGATGCAGACAAGGATACGGTTGGCTTTCTGGGCTGGAAGCACACATTCCTGGCTTATGCTGAGCTTCTCATCAACCAACACCCCCAAGTCCTTCTCCTCAGGGCTGCTCTCAATCCATTCTTCACTCAGCCTGTATTTGTGCTTGGGATTGCCCTGACCCAGGTGCAGAACCTTGCACTTGGCCTTGTTG
>VXAA01003700.1:50950-73896 GCA_013399115.1 Anseranas semipalmata | reverse complement strand
TTTTTTTTTTTTTTTGATGTTGTCTCTGTTAGCTCATGTCTAAATTGTTTGTGTCTCTGTGTGTTGTGGTTTATTGCCTCATTATTCTGTTTTGCATGGAAAAGGTCCTTTGCCAGATAACCTGAATGAAGCACGTGCTCAAACCTTATGCATATCCTTACCTTTTCTGCCCCCCCCCCTTTCAGAATTCTTTATAATGATATAGATATGATTTATCTTTTTTTTTTTTTTTAAGATTATAGGAAGCTCATGATCATTCTTCATGTCCTCCCTCTCACTCATGCTTTGTTATCTATCATATGAATTAAACCAAATAGGTAGATGAGCAGTTACGCACTTGTTCTCCCATATTAACCTTTCACTTAAATCTGAGCAGAATGTCAAGTCTCAAGACTTTTAGAACCATGTAAAAGCACAAAAGATTTTAATTTTGGCACAGAGGACACTAAAATGTTACTAAAATTCATCATATGCTTTTGTTGCTGGACAAGCCTGTCTTCTGGGTTATTGCTGACACAAAACAGCAATTGAACAGAAAGATATCAATACAAGTAACAATGGGGAAAGAAAGTTTCTGCTGTATTCACTGTATTATACTACATAATGACCAAACATATAGACCTGCTAAATACTCCTGAATGACAGACGTTTGTTGAACTAGCTGGATGATTAAGCTGGTAAAGAAAGAGTCCTGTACCTATAAGTTATATAGGAGATGGGAACAGAGGTGTTCATCAGTCTGGTGGAGGGAGTGGATTATGGTCTGATACTAAGTGTCCAGGGACAAACCCAGGATCTTTCTCATGTCTCTGTTAAGATTAAATACAGCCACTTGATACAACAGCTGCCCCCTAATACATCAGGATTTTGGCAGGAGGTAGAATGGAGTAAGTTCATCAGCAGACTGAACAATAGCAATTGAATTATAAGGTATTTCCTGGAGCTCATTGATCACAAGGAAGGAAATAAATGCAGTTAGTTGTTATTCCCAGGAAACTGTTCTGATGATTTTATTCTTTTCTACACATTTCTAAATGTTTCACAACAAGGTCGGATAACAAGTACATGCATATCAGAATGATAAGCATCTTAACAACATTTATGGTAGACACTCTGAAGGTTGTTATTACTATTATAAGGTGAGAGGGAGAAAGTAATCTGTAAGGTATGTATCTTTGCAACGGTTATTACTATTTCATTGGTATGTGTAAGACCTTTCAGGAAAATTAATGTACCATTTACTAACCAACCAGTTTTCATGAACTATCTCTCTACATTCCATTCAGCATGTAATTAATATTTAAACACCTTTTTCCCCTTCTTTATTTTTATATTGTTTCTGAATGACAAATATTTTTACAGCTTGAATAAATATTAGCCAGGGTCCTTAAATTAATGTTTGTGTATATTTTCTGTTTGGTTTACACACTGAATGTCTGACTTTATCTGTTTCTACCCTTAGGTGTATATTATTTTTCCCTGCTTGCAGAAACATGATTTATTCATTGATTGAGGCATAACCTGAAATTATCAGTAGTAGCAGATAAGAACTGAGAGATGATTTCATGATTCTGGGGTTCTGAAGGAAAAAGAAAAAAATCTTACAGTCTCAGTAAGTTCTTGATCCAAAACCACTGAATGTAATAGAAAATCTACATTACTTATAATAGCAAGGATGGCAAACTTGAGATGCTTTGCAGGGAGAACTGTACAAAGCAAATAAAAGAAGAAAAAAAAAAAAGAGAAGGAAAAAAAAAGCCAAAATAGAACCTGTTTCCCATTTAAAACCTAGAGATACTGTAATTAGAAAATGAAATTGATTATGAGGTTTTGTAAAGCAGTCTTTATTTTGGATCCTGTGGTGGGCTGATTCCTTTTTAAATATGTTATGCTGTATTACATTTAGCTGAAAAACCCTTGGGTAATAGACTGTTCATATATAGGCTACAGTAGAGATCATATTTAGGCTTATCTGAGCTTAGCATTAAAAAAACTATTTGTTCACGAACCTGTCTCTGGGAGATTTGGTTGGGATCACCATATTTAACAGCCGTTGACAGAATTGTGTTCTATTCATTTTCTTTTCAAATCTATTCATCTTAAACTCTGTAATGCTCTGTGGCATTGGGGGTCCATAATTTAATCATACACTGTTTCAAATCTGTTGAATACTTCTTTTACTGGATATTCTTTAATTTTTTTTTTTTTTTTTTTTTTTTTTTTTTTTTTTTTTTTTTGTGACAAATACAGAATAATCACTCCTTATTCATCACCTGTACCATGCCAGCCATGATTTTGTAGGCCTTTCTGATATCTCCCCTTTAGTCATACCTTTTCCAGGCTGAAGAGTTCCTAGGCTGTTTAATCTTTCTTCATACAGAGACCTATATCCAAAAATAGGAAGACAGAGGACAGCATGGATATGTTTCATGGATTCATGTTTTGAATCAAAAATTTAATTAGAACTGATATAAAGCTGGTCTCAATGGGAAGAAAGATGTTATTCCAAAGAACCACACAGCAATCACAACATTCATAGATTCTGAAAGACTGCCCATCTGATTTCTCTGAAACTTTTCTAATCCAGCTAAATACATTTCAGTTGGGATGATCAGAAAAGAATGCAGTATTCAAGATTTGGATTTATACTGTAGTATAGTGAAGTTTTCAACTTTGTCACAGTACCCTTTCCTACTATTTTTATTATTCTTTTTGCTTTGTTTTTATCTCTGCTGAGCATAGAGTAGACAATTTTGGAAGATGATCCACAGATCATACATATCTTACCAGATCCACATGGACACCAAGATCACTTCACTGAAGTAGTAGCAACTAATTTAAAGTATGTTACTCTGTAAGTATGCTCCTGAGACAGAACATATGTTCACTGTGAAAAATATGATATGAAGATCCTCAAGTTAATAGAAATCCAACACAAGAAATACAAGAGGTGTGATACCATGCAGACTAGTTGTTCAGAGTTAGATTCAGTACATCTGTATACCCTTGCTGTGATCACACAATACTTGAGCAGGTCAACTAGTCAACTGGAGCAGGGCCTACATCCAGCGTTATAACTTTAGGTCCAATGTCAAAAGTTTTATTTATTTATTTATTTATCTATCTATTTATTTATTTATTTTACTGGATTTGAAGCCTCTGAACAACACTATATGTGGGTTACATGAAGTTAGCAGATAAAACTGTTCAACACTGCTCTAGTCCTAATTGTGGAGGTGACTCCTAAAAAGACCTTTTTACCTAGAACCATAAAAGTCTGTTTCAAGTTCTAAAAAATGAACTAGGCATGCTCCTTGGTTTGGGTTTGGCATATGTGCTGGCTTGTTTCTAAGATACATAAAGCTGAGGAGAAAATGGAGCACTCAGTCATCAACCAGCCAAAAGATAACCATCACCAGGAAGGAAGGAAGAAAAACCGCTTTGAAGTTAGAAAAAAGCTGACTTACTGAACTTTAACATTACAATTTCAATGAAGGTATTTTAATTTGTTTGATTTCTGGTTTTGCTCGTTTGTGTTGTTGTATTTTGCAAAATAAGAATGTATATCAGAGCCGCGATGCCTCCCATGCTAGCAACTGGCCCTAGAAATGCCATAAATGCAAATTTCTCTGACACAGAGGGCAAATTTATGAAACCTCAGGCTCAGCTTAACTTCCTGCAGATTTCTTACCATTTGACAAAGCACCTATAAAGGGAGGGATTCAGTCCTGCTCTTATTCTTGGCTTTATACTTTGAATGGGGAAAAGTGATCCTAGAGGCCTGGAGGAAGACTTAATTAAGAGCAGGGTGTTATAAAACATGCAAGAAAGTAAACCAAAGGAACAGATTTCCATATGGGGAAAACTTCTGTGCAATCCTGTGGTGCGAGGCATTATAGATTATTGCTTTTATGTAAAATCCTTATTTATAATTAAGCATGTATACAAGTACATATGATTATATATAGTCATTTATAATCATGATTATATTGAAATATTGTATCCATTATTACAAAAGTCAAAATGTTCACCAAATTAATCAGCATTCAAATACTTTTTTTTCACTGGTCTTTGATCCTGTGGATTGGTCTAAATGCATTTTGAAGATCTTTAAAATTCTGAGCCAAAATGAGAATTGAATAGTTGGAGTGCAATACCAGTTCCGTCACAGAATGGACTGCAAGATGTTGCTTTTACTGAATATACTGTAAAAAGCTCTTTTGGGACTTTCATAGCGTATACTGCCAATAATTTTTACCAATGATTTAATAGCCCTGTGTGGCATTTATGGTTTTTTACATCAATTTCTTGATACATAGTGTTTATTCTGTGTATTGCAGACTCAGTTGTAGAGATTATTGAAGACATTATTTTACATGTCCTTGAAGTATTTCAGTTCCTTCTCACTAAGTATGATAAAAAAGTGTATATTTAACCTACAGATTCTTGAATCCTACCATGGGGTTGTTTGACACAACCAGCTGTAAAAGATTTTTACAAAGGGTATTTGAGCTGTGCAATTAAGTTAATGTGTCAATGATGATATGAGCAGCATATCATCTATGGAGTCATGCATTCTTACTATAGGGAACAAATCACCTGCTAAACCATTAACCATTAAGACAATACATTGATGTGAAATGTTGATTACTAACGTATCTCAACATGAATGTTGACGCATTAGTCCATAGAAGCAATTTCTGCAAAGGCACATACCCTTCTGAAACAAATCCAAATATTGAATTTCACATTGCATTTTTAGTGATTATAATACTCAATTTATGTCCAGTATCTTCTTTAAAATGAAAAAGCTTGATAATTTCCTGTTTTTCCTTTTCCAAAATAGTAAAAGCAATTATGGTAGTTGTCATTCTTATAGAATAATTGACTGTCAAATTTAATTTGAAAAACAAGTCATTTTAACTCATGCAGTTCTTACATAGTTTTAACATTCCAACACATACATTTTAAGCTTTTTTTTTTTTATCAAAGATAAAGTGATTTTCATAATGTATTTTTTTTTACATGTGAATACAGGTTATTCACTTACAAAATTAAGAGTTTTGAACTTGAGAAATTAAGATATTAAAAATATATAGCTTTGTAATCCCATATAAATTCCTGTTTTCTCTTTAGAGCTACCTTTCTGTATCCACGTTTGAAGTGCTTTTCTGAAGACTGGAAGAGTGAAATGCATAACTATATAATTTAAATGTATGGTATTGTCATTCTGAGACAAATGATGGGAGATACCCAAAATCTGTACAATAGAAACCCACCCAAACACTTTGCTATTCCAGAAATGACAATGGGTTTATGTCTGTGGGCTGCCTAAAGTACAAGGAAGATGAACACTATCAATCTGCCATATGGCTGTATTGCAGAATGTTACTACACCAAGATGTTTTCAATTCCCTTTATTCTTTTAAGAATCACCACCTGTTAATGTATTTTGTGTGTAATTGAATGTTGTTTATGCTCTTCCTATAAGAAAAAACATCAAAGCAGATTTACAGTGATTAACGATGGTGAAATCTGCCTTCCCTCTTCTCTTCTTGTGTGAGAATCTGTATTGTTAACCTGGAAGGGTATGGGAAAGAAAGCAGCAATGCCTAGGAAAACATGGGGGCTGTTATTTGTATCTTGAAACTGGTGGCAATATTTTTTTGCACTTTCTCCCTACTCGAAAAAATATTTACTCTCTTGTCTTTCTTTTCATAACTATTACTCAATGTAGCATGCATTTTAAGAGTATTTAAATGGAGAGTAAAATGAACACCCTCCTTGCAGGTACCTCAGCAGGCTCTCTCCAAAAGTAACTTCTCACAAATTCTTTAGAACCACACAGTGGGAGCTTCATGAAACATTATTATAAATTAATTGCTCTAACATCTTCCTAATGATTTTCAATTTGTTGATAGATTGTGTTCTGAAGCATATAATTCCTTGGAGCAAATAATTTCAAAAATGATGTTTTTATTCTCTCTCCCTACGAATTTTCACTATCTGTGTGTGGTGGGTTGAGCCCCGCCAGCAGCTAAGCACCTACCCAGTCGCTTGTTCGCTCCCTTGCCCCTCAGTGGGATGGGGGAGAGAAGTGGAAAAGCAAAAGCTGAAAACTCATGGGTCAAGATTATGACAGCTGTTTTGGGTTAAACCTGGTAGGCAGCTAAGCACTACACAGCTCACTCCCCTGTAATACAAATGGGGTGGCATATAAGTGAAAAAAAACATGGGTTGAAATAAAGACAGTTTAATAGGTAAAGCAAAGGCTGTGTGCACAAGCAAAGCAAAACAAGGTATTCATTCACTGCTTCCCATTGGCAGGCAGATATTAGCCACTTCCAGGAAAGCAGGGCCCATCACATGTAATGGTTACTTAGGAAGACAAACACTTAAACCACAAACATCCCCCCTTTCTCCTTTTCCTTAGCAGCTGTTGCTGAAATCATCATGTGGTATGGAATATCCCCTTGGTCAGTTGGGGTCAGCTGGCTGTCAGCTGTCCTGGCTGTGTCTCCTCCCAGTTTCTTGCCCACCCCCAACCTCCTTGCTTGGTTGGAGAGTCAGACTAAGAAAAAGAGAGACACAGTTTAGCAATAAGCAAGACACTAGTGTGTTATCAACACTGTTTCAGTCACAACTCCAGAATACAGCACCACATGGACTGCTGTAAAGAATGTTAATTCTGCCCCAGCCAGAGCCAGTAAAATGTGTTAATGGTTGACTTGTCTTGGAATTCCACTACAGTGCTGGGTAAGGTTCCCACCTGAGAAGATCCTACTAAAAAAAAAAAAAAAAAAAATTCTTGTTACCAAAATAAATGTAAATATTTTAAAATTTTTATTTTCTTTTAAGCATTTTTATCTGACATGAAGGGATTTACAAAGATAAGAAAATCTGGGTCAACACATCTGTGACTATCGAACATGAAATCCCATTTCCATTAAAACATTCTCTGGCAGGTTACTTGATAATGTATGCATTCATGTGCATGCACACACACTTGCATACATATATATATATAAAAGTACATGTATATATACACAGTATGTTATTTATATATATCAAATGTTTGCTTGTTATTAGTTGGGGTTTGGGGTTTGTTTCTTTCTTTATTCATTTATTTATTTCCTTTAGTTAAGTTATACCCAGAGAGGGACAGAAAGTTACTAAGGACAAAATATTAAGTGGTATTCCAAAGTTTCCACTATTTTTAGTATTTTATAATTTGTAGATATAAGAATTTATATGAACTGTTTTGAAGACCACAGATACTCCCAGTTATAATTGCTTCTCTATTTTGTCCTGGTTTGGGCTGCGATAGAGTTAATTTTCTTTATAGTGGCAGTGTTTTGGATAAAGGAGAAAAATAATGCTGATAACACACTGATGTTGTTGCAGAGCAGGGACTACTCAGAGTCAAGGACTTTTCAGCTTCTCCTATTGCCCTGCCAGTGAAGAGGCTGGGAGTGCACAAGAAGCTGGGAGAGGACAGAACCAGGACAGCTGACCCAAACTGGCAAAGGGATATTCCATAACATATGACGTCATGCTCAACAATAAAAACTGGGAGTGGGGTGGGGAGCCGCTGCTTGGGCTGGGCGTTGGTCAGTTGGTGGTGAGCAATTGCATTGTTCATCACTTATTTTATATATACATATATATATACCTATATAATTAATATTAATATTATTATTTGCCCTTCCTTTTCTGTCCTATTAAACTGTCTTTATCTCAACCCATGAGTTTTACCTTTTTTAACAGTTCTATCCCCCATCCCACTGTGAGCGTGGGGAGTGAGCGAATGGCTGTGTGGTGTTTAGCTGCCTGCTGGGTTAAAACACAACAAACACAGATTTTTTTTTTCTCTGAATGTTAGTGCTAACTGTACTCTAAGTGATATTTTTTTCTTTTATTAGGTGATATAAATGCATTTTCCAAAGTCACCTGACCTAAATCACCCACAGCATAATTTCTAATTTACTTAACTTCCTCATGCAATGGTGAGCAATATATCTACTTTGGTTAGAAGTTGTAGTCCACCCATTATTTTACAAGGAGATTCACCACATTTCTCTAGTAAGCCCTGCAGAATAAGAGGTAATATATATGAATAATGCAAACTCAGACACATGGTTCTGCATTCAACAAAACCTGAATTAATATCATAAAAATGCATATTCTTTGAGTAGGTTTTAGTGATACACTGCAACAATTTAAACCTACTGTTTAATCTGCTTAAAGGCGTTGCAGTCTTTGATTGTATAATTGGCTTTTTGTTTCTCAACAGTGGGGCTGTAAAGCAGTTCTGATCCAGAATATGTACGTACAAAGACTATGCACAGGCAGAACATAGGTGCAGACAAAATGATCTGTACTGATTCAAAATGCAGCCAATCCATATTTACAGCTGAATATTTACACCATTAGTCAGAAGAAAACAGACATGTTGATATCCATAGAACTCACTGGTAACCTTGCGAGTTGAAAAGGTCTTGGTTTTAATGCAGAATGGTGATGCTCTACATTAACCAATAGTGCTCTTTTTGGGTCTGATTCAACCCCATTGACAGTAATAGATGGATTGAATTTTTAGGCCTATTTTGATGTACTGGGTCTGGCTGGGACAGAGTTAACTTTCCCTGCAGCAGCCCATATAGCATTGTACTCTGCACTTGTAGCTAGAACAGCACTGGTATCACACCAGTGTTTTGGCTACTGCCGAGCAGTGCTGGCACAGCACCAGGACTCTCTCCAGACCCCCCGAAAGCCAGTAGGTGGGGGTGGGCAANGAATTTTTTTTTTTTTTTCCCTCTGTGCTTCCGTGCGGCCTTCGCTTGTTCTTTCCTTTTTTTTCCCTTTAATTAAATTACCCTTATCTCAACCTGCGAGAGACCCTGTTTTCTTTACATCATACTTCCTTCTCCTCCTCTTCTTTGAGGAGGGGGAGTGAGAGAGCTGTGGTGAAGTTCAGCTGCCCGGCAGGGTAAAACCACCACATTTGACCACAAAAGGGATACATGATCTCTCTGAAAACAGGCTGTCCGTGACGCTCACAGTTTTTAGACATTTTTTCTTGTTTTCTAATTTTTCTATTTCTTTCTGTGCTTTTTTTTTCTTTTCTTTCTTTCTTTTTTTTTTTTTTAAAGAGGTTATTGAATTGAGGAAAGCAAATCACCATATTTTTAAAAGTCTGCACTATCTAAAATCACAAACCATTTGCATCTTAGAAGCATAAAATACAAGTTAATTTTTTAGTAATTTATTTCAAAAAATAACTAAGCAAGATTCATTAAACCATTTTACATTAATCTTACATGCACAGTTATACACTTATAAGCTTATATTAATAGGTAGACTGGGAGCACTCTGTGAATCATCTTTTGTTTATTATAAAAGTGTATAGTGTTTCTATCACATCAGCTAAAATTAACATAAAAGTATGAGAAAATAGATTTGTGAGAATATAGGGGTTGAAAGGTCTCGGGCATGAAATCCAGGCTTAGGTACTGGGGGCAAGTATTTTGTATGATCATCTTTACCTTGAAACTGAAGGCATTTTTTCCGGAAGTCTATTCTTTTTATGTTTTCTGATAAGGGCAGTCTTTCTCAAAAGCTTGTCTTCACTGACATGTCTTATAGTAAGCAATGTTGTGGTGTCGTTAGCTTTCTCTTATTGTTCGAAAGCAAGGGCCATATCATTAAGTTCACTCAAATCTATAAGCTGACAGACCTAAACAGAAACCTTGACTTAGGTAGAGATACAAGTGTCCACATGGTTGTGTTTATAATAAGTTGAAATAACTCCTCATAATAAATTTAGTTGCACTAAATAAAATTATATAGCTATAAAGAATGAAGAAACAAGTAAAATTTTGCAGTACTTACTGAATTAATTGAGTGTTTAAGCTCTGACTTTATAATGAACTGCTTAAAAAGGGTACATTCTTAACTTTCTTTAAAAAAAAAAAGAACATAGATGGCCTTATTTGATTATTGAAAATGGCATTTTTTACATCTTGCATTTGTTCATAATTAATATAATTAGAGTCAGACACTGAAAGAACTTCTGTGTCTCATAATTGATTCCCTGCTCATTCCACTTGCATCTGTAATTTTTTTTTTTTTTTTAATTTTACCACAGACATCTGTGAGATAATAGCTGTGTGTTCAACGTAAGGCAGTCTGTCCTAAAGTACAAATCCAAGCTGACTCATTGAGATCACCATATGAACTTGTGAGATTATTCTCTTGGAATGTAACATTAAGAAATGTCATAGCAAACTACCTCACTCACATGTTAACTACATTTAGTTATTAAAGATGGGTGAGGAGGCAGTGCTTAGATACAAATGGGGTTTATGTTAACATTTGAGGTTTACTGATGCCAAATCTTTTGAGCTTCTCTAGTCAGATTTTACCACCATATGGCAGGCATCAGTTTTGTCTTGTGGTAATCTGATCTTCTTGCACCAAATCTCCAGTGAATACAAACAGAAACTGGAAAAGTGTTGTCTGCTTTGGGATCCAAAATAGAACAGAGCCAGACCAAAGCTGAAATTTTACCTTTTTGCTATGTACTGCATGGTAATTGTTACAATAAGATTAACTGGGGGGAAAAAACGTTAGTTAAATCCCAAGCTAGGAAAACTAACAACTCATATTCCCCAGGACAGAACATAAAGCATGTTGGCTGCTGAAAGATTTCTTATGAGGAAACCATACTAATCCCCACTGATTGAGGAGGGATCTTATCAATGTATATAAATACCTGAAGGGTGGGTGCAAAGAAGATGGAGCCAGGCTCTTTTCAGTGGTGCCCAGTGCCAGGACGTAAGCAATGGGCACAAACAGAAGCACAAGAGGTTCTGTCTAAACAACAGGAAGCACTTTTTTACTGTGCAGGTGATGGAGTACTGGAACAGGTTGCCAAGATATGCTGTGGAGCCTTCCTCCTTGGAGATCTTCAAAAGCTGCCTGGATATGGCACTGGACAAGTGGATCTGGGTATCCGTGCTTGAGCAGTGGGGTTGGGCCAGGTGATCTCCAGAGGTCCCTTCCAACCTCAACCATTCTGCAATTCTGTGTTTCTGTGCTTCTCTGATTCTCTGATTCTTTTCCAGGGACAACATCTGAGCTTACATATAGGTGTAAGAATCTCAACCAAACACCTGACAATTGTCCCTGCTGTTTTTCCATGTCGGTGCTGGCGATATGCCATATACAGCTATGGTCTGAGCAGAAGAAAGTGTAACACCTTGGGGTAATAATGTAAGAAATCTCAGTGCCTGGCTGCTCTCATATCTCTCAGTTGAAAGTTTAGGCTCAGGCAGATGCTAATAAATAGGGAACAAATACATGGCTGCAAAAGACACATGGTCACAACAATGTTCTAACAAAACTATATTTATCCATACAAAAATACTGACTGAGAATCTAAAGTTATAATATAGTTTGGATGAAAATTATTTCTAAGGAGTTGACGGTAGAAGAGAAGAAGGAGAGTAAAGATAATACAATTTAGAAAAGCCAATATGAGCAACTCAGGGAAGTGAGAGATAAAGTGCTTCAGAGAGATTTAAGGGATGGAGGAATGTGGAAGAACTGACAGTAACTGAAAAGGCAAGATTGTATATTCATAATGAAAGACCATTCCATTACACAGGAAAGACAGGAGAGCAATACGGGATCGGACTCTCTTTAAAGACATGAAAATATATATCTGATATGTAAACAAAGAGTGGAAACAAAGACAGATGAGTAAGGATGCATATAAAGGAGAGGAAAAAATATTGGGAAAAAAGTCAGAGAGATTAAGGTGCAAAATGTGTTTCCGTTAGCAAGGAACAGAAAAGCACTAAGAGAAGATTCCATAAACACATTAGAAATAAGCAGAAAAGAAAGCAAGGATATAAAACAAACATTGGATTAGGTAAAGACAGAAATAATTGGTGCCTTCTTTGCTTTAAAAATAAATAAATGAATAAA
Source organism: Anseranas semipalmata (assembly GCA_013399115.1). Taxonomy (NCBI): domain Eukaryota; kingdom Metazoa; phylum Chordata; class Aves; order Anseriformes; family Anseranatidae; genus Anseranas; species Anseranas semipalmata. Next base: position 61,905 of record VXAA01003700.1, on the reverse strand, counting down.
CAAGTCCCCTCAAACCTTATTTTGACTACATATATAAAGAAATAAACTTCATGAAGAGTTATGAAATACAGAACAGAATACAGAAAGAACATGCTATTGTAATTGTTTTTTTTTCTTTCCTTTTTTTTTTCTTTTTTTGAGTAGGATGGACAAATTCAAGTTATGCAGCTTAGCTAAATTTGTCTTTTTACATGAACAATTAATTGTATGTCTGGACCGCTGGCACATTATTTTTAGGAATTCAGAGATCTAACAGGGATAAGATTAATATCTAAGCTAAAAAAAAAAAAATAGGAAAAGAAAAGAAAAAAAAAAAAAGAACCCAGTGTGTTACAGCCCTGTTAGTATAACTCCAATTTGTAGCAAGTTTCTATAAAAAAATATTAAAAAATCAATTTATAAGTACCTCAAAGATAATAAGGTGATAAAAATGGATGGCATGAGTTTGTCAAGAACTGATCATGTCAAACTAATCTAATTTCTTTCTCTGACAAGCTAACAGGCCAAGTGAATAAAGGAGAGGCAGTAGGCTTCGTACAACTTGACTTTATTAAGTTTTTTGACACTTCCATGCATGACATTTTTATAAGCAAGCTAAGAAAATACAGGTAAGATGTAATCAGCTATTGAAAATTTACCTGAAGAAGTAGTTATGATTGGTTTACCCATATCTTATGAGGGTGTTTCAAGTGTCAATCCTCATGGATCTACCCTGGACCTCTTCAATATTTTCAGTAATAGTTGGAATTAGTGAAGTATATAAATGTATGACATTACAGAAGTGACAGGTATTTTCAAATGCAGGATAAGAATATAAAGTGATTTTTGACAAATTCTTACAAAAATCAACAGAATTAAATTAAATACAGGTAAATGCAATGGTTATACCAAAATCTAAGTACAAAGGAAAAAATGAGGAATAACTGAATAAGAAATATGATTTAAAAACAAACTAACAAAGAAACAAACAAAAACTACAGCAATGGATCTTGACCTTATAACGGATTTGAAACTAACTGTGATTCAGTAAAAAGAAGAACCCTAATCCAGGAATAGAGTAAGACAGTATTTCACATGTAAGACATTATGATAGTTATAATTCTGCTTTGTGTAGCAACAGGGAAACTCTGACTGAAATCCTTCTGCTTCTTAATGCCCGCAGATAGTCATCCGCGATCTTCAAAACTGCATTAAGACCGAAGACCTTTGATCTCCTGTCAATTGGTTGTTGGTACTTTTTTTTTCTTTTTTTTTTCTTTTTCCACAGCAGTAATAAAGTATACAACCTTATGAAAAGCATCATGACTTGATAATATATTAAGGTCTACCTACAACTGCCAGGCTTTAAATAACTAGGTTCATATAAACTATATCAATTCTGGTAAATATATACTTTTTGGAAAGCCTCTACTTTTCCTTTCCACAGTAAACAGATTCCACATTTGCAGATATTTTTTGTAACTACTGTCTGACATGTTCATTTTGAATTTATCTTGTTTCTTTTGACATATAAAAGGTTTTTGTTTGCTTGTTTTTCAGATTTTTCTGGGAGGTGGGTTTGTTAGTTTAGGAAATCAATTTCACTATATGCCAGACTGAGAGATGCTTATCTTTCTGTCTGTGGAAGGGGTTTACAGATTAGTCTTCTTTGTTTAGAGTGTAAACATGATATTGCAAACATTTATATGTGGTAACATACCCAACACAACTAATTGCACAGGAGAACATAATATATTTTAATGGCAGAAAAGGGAGGTTGTATAGTCTTTCAAAACAAAAGTTTTATGAATGATGGTAGATAGCCAAAGAATGGGTAAAAATACTTTGGAATGGGGAATCTATATATTAAATATGTAGCAGCAGATATTGAATATTTTAACAGGATTTTTTCTAACACAGCCTGAATATTGTATATAGTGATCCATGGTAAGGTAAAGGATATTCATGAATCCTTTTCCCTATGATGCACCTGTTGCCAAAAAAAAAAAAAAAAAAAAAAAAAAAAAAAAAAAAAAAAACAAAAAAAAAAAGAGAACATAAAGTCCACATGCAAAATACACTGAGACTCTTCTGAAAGACATCATTCTGAAAGAGCCTCATCTCCCACTGGCCTTAGCTGGAGCAACTTTGTGTTCTGTAGTTTCTAAAAATAAGGCTGTTTATTTAGGAACCTGGAAATGGATTTAAGAGCATCAACTTTAGTATGTTATTTTTGAAAATCTTGATCAGCACAGTGATGTGCTTATGAATTATATTGCTACTTTAATAACTAAGTAAGAAACCCATTCTCCCAGTAAGGCTGCCTCATCTGAGATCCATGAACTCATAGCAGATAGTGAGACAATGTGTTCTGCACACGCTGAAAAGTAAAGCTGTGTATGTGCTGACTCAGAAAGACCTTCCAGCTCATGAAGACAGAGAAAATTAAATGTATCTTCTTCCACTTCTTAGTGCTATCATTCCTGTTCTCATTTACTAAGTCTCAGGCTAAGCAGATGAGTGAGAACTTTATTGTAGAGAGTTAAGAAGCTTTAGTACGCATACATAATTATTTCACTCCACCTATTTAAAGGGCTGGCTGAACATTTACATAATGTTTTTTTAAATACTAAAATAACTATAATCAATCCATGCATTCATTGTGCTTTGTAATAGTTCATCTGCCATATTACTCTTGCATTCCAATAATGAAGCTTATAAATTTTCAAGCAATTCTACTGCATTTTAGGCATTAGTCCATCCTGGGAACTGAACTTTCAAAGCTCAACTGACAAGAGGAATCCATGGCATGTAGTCATTTGAATGGCTTATTAAACTTTTTTCATAACCAATTAGTAAGGATTGTACTGTTCGCGCACCCTCCTTGGTAAATACTCATTTATTTTCTTGTATCATTATTTTCTTGTATACCATTATTAATAAACTTTCTCCCCTGCATAAAGCAACATGCTAGCAAAAGCAGATGAAAGGAAACAATGAAGTTCTTGGAGATTACACATTCTGACATTTAAGGTTTTGTAAAATTTTCTTCACTGGAGCCCTGGCCTTGCACTGCCTTGTATAGCAGAGAGACTAAAAAGACTACACACTTCCCAGTCAGTACAGGGAGGAAGACACAGAGTGGAGAAAAATTCTATAGGGACCAAAATCATTCCTGCTCTCTGGGAAACTTAAAGCTTTCTCCTCACACACAGCTAGAAAAAGTAAAGGGCATACATGTTAAAAACTGAAATAGCAAACAGTAGCTGACAGCCCTCCTCCCCCCCCAAAAAAAAGAAAAGAAAAAAAAAAAAAAACCACAGCTTGTTGTTTAAATTGTTAGGCTGTCTTCCCCACTACAGAAAAAATAAGTCTCTCCATTTCTGCTTTGAAGACGTCTGCACTTGTGTGTTAAGAACAGTCATTGCAGTGGTACTGAAAGTGATCCTATAAGGACACGCATTAAGTTTGATATCCCCTCCAAACACTGTAGTGTCTTGAAACTGGAGCCCACACAGACACTGATGTCCTTTAATCTGCCCTGAGGCCTGGCCTCCAAAATCTGCTCCAGATGTGGGGTTCCTCAAAGGCCTGACAGCCTCATGTGAATGAATGTTCAAGGCATCAAGAGTGTTTGAAATTGTACCAGATGCCTATGCACAGGCAACCTACCCTTTTCCAGGACTCAACTTTCTTGTACCAACAAGCAAGAAAGCATAGTTTCCTAGATGAGACAAATCTATGGCATGATTATGACAAATAATCTTTGAATCATATCAGAGTTTGAAGTTTCATGGCAAATTTGGTTCTTGCATAAAAGTCACTTAGAAATGTTCTGCCAAGAAGGCTGTCTTTTGAAAACACTGATTCATTTAAGTTTCTCCAGTCTCTTCATTGGGAAAATATTTTGAGTTTTGGCGAAAGGTACTCCTTTAAAGTGTTTTTCAAAATCTCGCTATGGATTTCAGTAAAAGAAACAGAAAGCTATGCAGAGCAAGTTAGGGTTGTTAGAAGGCTGTGAATTGTTGTTAGACTCACCTTTGTAACCTAACTGATTCATAAAAGGAGCTCAGATTTCAATGTCCTAGTTTAAAAGGAACTGTTTTAGCACATTTGGGTATCTCTAGACAGGGTTCTCCCACTGGTGTCTGTTGGAATGGTTGCACTTTATAAATGAATAAACATATGGAGAAACAGTTAAATGATGGAAGTCCTACCAAAATGCTCACTATCCTAACCATTGATATACAAAATTAACCAATCATTCTCATTAGCATAATGTAGTTTCTTCTTTTTACATAAATAATCCAATAGGACAGCCTGATGTATTTTTGTAAAAACCACAGATGTAAAAACCTTGAATAGTGTAACATGATATGGGACATAGGAACTTAATAACAGCCACACTGAGTTACAGAAAAGGTTCGTGTTTCCCAATATGTTGGCAAGCATGAGACATTCATGTACAAGAAAAAGCAACTTCAGTACATTCCTTACACCTATACTTCTTCACCACCTACAATCTTTGGTTTATAGTTGGTAGGTACATTGGTATTAACATGTTCGAATGCTTTTCATATGCCTTTTTACTATGTATTTGTTTGATCAGATTTTGAAAGAAAAATACTCCTCCTGGAAAAAAAAAAAAAAAAAAAAAGAAAAAAAAAACTCCTCCTTCACTCTCTTATGAAATGGAGCATTTAGAGAAAGATTCAGTTCAGAATCAGGACATGTAAATGGAAAGGTCTACATATAGGAGTAAACAGGTAAGCTACACATGCATACACTTACATAAGTGGCTTACCACTAAACTAGCTGTCTAAACACAATGGAGATCTGTGGCTCAATATAAGTTCACATATACAGGCATTTAGCTCCACTTGGACTTCCCACTTGGCTTCCAGCTGCCAGTCCAGAAAGGCGTGAGTTTCCTGGATATCTCTGGTCGTATTTCCTAACCCTATGGATGTGTCAAACATCTTGAAGACAGAAGAATGACACTAGACAGCTATATCAAAGTTCAAGTAATACAGTTTAGGATGAACGGAATTCTTTGTGAATTATGTTGCCTGTACTGACTGCAGGCTCAATTCAGTTGCCTAAACTTAGGCTTCTACTGACATTTCAGATGTCATAAGGCACTTCTTAGAGAGTCCCAACAGGCTGGCAGATATATCACAGGATTACATATTTATAGTAGACCTACAGATTTTCAGTGTAAATTAGTTCATTTTATGGAACTATATATCCTTTACATCAAAAGATTAATTCATCCTGATTGTTGTAGATAGTGTAAAAAATGGGGAAACGATGGTTATTGCAAACTTAATGTTTAGCTTAAACCTAGAATAAGCATATTACAGTGTCTCACAGTGGATAATATCTAATGAGCTTTTACCATAATCTGCAGCTTAATTGCATAAAATTGCTCTCTTTGAAATCTCCTATTATCTCCTGAAGTTCTAGGAGGAGTTTTGCAAAGTCCTGCACCTAGGAATAACCACAGGCAGCAGTACATGCTGGGGGCCACCCAGCTAGAAAACAGCTTGGCAGAGAAGGATCTGGGTGTACTGGTGGACACCAAGTTGAACATGAGTCAGTGATGTGCCCTTGCTGTAAAGAAGGGTAAAGATATCCTGAGCTGCATTAGTCAAAGTATCACCAGCAAGTCAAGGGAGGTGATCCTTCCCTGGAACAGGCACTGGAACAGGTTGCCCAGAGAAGTTGTGGATGTCCCATCCCTGGAGGTGTTCAAGACCAGGTTGGATGAGGCCCTGGGCAACCTGATCTAGTGGGTGGCATCCCTGCCCATGGCAGAGGGGTTGGAACCAGATGATCTTTAAGGTCCTTTCCCAAGCCGTTCTATGATATGATTCTATGATTCCCCTCTATTTAGCATGGGAGAGGCCATATCTGGAGTACTGTGTCGAGTTCTGGGCTCTCCAGTACAAGAGAGACCTGGACATACTGGAAAGAGTCCAATGTAGAGCCACAAAGATGATTAGGGGACTGGAGGACCTCACCTATGAGGAAAGGCTGAGAGAGTTGGGACTATGTAGCTTGGAGATGAGGAGGCTTAGAGGGTGATCTTATAAATACCTGAAAGATATTTATAGGTTTATAAATACCTGAAGGGAGGGTGCAAAGAGAATAGAGCTAGGCTTATTTCAGGGATGCCCAGTACCAGGACAAGAGGCAATGGGCACAAAGTGGAACACAGGAGGTTCTGTTTAAGTATCAGGAGACACTTCTTTACTGTGGGGGTGGTGGAACACTGGCACTAGTTACCCAGAGAGATTGTGGAGTCTTCTTCCTTGGAGATATTCAAAGTTGTTTGAACATGGTCTTGGATTGGACCAGATGACCTTCAGAGTTCCCCTCCAACCTCAACTATTCAGTGATTCTGTGATTCTAAAGCACTTGCATGAAAAAAAAAAAAAAAAAAGTTTAAAAAGTCTGAAAATTATCTGTAAAAGTTATAATCATAACACTTATAATATAATACTATTATTTTACCATATTTTCTGTAGAGATCCCTATTTTCATATAAATGTGTCTTACCCATTCAGGTATCATGACATTTTGAGTATACAACAGTATTGTAACCCACAATGTATGGTTAACTGCACAAAGCTAGTTTGAATTCAAATGAATATTGCCAAGTTTATGTAAGCAATTTAACATTATTGTCATTTAATTCAATTCACATGACCGAGTCCTAATCGTGCCCTCACATACTATGTACAAAGTACATTAAAGACCATGAGAGTCAATGTTTCATTGTTCATATACTAATGGATAACCTATGAAAGATAGAAAGAAAGAAAGAAAAAGAAAGAGAGAGAGAGAGAGAGAGAGAGAGAGAGAGAGAGAGAGAGAGAGAGAGAGAGAGAGAGAGAGAGAGAGAGAGAGAGAGAGAGAGAGAGAGAGAGAGAGAGAGAGAGAGAGAGAGAGAGAGAGAGAGAGAGAGAGAGAGAGAGAGAGAGAGAGAGAGAGAGAGAGAGAGAGAGAGAGAGAGAGAGAGAGAGAGAGAGAGAGAGAGAGAGAGAGAGAGAGAGAGAGAGAGAGAGAGAGAGAGAGAGAGAGAGAAAGAGAGAAAGAAAGAAAGAGAAAAGAAAGAAAGGAAGAAAGGCATTGTTCAGCTAATGTTAAACAGTAATCTCACTACATTGTGTATACTGAATCAAAATCAACCACCACACATGGATGTATGTGTAAAAAATGGTGGACTATTTTTCATGTGTTCCACATTCTGCACTAAAAGTTCAAAAGTGTCTTAGAGAATAAGGAGCCTTCCTCCCAAAGGAAAAAAAAAAGGATGAAAAAATATCACTCTAGAATATTCTCCTGTAAGGAAGAATGGAAGAAGAAAATAGATGTTGTCTTAGCACCTTAAAAGCATATCTCCTTAAGCAGCAGAACCTCAGAACAATCTTGAAGAAGAGTTTGTCTGTCCCCCTTTGTTGTTGTTTTAATGCATTCCTCTTCCTCTGTACTTCTTGCAGAGGCCCTAGGGTATGATCTTGTGGGGAAGAGAAAGAAGGGGACATGTCTAGCATCACACACATCTAAAGTTAACTCCCTCACTAACAGCCTCAGCCTGAGAAATCTGAGAAATCTTTGTCATTATTTTATGTGCCTTGGTTTCCCTGTTTATACTGAGGTGTGCTTTCATGCACAACAAACTTATACAGATGTTTGCTAAAATAAAAAGAGTTTGTTAAAATAAAAGGAGAAACATTTAATGCAATTATTATGATTGTAGTGATGAAGATTTCAGAGACCTTATGCTTGCATCCTTTTAAAAATAAATAAAAATTGATCAAAAATCAAAACATAGAAATAAAAGGTCTGATGGATGATATTAGAGCAGAAATGCATGATGGGTTAGTAAAAAAAAAAAAAAGTAGTTGGAAATAGGGTTTTAATTATGAAATGGTTATGTTTGCATGGCACAACCCATCTATATATTGCAGAACCCCAAACTGCGAGTTGGGTTAGGAGAAGATTGTGCATATACCCACACTGTGGATTACTATGACATGTTTTGCTGTAAAGGCAAGCCTGCTTTCTACCACGTTTCAAAGCCCTGCTCAGCTGATTCTTGCTGTCCAGTGTAAATCTGCTGAGGTGTCCATGTCTGATACACCAAACTCTGTGGTCTTGTTCATGATCTAGTGAGTGTACATAGCAGAGGAAAAGACCTTAAAGCCTTCAGAGAGCACTTAGAGAAGATTTAGAAAGAGAGTTAATCTACTGATCACTATACTTGGAAACAATAAATCCCACCAGGGAGCAAGGATACTCTCAGACATCTGTGTAAAACTAAAGAAAAAACAACAACAACAACAACAACAACAACAAAAAACACCTTATTTCCACTGGTTGATAGAAGGCTGAGAAAGTGCCATACCATGGCAAGCAAATAACAGTTCCTGTTCTTTCAGACAGCTAGGCAATAATCTATTTAAGATATCCTGTTCTGCCTGAGAACCTCGGGCTGGCACAGGGCAGCTTTGGCAGAATGATTACCATTAGTCAGAGTGCTCCTCATCATTTCTCTGTAGTGTACAGCCAACAGCATAAGCCATATGCAATTCAAAGTAAATAAAACCATCACTGACACTACTGAACATGTGACTTATATCTTCAGTAGCTGACCAGTAGAATAGCCAATAATATTTTAAAAATCTATATCAAAAAGATCACTCCACATTTTTTACTAGGAATATTTTCAGTCTATAAATACACCTTTTGCAAAGAAAAAGAAAAAAAAAGTCATATAATATGGAAATAAATTATTTTGCAATCTAATGAGGAAAATTGCACAAAACTAATCAATGTTTTGGTTTTGTCTAAAAGAGAGCAAATTTAGTTCAAAGCTTAATTTGATGAAAACTTACAGATAAATAACTACATGAAAAAGCTTTTTAATTACATCTGTTATGTCAGATACCATTAACATTATCATATGAATTGTAAAATGCTGAATAGAAGAATTTAAGATATAATTTCTGTATTTTTCATATGATAAAGCATCCTTCTTTTTGGTTCCATTATTGATTCAGTATTATTCAATAGGTGTACTTATTTATAGGCCCAATTTGCAGTTGGGATTAATGTTTCAGAAAGAAATTACCATTTCAAAGAGAATGTTTGGCCTTTCTACAATATTTTTACAATACTCTGCAATTTTTACAATACTCTTCTTTTTTTTTTTTTTTTTTTGGATTATAGATAAAATATATTCAGTAAATGAATTGTGGTAAAATAAAAAGAAATAATGCATTAGACTGGATTCTTATCTGACCAGTGATGTAAGGTTGAAGAAGTCCCATAGATAAATGCTGAGTTTATGTTAGTGGAAATTAAATTGACCAGTTTGGCCCAGTGACTCTACTTACAAGAGATTAATGTTCTTATTACATGTTATCGTTTAACTTTGTAATGAAAGGAAAAAAAAAAAAAAACAGTATAAGAGCAAGGAAAAAAATGAATATAAAGAAAAAAAAAAAAAAAAAAATTTTTTTTTTTTTTTTAAATAGAGAAAATAAGAACAAAATAGATGTTTGAAATCTTCACCTTTTGCACTTAATCCACAAACTTAATTTTCTCTTATATTTGAATTACTTGAATTTCCAGGAAGTATTCTCCGATAGCCAAAAAAGTTGTCATATAATATTAAAGTTGATACATTGGTTCTTATTAAGATACTATCTCTCCCACACACAGGAACCAATCCTAAACCATAGGCTGATGTTGATTTAATTATTTGGGAAATACTTATATTTATGGACATTTTTCATGCTGTATTGGCTCCTTGTACAGTTGGAAACCATCAGAAAAGTCCTAAATCCATATTACATACCTAGCATGCAGTATTTTTTATCATTTATTTGTAGCAATCATGCTACATCTTCATACATATCTTCATCATGAAGATATCATTAGTTTTAGAATGTCTGTTTATCCCCCCCCCATCCAGAATACATTTGGGAAGCAGCCAAAAAGATGGAAAAACATAATGAAATTGGTTTCCAACATGGATGCTAAATAAATTAAGAAGGGAAGAATGCTTTAATATCCCTGACAGAGCAATTCTGGAGCCTGGGATACTCTAAGGCGAATGCAGTGGAGGCAGCCACCAAGCCTTCATGGCCACCATAAATCACCTGTCCTTTTCCTATTGCTTAATATAGGATGCTGGAGTAGAAAGACCATTGGCATGTAGGGTACTTCTTATGTCCTTAAGTCATAAGGGTCCTCAAACCAAATTAAAATTATTTAAAACTGGTTCCTTCCCAACCCAAACCATTCTGTGATTCTGTGACTCTATGATAAACTTCTATAATGAAATGATTGGCCTGGTAGATGAGGCGAGAACAGTGAATATTGACTACTTTGACTTCAGTAAGTTCTTTGACACTATCTCCCATAAGATCTTCTTAGACAAGCTGATGAAGTACAGCCTGGATGAGCAGACAGTGAGATAGGATTAAAACTGAATGAACAGCTAAGCCCAGAGGGAGCTGATGAGTTGCACAAAGTCTAGTTGGAGGTCAGTAACTATCGGTGAACTCTGGGGGTCAATACTGGTTCCAATCCTGTTCAACATTTTCATTAATATTTCGAATGATGGGACATAGTATACCCTCAGTAAGTTTACAGGTGACACAAAACTGGGGGGGAGTGGTGGGTATGTCAGAGATGCTGATATCCAGTGGCACCTGGGCTAGAGAAATGGGCTGACAGCAAATGCGTGAAGTTCAAGAAGGGGAGGTGAAAAGTGCTCCTGAGGAGGAACAACCCCATGCACCCATGCATCATGTTGGAGACCACCCAGCTGGAAATCAACTTGGCAGAAAAGGGCCTGGGTGTACTGAGTTGTCAATGTGTCCTTGCCGCAAAAAAAAAAAAAAAAAAAAAAAAAAAAAAAAAAAAAAAATTAACACAATATTAAAAGGTTTTAGGAAAAA
>VXAA01003700.1:11878-48847 GCA_013399115.1 Anseranas semipalmata | reverse complement strand
AAAAAAGAAAGCATGGAATCTTGAATAGAGATTCTTTGGAAAGGAGAGAGGTTAAAGCGATGGCTTTTGCTTTTTTTTTTTTTGTGAAGAAAAAAACATTTATGACAACTTTGTTTTTTATTGCAACACAAAGATTGTATTGCAGAGTTCACATAAATGAGAGTAGTATTCATGTGAATGCCTTAAAATTCCTTCCTCTGTGATATCAGCAAGTTGCATGTGTGAAAAATAATAACTCATTTGGAAAGTTTTTGTCCAGCATCTCAGCAGAATAAAAAGAAGTGAAAAGATGTGTTGCATCTTTTTGATTTTCTTGTCCTGTCCTGGTTTCAGATGAGATAGGGTTAATTTTCTTCATAGTGGCTGGGGTGGGGGCCGCGTTTGTAATTAGGAGGAAAAAAAGNTAGTGGCTGGTATGGTGACATGTTTTGAATATAGGAGAAAAATAATACTATAACACACTGATGTTTTAGTTGTTGCAAAGCAGTGCTTACTGAGTAAGGTATTGAGTCAAGGACTTTTCAGCTTCTCATACCACCCTGCCAGTGATAAGGCTGGAGGTGCACAAGAAGCTGGGATAGGACAGAACCAGGACCGTTGACGCAAACTGGCCAGAGGGATATTCCATACCATATGACATCATGCTCAGCAATAAAAGCTGGGGGGAATTGGCAGGTGCTGGGGTTGGGGGCGGGAGGAACTTCCACTGCTCAGAGTTGGACTGGGCATCAGTTACTTGGCAGTGAGCAATTGCGTTGTGCATCACTTGTTTCGTATATATATATATTTAATATTATTATTTTCCCTTCTTATTCTGTCCTATTAAACTGTCTTTATTTCAGCCCACAAGTTTTACCTTTTCCCAAGTCTCTCCCCCATCCCACTGCAGGGGAGTGAGTGAACAGCAATGTGGTGATTAGCTGCCTGCCAGGTTAAACCACAACATGCCCCTGTCATGAGCTAGATGGAAATGTGTTTTCTGTACTGTGACAACTAAGATTTTGCCATAATGATAAGGTAGAATTCAAACACTAACTGAAACAGTGCTCTGTTATTCCTTGATTTGGAGTACAGTTGTAGGGAGAAATTAGGAAAATGACTGTATTGAAAATCTAGGGCAACTACAATCTCCAAGCGTTTTGAAACTTCAGTAATACAAAGGACTCTGAAGAACATTTTATGCAATATACGTCAGCAGTAGTCAGTGACAACAATAGGAATGTATTTAAAAGGTAACATTAATAATAATTTTATTAAATTCATGGATAAATGTTTGTTGAAGAATGCAATTTTCAGTTCTCACAAAACGTGAAATGAGGCAATGAAACTATGATAGACAAATTTAGTAACAAAGAGAGGGAGAAAGGTGCTACAGAGGGTAGTTATAATCTCCCAAGCAGAAAAGATCACCCATGCTACTCCAGAAGTTGTGCTCTAGATTTGATAAAATTGATTAATTTGGAATCACAGAGAAAGCAACATGAGAAAGAAAGACCATCAAGCAAGCAAAGTTCACAAAAGAGCCTTCAAATATTAAGAAATGACAGATAATGATGCAATCACCACAAAAAGGAAAGATAATACTCATTTAGAAACAAAATATAATCATTTTGAAACATAATATAAGCATTAGAATTTATTAGATGATTCTGAAACATTTGCAAAGATTAGCAATCTCATAGCATTGTTAACAGTACAATTAGCTTAGAGGAATTTTTCATTAGAACAAAGAGCAATACTACAGGCAGAAGATAAATGTGCTACTGACCTGAAAGTAAATCAAACTTTTACTTCTAGGGTAGAAGTACAAGGTAAAAATGTGAGTCACCGGTGATAAATCGGAAAAAAAAAAAATCAAAACTGAAAATGATGAGCTTGTTTTCGTTAAAGGAATATATGTATTATACATATGGACAAATATGTATAACTTAAAATGTGCCCGTATTGGATAACTTTTGGTATCAAAAGAAAATTTATTGAAATGAAAATGTTTCATACCCTGTGTCTCACCAGGAGTGCATTCATTGCAAAGAATCAGATCTCATCACACATCAGGAACAATCTGAATAGGTCTTCTGAAGACGGAGCAATATGGCAATATAGAAGAGTATCAAAGAAGGCTAAATATCTCCCATTTCATAACCTTGCCACGTTTGCTCTGTGTGAGACTAGAATATTACTCTGGAAATCACTGTGTATCAAACTGTTAGAATGTATATGTTGTCCATTATAGGAAAAAAATATCAGAATTCTATACTTGTAAATACAAGATAAAAGAATTGAGTGTGTTTGTTAAGATTTTCTTCTGCTTTCAAAGGAGAGATGTTCAGGAAGTGATGGCTGATGCCAAATATATATTTCTTTATGCTTCATACATCAGCAGGGTTATGCTAGATGCTCTTAGAAAAACAGATGATGTATTTGTGCATGTTCAACAGCCCCTTTGGGAAACATCATTTTCTCAAACTGCCATTTGGGCTGTGTTCAGTACACGGAGTGTTTTACCAATAAAAAAATAACAATAAAAATTAAAATTAAAATTAAAATTAAAAAAAAAACTACATTTTTGATGGCATATAGGTTACTGAGGTCCATACAGATGACATTTTGAATTGGGGAAAAGCAGAAGAGCATGACCAGAGACTCTAAGCAGCACTTGAATGAAACAAACAAACAAACAAAGAACAACAAAGCAACAGAAACAACAATCTAAATTGTGTGAAACTGAAATAATATAAAAGGAAGAGAAATTAACAGAACAAACCTACAAATATTTTATAACAGTAAACTGCAGCTGCCAAAAACAGTCTGATTCAAAAAACAGGGAAGGAATATACAAATGTTTTGGGTTGTGAACTACGCAATGAAATTGGCATCCAATCCAGTTGTCCCAGACAGAAAAACAAGAGTACCAAGGGATCATAGGGAATACTTTCTATCAGAAATTTGGAAACAAAATAAATTTAAAAGGCCCTAATAGTGATGTACTACGAAAGTACTCCCAAAACGAAATTTTCCACTGGTACATCCAAGAAAAGAAATAGTACAGTCAGAACTAGTGGTGTTTCTATCGAAGGCTGAAAATAACATTACTCTTTTACACAACACAGCTAGCAGCATAAGCAATCTCCAGAATAAATGGAACATTGCTATTTACTTCGGATGCTAGACTTACAATAAATTTAATAATTTAATTTAATTAATCATAGAATCATAGAATGGCTAGTGTTGGAAGGGACCTTAAAGATACCCGTTAAAGGGACCTAGTTCCAACCCCCCTGCCATGGGCAGGGATGTCACCGACTAGATCATGTTTCCCAGGGCCTCATCCAACCTGGTCTTGAACACCTCCAGGGATGGGGCCTCCACAGCTTCTCTGGGCAACCTGTTCCAGTGCCTCACCACCCTCAGAGTAAAGAATTTCCTCCTAACATCTAAATCTCACCTCTTTTAGTTTAAAACCATTCCCAAGCAGTGTTTATTGTTAACTTATTATGGCTAACTTCACTGCGAATTAACATGTTGGCACTAACACCCTTCAAAAAGTTTTCTAATGAGCTTTTAAGAACCAACGAACCAAGCTAGGTTTAAGTAGATGATATACAATGGTGGTCAGCTGGAACGCAGGCACCCAATGAAGCAGACCTTTATCTGTCTCTTTGACACTGAGTGATTAGTGAACAAGAGGATGTCCATGCTTAGTGCATTGCTTTCCTCTACCACAGAATAATTTGTATTAATTTCATTGCTTTGGAAATCAGCTGACATTCAGTCTGGCTGAGAGAACTAAGATATTTCTGAATTGACTACAACAATCTTTCTTTTTGACAGCTGGCTTGCAATGAATGAAGCTGAGTAATCAGCCACTCATGTCTGAAATAGGATTTGTACACCTGAAATACATCTTGAACTTGTATTTCAGATATATTTGGAGCTATGAATATGTTAAGATTTTGAATAATTTTAGAGACACCTCTCACATCTTGATTGAATGCTGAACTTTGTAAGATCAATTGCTTTGAAGGAGATATATTTATAATATTTTCTTGCTGAAAATGGGAGCTGTTCAGCTGTTTTCATTTGCATTTTCCTAGGAACATCTCTTCCTCTGGAGCTTGCGCATTTCAGCAATACCTTCCTTGTGATCGATTTACCACAAGGGTTCAGGTTTTATCATTTTGAAGGGACTGAAGTGAATAGCATTTCCTTGACAGTGTTTATGTTGCTGAAGCACCCAACTACTGCTGTTACCAATTACTCTAGTCATTTCTGCAGAGCAAGGACTCTGGACTGCTTCTAAGGGGCCACAAACTGTAATTATTATTATTATTTTTAAACAAGCCCATTTTCAATGGGCTTTCATTAGCTTTGAGTGATCTATGTCTGGCAGTGCAAAACATGCTTGGTCTGCAGATTGAAAAGGTTTGAAAACTACTTGTCTTTCCCTTATGAATCTCTCCACGTGATTTGATAACAAAGGAAAAAATAAATTTTCTATTTCCAGAGCTACACCTTACTGCTGGCACAATCTGGTGGGGCGGACTTTTTTTTTTACTATTCTGGATTTTTTATTTAATAATTCTAAGATGTTTCAGAATATTTTTAAAAGATACTGGTATCAAATACAAAGCATACCCAGAGGGGAAAAAAATGTGTATGACACATTATTGATATTGTTACAATGTGAATGCTATATCTGACACAAGACAGCCGTGTGTAAGTGATCACCATAAAAGTTGTTTAAATTCTGTAACTGCCAACAACATGAAAATCTCCAGCACAGGTAATACATTATGAAAACCACTGGAATCTTCATGAATGTTGTTGACAGCATCCAAACTCAAAGGCATAAAATACTTACTATGTTGTAAAAATTTCTTCTTATGCCTGTAATGTCACTATAATGACTTTTTATGAGACACTTTGCTCCACTTACATTATTTTATTTAAATTAAATGGATTTATGTGTCTTGATTTTGTTTCCACTACTTCTCATATTTCAACTGAAAGTAAAACATGCAAAAAATTATAGTAGTCCTTTCTAGTTAACAGTACTGTGGAAAAGAATGCATCTGCTTTATTTATGTGCTGTAAGTTTACAGTGTGGATTCTGTAAATGTTAGTAAAAAGGTGATAAGAAAAGAGATGGCTTGTTGTTTCCTTGTCTTGACAGATTCACTGTGGATCACGCGTAATGACAGAAGAGAGCAGAAAAGTTACCTCCCCAACAACATGTGTGCTCAGCCAGGAGGTGGTTCTGGACTTGAGGGTAGCACAGGTATAGAGACAGAGACAGAGACAGAGACAGAGACAGAGACAGAGACAGAGAGATGTTGCAAACTAGAATTTTTATGGAAAAATAGAGGAAATAATATCATATGAAGAAGTGTAGACATCTGTGATATAGAACTAATTATCAAGACTCCCTTTATAGTCAAAGGAAAGAAATGAATCAGAATGTCCTAAGGTAGACATCAAAATAATTTTCTGAACTGC
The DNA here is from genome assembly GCA_013399115.1 of Anseranas semipalmata. Classification (NCBI taxonomy): domain Eukaryota; kingdom Metazoa; phylum Chordata; class Aves; order Anseriformes; family Anseranatidae; genus Anseranas; species Anseranas semipalmata. Next base: position 43,351 of record VXAA01003700.1, on the reverse strand, counting down.
TCTATAAGCATCTGTTCCTTTTGATTGACTGATTATAGAGCTTAGGGTGACTAATTGAGACATATGCAGGTCTTTATCAGTACATACTATTAGGTGATATGACTACCACTCTCCACTCTAAGAAATGCCTAAGAAGAGAAGAAAGCAGACACACTGTCAGATCTGAGGTGACATAACAATTTTTTCAGAGATCAAGAGGAGACAGTGTGGAGTTTGCTGCTTGAAGCCCCCACATATTTCTATTAGAGAAAAAGACTTTAGGGGAAGGGCCCACCTGTAAAGATTCAATGAGTATAAGGCAGATTGATTGTTAGCCCATTTCTTATCTCTATCTGCCTCAAAGGGATTTTTGTGTATTTATTTATTTATTATTTTTATGTTCTAGTAAAACAAAGCATTAAAATAGGAAATGCTTTAAGTAATTTTTTAAGTAAACTCTTCTTTAGCTAACTACAGTGCATTATAGTATCGTCATCATATATTCTCAATTTTTTTTTTTTTTTTTGAGAATACTGAAAACTTATTATGTTAGTACATGCTTTGTGGTCTTTGAAAAACATCAATTGCTTCAGGTGACAGGAGGAAGCTTAAGAGCATTTAGCTTTGTATGTAGCCTTTTACAATTTGTGAAACCACATCAAGTATATGCTTCATCTGTGTACTTTGTCTAGTTTGGCATGAAAGTCTACAGAGAGATAGAAATAAAGAATTCCCTCACTAGTTTCAAAATAATGATAAATAATGATACCCTATTGAACATCAAACTAGAGCAATGTTTCAATAATGACCTGTTTGATGAAAGAGAGAACATGATTATTATTGTAGATGACATGAAACAGGGATGAACGGTTAGGACGCTGAAGGACAGACTTAGAATTTCATGACAAATTGGAGAAATGGCCTGGAAGATAGAGATAAAATTAAACAGCGACATGTGCATTTTCATAAGCTTAGACAGAATAATATGATACTCAAATACTAGAGTATTGATTAGGTACTTAGCAGTAAGAGGCAAACTTTCTAAGGCATCCATTAGGATGTATGAACAGTGTTTTATCACATAAAACACAAAGAGTAATACTTCCAACATTCTGAGCATTGCATTGCAAGAAAAATATGAACTGTGGACACTCCCATGAAAGAAGCACAGAAATGTTCTAGCAAATATGACAAAAAAGGAGAGAGAGAGAGAGAGAGAGAGAGAGAGAGACTGACATTATTTTCCTTTTTTAAAAAAAAAAAAAGAAGAAAGGACATGATAAATGTATTCATGTTCATACAAAGCTGATACGGACAGGAAAGGAATCATGCTTTTCAAGCACAGGATTTAAGAAAAGAAGATAAAGTCTGAAATTACAAGAAGAAAGAGCTTGGTTAAACACAAACTTTGTAAGGTCAAAAATGGTGATATTCCTCTTTCACGTGCAGCTGGAATAGCTTGAAGATACAGAAGCAGGCTTGACTAATTATATGGCTCTCTGATGTACATGTGCTGTATAATTAATAATTAGAATTTTCACTGAGTGGATGAATTATTTCAATGGACAAAGCTTTGCAATCAACCACCATTTTCTCCTGGAAGATTTTTTTTTGTTTTGTTTGTTAACTGAGGGTTATCTTTTCAATACTGTCAAACTTAATAGTTCAAAGTGATTGGCAATTTTGAAAGTTTCATCTCTGTGTGCCAAAATTCAGATATTTTACAGGAGGATCAGATCTTTATTGTACTGTGCATCTACTTCCTACAATTCTGAAACCATTAAGGTTTTCAAATCCGCCATCTAAAAGTTTACATATCAAAATTACTATAGCAACAAGTAGCAGAGCTCTCTAAAACTGCTGGGGGTAGACAATCTGAAAATACAATTCTTCAACCAATTTGCTTTCATGTTTAGATGCTAAATTTAGTCTGAATGTACCTGTGGAAGTTGTGGAGTTTTCCTCAATGGAGGCCTTTAAAAACAATTTTAAAATCTTTGTCAGGAGTGGTGAATGGACTTGGTTTTGAAAGCTGGGTTTGGTCTTTTGATTTGCTCTGATTATTCTATTTATTATGAAGTTGCCTAACATATGAGGGAATGATGAAACAGAAGAGTCTATATATGAGATATTGGGTATACAGAACACTTTTTTTTTAATCTAGTAAATTGCCAAAAGACTAGCTTGGATTATGCGATCTTCTTCTTCTGTAAAGAAGGCAGTCATCCAGGCCAAGGGGAATGGGTGAAGAGCCAATCCAGAAGAAAATATAAAGTGTTCGTGTTCAGAGAAAGACTTGGATGACCAGCAATTTCATTAGTAGAAGAGGGAAAGAGCCAATCTGATTGAAGAAAGAGAAAATGAGAAGGTCAGACAGTAGTGCCAAATTCCTCTTTACAAACTAGGTCAATCAATTTGTTGATAAAGACAGAATAGAAATCAAAGAGAAGGATGTGAAACATCTTTACCAAACTCTGACTATCAAAAGTCATCTGATACCTCTGATACGCGACTTCGAGCAAAAGAGACTATCAGAGACTTTCCTTCTGGATGGAAAGGTGAACATCTGAAATGCAGTAATAGATGATGTAATGTTATTAAACATCTGTGTATTTTATTTTTCTATTTTATTGAAAGGAATATCTTATTTTCTTTTCACATTCATTTCCATACCTGGTTCTTATTCCCTTTTGTTTCTGTGTTTATTGTTTTCTCCCGTGAATTTTTGTCTTCACTTTCATGTGATTCACCTATTTTTTCTCTCACATGCAGCCTTATGATTTTAGCGTTTTACTTCTCCAGCTCTCACCTTTGCTCTTAATATTTTGTTTCCTTAGCCCCTGTCTGAATACTGTTCTGTTTCTCCTCTCTCCTTATCCTTTAGTTCTCATACTCAGTCTGAAGATCAATGCAGTGCCTTTTATGTTCTTGCTTACGTAATACACTCCATAGTGCTCTTTACCCTATTTCCACTTACGCCTCTGTTTCATTCATTCTTGTTATTCTGTACTGCAAGTGTTTGTCCTCACTTCATTACCTCTGCCATTGATGCTTTATTTGTTGCTTCTATTTCGGGATTTTGTTTCTATTGCTATTTTATCTACTATTCCTCTAATCTTTGAGGTGTTTTCCAAAACTGTCCTTCACAGCTGGAATACATACCTTCTTACTTTACTACAAAAGGCTTTTTCTCTTTCATATTCTTCCTTAACACTCATTTGTATTTAATCTATACAAATGAACAGATTTGTAATGGTCACTTAAGTCTACAGAACTTTGTATCTATACATACTTAAACAGAAACAACAGGACACTTCAAGATAATCCATCTAGTTCCCACAGGTAAACATGCACATTTTTGGTACTTTCACACATCTCTGGTTTCTTCTTTTCTTACTATATAAACCAATGCATTGACTGAAATGAGATTACACATTCTTTAGTAGAGGGATCATAGAGGATTGTGATCTGTCCTGAGTTCACTGAGATGCTATTTTTGCTCCAGCCCAGATAGGTATCACAGTAGGACAGAAACTAATTCAAGTGGAGGCATGAGCACCTGCTAGCTAGTCTAGTGCAGCTGCTTAGAACTGAGTCTCTCAAAAGCTTTAATTATAAAAAATACTACAAACATAAGTGACTCAGAAAATCACTGGAGCTTACTTGGTATGTCTGATTCAGAAAATTCTTGGCACAGAAAATGCCAAATAAAACCTGTGTTTTAATTTTGGAATGCAATTTGGGTTTAGATCAGAAAAGCCCATTTCAAAAATCACCCACAGAGTGAATACTACTGTGATTCCTCCACAACTAGGCCCAACTTACAAAGAAAGGAATAAAGCTGGAGTATTTTTTTTTAGATTACTGAACTTTAATTTTTCACACCTCCTTCATATACAGCTGGGGTGGATTGAAGAGTTAGTAATAGGCTTGATTAATTGCTTGGCTTTTTGATGTATGCAGGCATTCATACTATATAATTAGAGTTTTCACTGAAGTGGGTAAATTATTTCAAATCTTACGTAGATGGGGGAGGCTTTTACTTCAAAGATTTCTCACCATCCGCAACTTCCCTCTAGAAGGTATTTTTCATTGGGGTAGACATTTCCTAATTCAATAATATCAAGTTTTACAGTTCAAAGTAACAAGTTATTTTTGATGCTTCAGTTTTATGTACCCAACTTGAGATACCTCAGGCAGTCATGATTTCCTGGTGTGCTAAGCCCTTATTCCTGAAAAGATTTCCTAAGCTGTGAACAAAATACTGAACACTAAAATCATACACATGAAAATAATAGATTTATTCAGTACTGTCACTAGGGAACAAGAAGGATTTGATAGTTTCACAGAATCACAGAATGGTTGAGGTGGAACGAGACCTCTAGAGGTCATTTGATCCAAACCCCGTGCTCAAAGTAGGGCTGTCTAGAGCTGAATAATGTCCAGATGGCCTTTGAATATCTCTGAGGATGGAGACTCCACAACCTCTCTGGGCAACCTGTGCCAGTGCTCAGTCACCCTCACAGTGCAGACGTGTTTCCTGATGTTCAAGCAGAACCTCTTGTGTTTCAGTTTGTGCCCATTGCCTCTTGTCTTGTCACTGGGAACTAGTGAAAAGATCCTGCTCTGTCTTCTTTACGCCTTCTGTTCAAGGTGCTTTTCTGCCTAGCTGCTTTCCAGCTGGGTGGCCCCCAGCATGGTGCACTAGTGCATGGAGCTGTTCTTCCCCAGACAGGTGCAGGACTTTGCATTTCCCCTTCTTGAACTTTGAGGCTCCTGGCAGCCCATATGTCCAGCCTATCCAGGTCCCTCTAGATGGCAGCACAAACCTATAGCATATCAGCCATTCCTGCCAGCTTTGTGTCATCAGGAAACTTGCTGAGGGTACACTTTGCACCATCATCCAGAGCATTAATGAAGACGTTAAACAGGACTGGACCCTGCATTGACCTCTGGGGTTTACTGATAGTTACTGGCATCCAACTAGACTTCACACCACCGACCACTGCCCTCTTGGCTCAGCTATTCTGCCAGTTTTTAATCCAACTTACAGTCTGCCCACCCAGCCCATACATCAACAGCTTGTCTATGCAGATCTTATGAGGGACAGTGTCAAAGGCCTTAGGTAGACAATATACATTGTTCTCCCTCATCTATCAGACTAGTCATTTCATCATAGAAGCTTATCAAGTTGGTCAAGCAAGACTTCCCCTTGGTGAATCCATGCTGACTACTACTGCTGATTTTCTTGTCCTTCATGTGCCTGGAAATGGTTTCCAGGATTAGCTGCACCATCCCCTTGCCAGGGATCGAGGTGAGGCTGACTGGCTTGTAGTTCCCTGGGTTTTCCTTCTTTCTCTTCTTGAAGACAGGAGTGGTATTTTCTTTCCTTCAGTCATTGAAAACTTCTCCCAGTCACTATGATCCATAGTGCTCTCTTAAAGTCCAGGGTGGCAACTCCACTGACCTTCTTTCTCCTTACACCAAAAATTCTGAACTCAACTATTTCATGGTCACTGTGGCCCATACAGCCACCTACTGTCACCTCTCCCACAAGGCCTTCCCTATTCCCAAACAACAGATCTAGGACAGCACCTTTCCTAGTTGGCTCACTCAGTACTTGTGACAGGAAGTTATCTCTAACATGCTGTAGGAATTTCCCAGGCTTGCTTTTCAGGGCACTACAATATTCCCAATTTATGTCTGAGAAGTTGAAGTCTCCCATAAGGACGAGGGCAACTGATCCCGAGATTTCTCCTAATTGCTTATAGAATAGCTCATCATCATCTTGGGTGGGCGGTTGATAGTAGACACCCACAAGGATACCTGCTTTGCTGTTCATCTCCTTAATCCTGACCCAGAGGCTCCCTACTGAGTCATCCCTAACAGCAAGGTCTATATAGTCTAATCTTTCCCTTATGTACAGCGTAACACCTCCACCTTGCCTGCCCTGACTATCTCCCCTGAACAGGCAATAGCCCTCCATCCCACCACTCCAGTCATGGAACTTGTCCTACTAAGTCTCACTAATACCAATGATATCATAACTCTGGGAAAGGACCAGAGCTTCCAGTTCATCCTGTTTGTTCCTCATACTGTGTGTGTTGGTTTACAAGCACTTCAGATGTGTTCCTGAACCTGCAGTGCTCCCTAGAGCAGCATGGATGCTCCCACTAGCATTAGATCGAAACAGCAGAAAGAATGAAACGTATAAAAAGAGAAGGAGAAGAAATGAAAATGGATAAGACAAGGGAGAAGGCAAGAAAAGGGTGAAGAAAAGAGGGGAAGAAAAAACTAAACAGAAAAGATTGAAGAGAAATAAATGCAGAAGAAGGAAGAAGAAAGGACAAGAAAACAGGCAAGAGGAGAGGAGAGGAAAAGTGCTGTGATGGGTTACTGACACCCATGACTGCACAGAAGGCAAGTCACAATGGGGGCTGTCACCAGGGGCATGAGCAGGCAGCGCTGCTGCAGTTTGGCTTGGGCCATCTGTAAGTACAGCACATGAGGGGAAAGTGGAGCTGGAAGAGGTCTGAGGCAGAAACACTGGCCTCTGGGGCGTGGGGTTAACCTGGAACAAGGGCCCAGCTGCCACAGTCAGGGCTGGGTGCAGTCTTTGCTGCCTCCCAGCTCCCTCACTCCATCTCCTACCTGCTCCCAGGTCCCTGTGGCTCCTGGCTCTGCTCCCACAGCCACGATCTCCCTCCCACCCAGCCCCACTAAACCCCCTTCTCTCCCACATCCCCCAGTCCATGGCTGTGGTGATCTTCCTCACCCTGGCTGTGCTGGGCACTGCGAAGAACCCACAGAAAGTTGGTGACAAATTAGGTGCGGCCACATGCGAGGACATGAAGCAGCATGCAAAGCAGCTGAGGCAAGGAGTGACTCAGCTGCTGCAGGAGTTTGAGCAGAGGACCTAGGAGCAGATCAGGGTTGCCAAGGGAACCCTGCTCTTCGCTGCAGTGCAGTGGGAAACTCTAGGCCTTTGCTGGAGTCTTTTTCCTGCTCTTTGGGCTCTGCTGATGGCTCAGGAAGAGGAGCCATGAGGCAGCCAGCAGCAGCAAGCAGGGCAGCTCCAGAAGCAAGGATATGGAGGAGGAAGAGGTAGAAGAAGAAGACTGATGACACAGGGGATTGGGACAGATTTTTGGCTTATCACATCCAGTGGTCACTGCCATACATGCCTGACAGCTACAGGATTGTGGAGGAGCTGGTGGATGAGCTTCTTTGTGGCTACCGAAGATTTTCCAGGAGTAACTTCAAGCCATGGCTGCAGTCAGCCATCAGGATTGCCTGTATTTATGGAGGCTGGAGTGCCAGGGAAGACAACATACTCTACTGCCTGCTTGTTCCCCTGAGGCCTCCCCTGAGGCATGCCTTCCAGCTGGAGCTGGGTACAGCAGGGAAGATGCCAATGAGGAACTCCTGTCTTTGCATGGAGCTGGAGTGCATGAGGGAGAGGCTGGCTGGGGACATGCTGTGCTTCTTCCACCACCCCAAGGATAAGTTGAGGAAAAATCAGGACCCCAGCCTCCTACACACCCTCTGCACCAGCTCCTACATAAATGGAGCATCGAGAAAACTGCCTGCTGTTTCCAGATATTGGTGAAAGCAACCTGGGAGGTTATGCCTCGGTAACGCTACTGCCCTCCAGCCGCTTCTCAAAGCTCAGGCTGATGAATACCTCCAAGAGAACCCTCTCCATTGATACGTCATTTGGGGTGCGGCTAGATTACTCAAGACACCTTCTTCAGCATAGAATAGGCAGAGCCTGGCTTTACCAGCAGTACTATGGCTGTGGCAGCAATGCATTTCTTTGGGCACACAGCCAGGTATGCCTGGCACAACAGCTTCAGCCTCAAATGTCTACAGCCTGCACCTGTATCCTGGGCACAGAGTAATGATCTCATACCACAGGGAAAATGATGGGACAATGTGGGAGAGAAAAAGGAAAGGAAAACCCCGCAAAGAGTGGCAGCCTCCTCCTTTGGATGATCTCCCCAGCTCAGCAGCCAGTGCTGACTACTGTGGTTACGAAGTTGATTTTCACCCTGCTTTCCCCTCACAGTGGCACAGCCTAGGTGGTAACTTTGCACCAGCCCAGAAATTCCCCTTTACAGCTCCAGCTCTGCATGGACTAAGTGAGAGGTACTGCTGATGTGCTGCAATGAAGAATCTGCCTGTTCCAGGTATTCCCTGGGGAGCTAGGGCTATTTTCTTTTTGTTTCTTTTATTGGGTCTCAAGGTCTTGGCAGCAGGGGCTGCAGGGTTGGCCTCTGTGAAGAGAGGCCGGGGCTGCCCCGTGCCAGACACAGCCGGTTCCAGCCGGCTCCAACAGCCCCACTGCAGGGCACGGCTCAGCCCAGCAGCCAAGATGGTGGTGACACCTTGGGGAAAACATAGTTGTGAAAAGGCAAAATGCTGCACAGCAGTGTGAGGAGTGAGGAAAAAAGTGCTGATTTTAATTTGTCTTAGTTAGCATCCTTGTTTTAGTGGGTATAGAGGTAATTTTCTTCGTAGATGCTCGTATGATGCTGTTGTTTAGATTTTTGAGGAAAATAGTGGTAATAACACACCAATTGCTGAGCAGTGGTTGCACAGAGTCAAGGACTTTTCTGCTTCTCATGCTGCCCTGTCAGCAAGGAGTATGGGGATGCAAAAGAAGCTGGGAGGGGACATAGCGAGGACAGCTGAATGAAATGGACCAGAGGGATATTCCGTAACATATGACATCATGATCAGCAATAAAAGCTGGCGTAAAGAAGGAGGGGGTGGGGACGTTTGGAGTGATGCCGTTTGTCTTCCCAAGAAACTGTTCTGCATGATGAGCCCTGCTTTCCTGGAAATGGCTGAACACCTGCCCGCTGATGGGAATTAGTGAATGAATTCCTTGTTTGGCTTTGCTTGCACACGCAGCTTTTGTTTTACGTAGTAAACTGTCCCCCATCCCACCTGGGGAGAGCAAGTGGATGTGTGGTGCTTAGCTGCCTGCCAGGGTTAAACCACAACAGTTTCTCAATATCCACATCTGTTTTAATTGGCAATATATTATTTTGCCCAAGTGAAGTCTGTTTTGGTCATGACGATAATTGGTAAGTGTATTGGGTTCACATGGCAAGGTTTTGGTACTGGAGAGGCTGCAGGGGTGGCCTCTGTGAGAAGAGCCCAGGAGCTGTTCCATGTTAGATAAGAGCCAGCTCCAGCCAGCTCCAAAAGGGACCCGCTGCTGGCCAGAGCTGAGCCAGTGAGCGATGCTGGTTGTGCCTCTGGGAGAGCAGATTTAAGAAAGGGAGAAAACACTGTGCAACAGCAGCTGGCAGAGGGGGGTGAGCAAATGCTGAGACAAACAACGCTGAAGACACAAAGGTCAGTAAAGAGGGAGGGGAAGGAAGTGCTCCAGGCCCTGGAGCAGAAGTTCCCCTGCAGAAGAAGAGAGTGAGAATGAGGGAGTGGCAGAGATGAAGCGTTAAGGACTGACTGCAGCCCCCTTTCCCCATTCACCCGTGCCACTCGGGGGGAGGGTGTAGAAGAGAGTGGATGGGTGGGAAGATGTTTTTAGTTTACTTTTAGTTCTCACTGCTCTGATCTGTTAGCAGTTGGCAATCAATTACATTAATCTCCCTTATGCTGAGTCTGTTTTGCCCGTGACAGTAATTGGTGAGTCATGTCCCTGTCCTGATGGTAGCAGGAAGACCCTGTCCTGTGGATAGCATACTTTATGCCATGGAAAGGGGGAGTGAGAGAGCGGTGTGGTGGTACTTAGCTACTTATCGGTGTGAAACCACCGCAGCTAGTGATCTCCATGTCTTTATCTTGACCCATTAGCTTTTTAATCTTATTCTCTTCCCTTGAGGACAGAGTAAGAGAGCAGCTGGGTAGGCTTCTTGCAGCCAGACAAGATCAACCCATTATATCTCTATATCACAGCTAGTCCCTACATATTCTTAGGGGGAAAAAAAAAAAATGAATTTACTAAAATACAGAAATAATTACTCATTTTTAAATATATGACTTTCATATATTCTATGTATTAAGGTTAGGGAAGTTAAAGGCTGTATTGTGTGACTAAGTAGCAAACAGGTGAGAAACAATCAGTTTCAGTATCTTACAAGGCAAGTTTTCTGTAAGTCATAGTAATGCCAAATTCTCATCTTTACTGAATTAAATCAGAAATACATGCTTCTTGGTACCTTTTGATGATTACCTTTTAATCAGTAATGGTAACGTCCAAGGACAAAATGTGTCATTAGGATTAATCAGTGAGAAGAGAAATAGAAGGAGACTTCTACTGGGAAGCCTCTAGAAGACATCCCTTTTCCTGATGTTGATGTTATGTTTGGTAGGTCAAACTCTAAACTTACCATTTTTAAAATGCTGAATCTTCCCAGGCAGTGTTCTGACAGATGGATTCATGATCTTATATGTTCAATGGTCCTTCAGTGTTGAGAAGCAACTCTTCTCAAATTCATGTTCTGTTGTGTCTGCAGAGGAGTTAATGCTTTTTGAATTCAGCCAAAAAGATACACTGTATAATATCACATTCATTGATTCCATAAAGAAATAAAGACCTAACAAAAGCATGGCATGAAAACTAGAAGTGATTTTGGCAGACTGACGAATCCTGAAGGTGTTACTGCTTACAGAGTTATTCTTCAATAACATGAACAAAGAACACATTTGTTTTACTTTTATAACTTGTTGCAACACTTTACAATGCTTAATTTAGCTCTACGTTGATATAATCTTATTGATTAAGCAGATAGTTTGTTTGAATGACAGTGTTGCCATGGAGACTGCAGGGCAGGAAGGCATATTTCTTAGATACCACCCATCTGACACAAATTACAGGATTTCTCTAGGTGGATAGCACACTTATGCCATGCCACAAGGAACAGGTTGGTGACCAGTGGTCTTAGTAGCATACCTGTAAAGATTCAACTCTTTTCTCTAGTTACCATTGTTAACTCTTTGCAAACTAGCAAGGATGGATTCAAGGAAGAAAAAAAAAAGCTACCATCAGTCTCGGAACTGCACCTTCTAAATAAATGTTCCTTTTATCCTTCTTGAAGCATTTCATGTCTCAAACTACACCATGGTATTATTTACTTATTTACTTCCATCTTTCAACCAGGAAGCTATAAATCAGTACTGCTATTTGTTGAGTATTCATGGAAGTTTGAGAATAAGTACCCACAATTTCTGTTGACTTTGAGCATGACTTGCAGCACACTGAACTCAGTTAAAAATATACTGTGGTTTAACCCTGCAGGCAGGTAATCACTACACAGCCGCTTGCTCACTCTCCCCAGGAGGGATGGGGGAGAGAATCGGATAAAAATGGTAAAACTTGTTGGTTGAGATAAAGATGGTTTAATAGGACAGAAAAGGAAGGGAAAATAGTATAATAATAATAATAATAATAATAATAATAATGTATACAAAACAAGTGATGCACGGTGCAATTGCTTACCACCTGCGAACCAAGGCTGAGCCAGTCCCCAAGCAGCAGCCCTGCCCCCAGCCAACCCTCCCCGTTTTTATTGTTCAGCATGATGTCATATGGTATGGAATATCCCTTTGGCCAGTTTGGGTCAGCTGTCCTGGTTCTGTCCCCTCCCAGCTTCTTGTGCACCCCCAGCCTCCTCGCTGGCAGGGCAATAGGAGAAGCTGAAAAGTCCTTGACTTTATGTAAGCTCTGCTCTGCAACAACATCAGTGTGTTATCAGCATTATTTTTCTCCTGTATCCAAAACACTGCACATACCAGCCACTATGAAGAAAATTAACTCTATCCCAGCCAAAACTGTGACAAAATATTATTGCTTTTGTTTCAAGGGGCTTTTAATCATGTTTAGAGGTGGTACCTATAGCACTTAGTAGGCAGCTGTAAAGAGTTCTGTAACAATTATTTCAACTAAAAACGAAATGGGTAGTTACTGGCATTATTATCTGAATCCTTCTAAAAGAACTTTATTCTTGCATTATCACATTTTGCTTTTTGTTTGTTTGCTTGTTTTCTTGTTTGTTTGTTTCTCAGAAACCTAGTTCTTTAAAAAATCCCTGGAGGAGAGGAAAAGGGAGGGGAGGAGAAAAAAGAGAAAAGGATGGGAACATTGAATTTTTTTTTTTTACTTATTTTCATATGGTATCTTTTTTATCATTTTCTATAGCGTCAAGACTTTAAGACTGGTATTAACGGAACATTGAATTAGCTTACTAGCACATTAAGTATAAGAAAATAACATTTGTCTGATTGAAATCCTTTCTTGGAACGCAAAACTAAAAGAAGCCCTTTAGGATATATCAGTTTCTAAGCTTTCATTTCAGAAGCCTTTAACCAGTCACTCCTCTAAAAGGGACAAATCGTAGCTCCTGTGTAAAGCTAAAGTAAATGATCTGTACATACGGATGTTTCATCAGAAGAGCTACTAACTGAAATGTAAACTGATAGTGGAAATTGCCTATCAAAGATCTTTCTTCAGAAGGGCTCTGAAACTGAATAAGGGGGTCTTCCAATCCTCTGGTCGTGTCCTTGCTTCTTCAACAAAACTCATCTGTTCCAGCCACTGTTGCAATGCTCTTAGGAGGTACAATGGACACAAGAAGAATCACAACATACTCTGAAAAAAAGGAACCATAATAGTTTCACTGTCTCTCAGGTGTTTCAGAAAAATATAGAGGTTAAAAAACCTGACCAGTGATATGGTTTCTTAAAGATAAAATTATAGCATATATTGAATATATTTCAGGGAAAAAAAAAAAAATGAAGGAATAAAATAGCAGTGAAATAAGGAAGTAATTCTGCAAATGTAGAGTTGTACTAGAGAGTTTGATAATTAAATAATCTTTTCTGATCTTACAGTGTGTATACATGTATATACACACATGTATTTGGATGATAGTGAATTGTAGCAGACAAACCTAACTGGAAGGCCTGGAATGAACCCATTAGCACTTACATTGAATGGATATTTTGTTACTGAGCAACTGAGCAGGAAAAACACAGGGTTGAACAGAGAAAACAAAGCAGATAATTGAAAGCACTAAAACATGTTTGTTGGTTTTTGTTTTTGTTTGTTTGTAGAAGGTTTTTTGTTCCTTGTTATTTTCTGGGACACTGAAAGTCAGAATTTGTAACTACTTCTGGAAGAAAAAGCTTATAAATTACAAGAATGAAAAATACAGATTTCAGAAACTCAGGGGTTTCTTTTTCCTCAGCACAGCTCTCTGCAGCTTTTAGAAAGTTTTAAATAAAGCCCTTTCCTGAAAACAAAAGCTATCTGATTTTTATCAGAGTGCCAATACTGCGTTTTGTTTCAGTTAGAGAAACTTTATTATATTGGACTTCAGCTGGAAGTCAGATTTTTCCCAGATGCAACAGAGTCCTAATACTTTCAGATTTTAAATGTTGACACAAATACAGATCCATGAAAGAGAAAACAGCTCTACTTACTGTAATGCTCTATTTTTCATCCCATCTTTTTACAGTATACAGACTTCCAGAATTTACAGGTAAAGAAAACAGATCATAATTTTGTAGGAAGTTATTTACTCACTTCCAGGAGACAGTGAGGAGATAATACTTTCCCTCTCAGTTATTCTATAATAAAGCTCCTTTAAAGGTAATTTTATTTTACTGATAAATGTATTTATACCTGCCTTACTGTAACACATTCTAACAACAGAATGTTGTGTTGTTTATGGTTTGTAAACAAATCACACTAGTGTCCTTTACTTACCCACACAATCCTTGTTTTCTCTCTTCTCTCTTCCTCATATGTGCTGTATTGGACCAACTATTGTGAGATGGATGTATCGGTGCACTGCCAGGAACAATCATTCTTTCATGCCTTTCTCTGAAGACACATTGTTCCTCATAATGAAAGGGAAAATAGGAACTGACGACTAATAAGCCTTTATGAAATGATATATATTTTTTAAAAGCTTCTGAGACAGGTGAACTTAATAAACCTTATAAAATACTGCACTTTTTTGCTTGCTGTGCTTTTATCTAATTTTATAGCACAAGATATTTTTATCACTTTGATGGGTGTAAGGTACTGTGCTTAGTGACTAGAGGTGTTACGCAATGACACTTGGAGTACGTTGTAATCAACAAAATAATCCTTATGGTTTGTAGACTTCCTTTGAAGGCCTGTCACAGCAGAAGGACATTTTGTCTGTTCCATCGTAATACTGTTTTCCCCTGTCTTTCATCTCTCCTGTAAACCACATAACATAATGGCAAATGGCTTAACCAAATGGACGTAAAATGTTAGTGCCATTATTTTCCCTTTGAGGACCAAACTATCACAGCAGGGCTGCTGAATGAAGCACAGTGATGTAACAACATGCGTAGCTGTTTTTTTTTAAGGAGACTGTGAAAAGGATATGGGAAAAACAAGTATCAGAATAATAATAGGGGAACAGAATATGAAGGGTTGGCTGGTAATCTGTTCTGATCAGAGCAGTACCATGTTTTAACTGTCAGCAGCAAAACTGGCACTGAATAGACTTCAAAGGAAATGAAACCTCACAAAGGACATAAAGAGTTTTCCAAAGGTTGCAATTTTGTTTGTTTTCTGGGGCAGTCTATGATGAGCAACCATTTTTTTTTTTTTTTTAATTAAAGCAAAATGCAGCCTGAGAGAAGAAAGGTTTACATTATACAGCAGGAAAAGAAACCCATACTCATAGTGAATAGATCTACTAATACACAATAAACTGAATTCACCTTTAAATTATGAACACCTTGGTAATTCCCTTAGAAACCAATCTAATGCTTGTGAAGTGAAAGAGCTATTGTTTGAAGCTTTGTTTAACAAAAACATTAATTTAAACTTATTCAGTACTGATATTTTGGATAACTGTATGTACTTGTACTATAAAATGATGGCTAGAGTACATGTAATGAAGGCACTGTATTATATTGTTTTGTAATGAAATAATCTTTTCTTCTCCATGGAAGAAACATATATATAATGTTTTTGGCATTTTATTTTCTAACTGGAGGGGTCTCATTTTTGTTTCATTATAACAATCTTGCTTACACAAGCTCTTTGACAAGGTCTAACTAATGCAGTTTTTGGAGAAAGAAGAAAAACAAAACCTAACAACTGGTTAATAATATACAGCACTGCATAACGTCAAAGAGCAAGCAAAAAAGAATATTATTTTCAGCTGAAACTGCAAAGGAAATACACTTTAATTTGGGAGCTTACTTTCATGAGCATGCTTAAGTCATAGGCCTTTCAAAAAGCTGTCTTTGACATTTCAGCAAAAAGAAGCAAAATTGTAAAGGGCAGACAAGGTCTACCAGTGCCAGACACCAAATACATATAGAAATTGCTGTTGTGTGTACAGTCTTCAGACTGCTTTCTAATTCCAGTTGAATTCAGCAAATTCAATTTTCTTAAGCTGGATTTCCCTGATCCTGACCAAAAATTGAATTCACGGAACTGGAGGAAGAAATGATTATGTTGGTCTGCTTCTGTTGTCCCATAACTCAGGCTGTGTCGAGGGTACACTACAAGATGTTAGTTAAAGGGCTTTTCCAGATGCACGGGACTATATAAACCAAATTTTGCCCTTGATTCAGATGCAGAGTGCATTTAAGTTTTGGGATTCTCAGCCTGCAAGAAAGTTGTCTCATTACCATAGTAAAGGGAATTTTGAGTTACTACTTCATGACAGCACTGTTTCACTTTATATATTATGAAAGCTGCAATAGTAATTTATCCAGAGAGCAAGTACATATGAATTATTCGCTAGCTTGAAGGCTCTGATGCTCACCTAAAAAGGAGAAAAAAATGCTGACTCTGTCTACAAATTGTATTATTCATAAAAAGGTGAAAGACTAACAACAGAAATGATTGTGATTTTCCTGTATTCAACCCCCCCCCCCCCGCNCCAGAGTTGTCTGCATGTAAGTCAGTATTCCAAATAAGTAAGATCGACATCTGATTTTTTTTTTTTTTTTGAGAAATTAGTATGGTATTTCTTTTCCTTTTCCCCTATAATTAAACCTAAATAAACAATGTGGGTGATATGCAAAATTCCATGCTGAGGTTTATTTATTTTTCACTTGTCAAGAAAAGAATGGAAATGCTAAATTTATTTGGGATTCAGATTTTTTTTCTTTTTTCAACTGTTTAACTGAAAGATAAATTACTCTTTCAGTTTTACCCACCATTAGGAGATATTAGTCTATAAAAAATAGTCCTTACCTATACTGAATGATGATCATATTTAGCAGTATGATTTTTAATATGCATAATACTAAGATGGTGTTTCATTGCTTGGACTAGATCATCATACATAGTCTTTCAATTGGAGCAAGTTTGTCCAGTGAGAATAGGTAACTTTAAAAATAGTGTAATTTTGGATTAAAAAGTTCAGAATTAGAATTCATAACTCATTCTACTCCTTTAAATTACTCATGCAGATTCAAATATGTTTGCCTTTTTATTGTGCTTGCTATCAGATTTATGATATATCTAAGGCCTTATATATGGTAAATGTCTTACATTTCCAATCTAACTCAAAGACTGAGCACACCCAAATATAGTTATGGTTAATGTACATCTCCAGTACATCTGTTTTAAATATGTAAAATCCTCTGAATATCTCACAGTGGTAGAGCGGTTTTTCTAAATGGAAAACAATGATTTTGATGGTCTTAGTGTACCTGTGCATTGTTAAATTTCTGTTCACAGGTATAAAGTATGTATAAGACAAAACAAACCCACAGAAATAATAAAAGATAAAACACACATGAATTACTTTTATCTCTGTGTTCCTTTTTTTCTGATTCTTAATTGTCACATATATAGTTTTAAATGACACACTGAATAGTATATTAATTGTTATATTTTACTGGGCGCTTGTGATTTAGGAAACCTTGTTTTAAAGTCTCACATGTTCTTTCTGAATTTTGGGGGCCAAAAAGACAGTCAGTATATGGTTAGTTAAATAGATTTCTCAGTTGTATTTGGAACTTGAAATAGAGCTGTATTGTGCAAAGCTAGCTTATAGGCATTTCTTTTTTGTGTCCCTGTATATATGCTTTCCATAACAAATTCTGTAACTTCTGTTACTCTTGGTGAACAGTGGCAATAGCAAAAGGCAATGGCATATAGGCTGAGAAGTACAGAATACAGAAGACTGTATATGAATGCATGGTTATCCATGTGTAACATTCCCTCTAAAATCTTTGTATCCTTGTCTTTTTGTTAAGTGTATCTTCCAGGATGGAGCTAGGAATGTCTGCAGCAGTTAAAACTATTGAGCTGATTGTGAGCTTTTGCTTTATAAATTCTTGGCTTTTAAAGATCAAAATCTCCTTGTGCAAGGCTACCTGTTCTCTCTGGGCTAATTACAGCTGAAGTGAATGAAATGGATTTTGCTTCTTTTCATGAAGCTTATCCTTGGGTCCACTGAATTCAATGGGGGTCTTTTCATTCACTTTGTTAGCGTGTGGATGCAGCTCCGTGGATCCACAGAAAGATAACAGTGTTCCCAGCCATGTCAATTTGCACAATCTCATTCAGCTTCTGATCCCCACTTCCATTTCCCCTGTGAACCCCCGAATCTAGTGTTTTTAGTTAAATTAGTGTTAAATTTAGTTAATTTAGTGTTTTGAGTTATCACTCACAGTAATGTCCCTCCTGTGCATTTCCTTGTAACCCTCTGCATAAAAGTTTACTTGATCTATTCTCTGCTCTCCGCATATAAACCAAATTTATCCATGTTCTCTGTATTTAAGAAGCTTATGTGTTCATGAAAATTAGGGTACTAAAGAGGCAATTGGATTTTTCTGGCATGCAATCTTCTAGTCTGCATCTACAAATGTTCACAGATGATTATGGTAACAAATATTCTAGACTCAATTAAAAGTAACCTATTAAAAACATTTATCCTGGTTATAGACATAATAATATATTTATGTGTGTTATTTGAAGAAATGGGAACTACTTACCACTCACAATAGTTACATTTATTGTGGGAGTTCTGACTATAAGTATAGGATATACTGCAAATGAAAAGTACAGGAAATAACACAGGGTAGGAAACACTGAGATTTTAATGTCTACTATTGTAACTGAAGAAAAACTGATTATAGGTCAAAACAAAATATTTGCTTCTGATCATCTAGCTATTCAATACAGACAACTCCTGCTGAAGTCACAGTGGGAGTTTTGAATTCTGAAAGACTGCAAGATGATCCCTTTGAATTTGCCTTTATTTCTTTGTATTTATTTTGATGGCCTTAAGTGGCCTTAAGTGCATTTATAATGTTTAACATACTCAAATTGCAAGTAGTAATACACAGCAAATAAAAAGTCAGATGCCCCATACAGAAATGCCCAACATTCACCAAGCACTTAGACCATACATTATGTATATCAGACAAAATTTAATGTAATTACTTCATGTTTCCTGGAGGAAAGAAAATGCTACTCCTGTCTTCAAGAAGGGAAAGAAGGAAAACCCAGGGAACTACAAGCCTCACCTTGATACCTAGGAAGGGGATGGAACAGCTAATCCTGTAAATCATTTCCAGGCACATGAAGGACAAGATGTCAAAAAAACAATAGGAGTGGTAGATACGACAGAGGGCTCTGCTGGCATCTAGAGGGACCTGGACAGTCTGGACGTATGGACTGACAGGAACCTTATGAACTTCAACTTCAAAGACTTCAAAGTCTTGCACCTGGGGAGGAACAACCCCAAACACCAACACACCATGTTGGGGACCACCCAGCTAGGAAGCAACTTAGCCGAAAAGGACCTGGATGTACTGGTGGACACCAAGTTGAACATGAGCCAGCAACGTGCCCTTGCTTCAAAGAAGGGTAATGGTATCCTAGGCTGCATTTGTCAAAGCATTTCCAGCAGGTCAAGGGAGGTTATCCTTCCTCTCTGTTCAGTGGTGTGGCCCACCTGGAGCATTGTGTCCAGAACTGGTCTCCCCAGCACAACAGAGACATAGACATATTGGAGAGAGTCCAGAAAAAGGTCATGAAGATGATTAAGGGACCAGATTACCTCTGCTATGAGGAGAGGCTGAGAGAGCTGGGACAGTTCAACCTGGAGAAGAAAAGGCTCTCATAAATGTATATCAATACCTGATGGCAAGAACAAAGAAGACAGAGCCAACCTCTTTTCAGTGATGCCTAGTGCCTGGACAAGAGGCTGTGGGCACAGAGTGAACACAGGAGGTTCCATCTAAATATCAGGAAACACTTTACTGTGTAGAGCGCTGTAAAAGGTTGCCCAGAGAGGTTGTGAAGTCTTCCTTCTCGGAGATACTCAAAAGCCATCTGGACATGGTCCTGGGCAGGTGGCTCTAGGTGTTCCTAGAACCAGATGACCTCCAGAGGTCCCTTCCAGCCTAGCCATTCTTTGGATTCTGTGATTCTATGAATAATCTTCTAGAAGGTTGTAGCTGTGTATGTGAACCAACTCAAGGAACTGCATCTTAGTTTCTCATTTCCTTGGTAAGTTCTCTAACTTCTAGGTTGTTACATGTAAGACAAGGAGCTCTTCCTTCTGTTTGGAGAGGAAGTGGAAGTGCATGGCGTGCTTTGTGCTGAAGTCAGTGCTTTTGTGGGCATTCAATGCCCAAGTGTGGAGTGAGGTATTGTGGAACTGTGAGGTATTGTGGAACTGTGGAATTTATGGAAGGGATTGCCATGACAAGATTTGGCAAAAGTCTTGTGCCAAGATACTTAGTACACACAAAATGGTGTCACATCTGAAATGTTTACTAAAAGGAAATTAGATGTTTAGGTTACCTAATAGTAACTGTAATAATCATGCCACTGCTAGTACCTACCTCTGAATTGACAGCTTTATCTTATTCATAACTTTACCATAAGATGAGTAAAGTTAAGTGATATTATTCCTACCTTTTGTGCTTCATTTCACTTTATTAAATATGCGTAAAAGTTTGTCTTTACAGAATGTTATGAGCATGAACTGATTAGTCACTGTGAGAAGATTGGATAATATTTTATTACTAATATTATTAAATAATTAATTTATAAATTAATAAATCAAAAGTCTGTTTAATAGAATTCCCATTATTCTGAAGTTTACCATATTGTTTCAGTATTGTCTATCCTGAATCTGTCCTGCTTAAGTTGAAATGTGTACTTTACAAACAACTTAATATTTTCCTTGAAAATGTTATGTTACACATTATATTGTTACCAAACATTCTGCCATCAATACATTCTATGCCATCTCACAGTAGTCTGCAGAATTAAAAAGGTGTAACTGATGCAAAACTTAGCAAAAAATGCCTAGTTCTGTTTTGTGTGTGTGTTTTTTTTTTTCTATGAATGCAAAATCTCATTGATAACAGATAACAGAGAGCACATTTCATTCTACTGTTAAACTAAATACTACCCTCAGAACATGCAGAAAACAACAACAACAACAACAAAACATTGTAGTTCTCAAAATCACAGCTTATTCTTTGATATTCCTGTACTCTGGTAATGCAAGGAAATAAATTTCTTCCATGACTGCCACCTTGTTGGCTGGTACATATGCAGTGAGATGAGTTGGGGTCTACTGGGATTATTTTCCTACCTGTTCTCATTGCCTGCTTATTTGGTCCAAGAAAGGTGCGTTGCAGTTTGTGCTTTCCCCAACCTCCTATACTATGTTCAGTTATTCGAACAGCCTATAAAGATTTAAGGTATCTTAAATCAGGTAGCTATTTATTTAACCTATGCCATCTGATCTTGCAGCAGAAATATTAATTAACAAAAATGATTTCAACTAACGGGAAAAAAAATCTATTAATTGTCAACATAAGTGATAATAAAAGGGATAAAACTCTGCTTCTGTTCATAAATCAGTCTTTGAATGTCTGAAAGGCAAAATGTACCTGTTATTTGAGTTTTAGCCAATCCATACATAGTAGGGTAATGATAACAGTGTAAGCTGCTGTCAATTTACTGCATCGACATCCATCACATAAAATTATTAAATTTACATCTATTATTTTGTGCATTAGAAATAAAGTCGTAGTATAATTTTGTCATAAGATCAATAACTTAGAAAATAAATGTCTTGGCTTCACCTCAGTGTTTATAGTCTTTGGTAGCAGGAGACCGTTTTCCTTTGACAGTGTTCTACAGTGGTAGCAATATCTCTTAATTTTAAGATCAAGTACAGTATATGTCCTTTAGTTTTTATATTATATATAGATTTTTTGCATTAAAGTTACTATGAGAAGGTACAATGAAGCAGCATTTGTTTTAGTCCTTCTTTACTTTATTGCAAACCTGACTGGTCACACATTTGCATTAAATTGTTTCATGCTTCTGGCTTATCTCTGCTGCAGAGAAAATGTAATACGTAGTGAATGCTATAGCATATATTTATTAAATGTATACTGAGTCTACTGCCTGTCTTCAGCTGATATGTAGAATTGATGTAGGAGTTAGTGACATGTGAAGTTCTTCTTTGGATTTAGCCAACCATCAGTATAACTCCTTTGGCTACTGAACTTTTCTTACTGATTTACACTAGCATAGATGAGAAAGCACTGTATATCTGTGAATATTTGTCATGGACACAGCTTTTAGATAAAGCTTATGTATTTTAGACTTTTTTTTTTCCTTTTTATTTTCTTTAAACTCTTTAAAATCACTTGAAACAAATACATATGACCATATTGCAACTGAACAACATCATTTACTGTAAAATAAAGGTCATTTGATTTTTCCTTGCAATATCTGTTATCAAATGTCAACATTAACATTAATTCCTGTTGACTGCTCATAAAAGAAGTGATGGCACTGCTGAATTTCAGCTCTGCTTGGGAGAAGCTCCAGTGGCCAGTAGGTGCCTGCTTTGCCTCTATCCTGGAGAAGAACAGATGATGGAAATTTCAGCAACATACCCCAGAACCATCCCATCTCCCTGACATGCCTTTTGAGTATCCTAGCACCAATCTTAGAAGAGAGAAGAAGAGAGATGGTAAAATCCGACACAGAAGCAGTTTCTCACTGATTTTGGGACCAGCAGAAAGACTCTTCCTTTCTGCTTTCTATGCAACTTGAGCAAGTTGGAAAGAAGTTTTGGAGCTGCAGTACCCCACTCAGTAATCTAGATGATGTCTTTTCCATATTTTATTGAATGTTATTCATGTTCACATTCTTTTATGGGAAGCATAACACCTTACACAACTTTATACTGTATTTGTTCCAGTAAATTTATCTTGTCTTTCCCTTCATCTGTCTACCAAAGTGATGAGCTCTCAATGCACAATAGAAATTTTCAGACCACATCTTAAACTTCTTTATGCTTAATTGAATGCTAGTTCAGTTAGTTCATCTTCAAAACCATATAGAATTTCCTGTAAAATGTATTGAAACCTTTCTGTTCAGCAAACCATTCTCACTTTGTCCTAATAACCGCATTTCTGTAAAACAGTCTTATAATTGATTTCCAGTGTTAATAACAAGATTGAGACCAAATCCACATTAGTAACATTCTTCTGCATGTTACATCTATACCATATAATCTAGTCGTATCTTCACTTTAAGCTAGCAGTTTACCTAACTTGCAAAGCATATGCTTATGCTAGTTTCATGTATTTAACTGATAATTTCTCAGAAGAAACCATATTAACAAATATTTCATAGACAGTGCTGTGTGAGATCTATTATATTTTCCTTCTAAAAATACTCACTTATTAATAAAAGTTATAATGTTTCCTCCTCTAAATACCATATAGAAGATTCCTTTTTTCTTTTTTTTCTTTTTTTTTTCTTCTTTTCTCATCATTATGCTTTCATTTAGTCTTTGATTTTTACAAAGTGGAGAGAGCACTGATATGGAAAATAAGCAAGAGACAATGTGGATAGACACAAACAGATCAAAAAGCAAATGAGATAAACCACCAAAATAGGTTCAAAAAATAAAAAAAAAAAAAAGAAAGATTTTTTTTTCCATTAAAGAATCTCATGACTTTTTGATATGCCTGAAATCCTGAGCTAATTGAACCTATATGTAAAAAAACAGAATTCTAGGTAATCGTACAGAGGAACTGTAGTTAAAACTGTATTGCAACATATGAGTTATCATTTGTAATATTCATGAGAAGATATTTGGAATGAAATCCTGGTTCTATTCATCTCTGAAGAACATAAATACATGCAAATGTGTTATCTGTACATCTATCTATCTATCTATATTATAGAATCATAGAATGGCTTGCGTTGGAAAGGACCTTAAAGATCATCTAGTTCCAAAACCCCTGCTGTGGGCAGGGATGCTACCCACTAGATTGGGTTGCCCAGCGCCCCATCCAACCTGGCCTTGAACACCTCCAGGGGTGGGGCATCCACAACTTCTGTGGGCAACCTGTTCCAGTGCCTCACCACCCTCTGAGTAAAGAATTTCCTCCTAATATGTAATCTAAATCTCCCCGCTTTTAGTTCAAAACCATTCCCTCTTGTCCTGTCACTATCTGCCTGTTTAAGAAGTTGCTCTCCATCTTTTTTATAAGTTCCCTTTAAGTATTGAAAAGCTGTAATAAGGTCTCCCCGGAGCCTTCTCTTCTTCAAGCTGAGCATCACCAGCTCTCTCAGTCTTTCTTCACAGGAGAGCTGCTCCAGCCCTTTGATCATCTTCATGGCCCTCCTCTGGACCCACTCTAATAGGTCTATGTCTTTCTTGTGTAAAGGGCCAGTACTCCACTGCCTTGTGCAGTACTCCAAGTGGGGCCTCACAAGGGCAGAGTAGAGGGGGACAATCACCTCCCTTGACCTACTGGCCATGCCTCTGTTGAGCCCAGGATACAGTTGGCCTTCTAAGCTGCAAGCGCACACTGATAGCTCATGTCAAGCTTTTCATCCACCAGAACCCCTAGGTCCTTCTCTGCAGGGCAGTTCTCAATGAATTCTTCCCCCCAGTCTGCACCCATGTCTGGGATTGCCCTGACCCAGGTGCAACACCTTGCACTTGGACTTGTTGAACCTCATTAGGTTCACGTGGGCCCACTTCTCAAGCTTGTCCAGGTCCCTTTGGATGGCATCCCTTCCTTCTGTTGTGTCAACTGCACCACTTAGGTTAGTGCTGTCTGTGGACTTGCTGAGGGTGCACTCAATCCCACTGTCTATGTCATTCATAAAGATATGAAACAGCACTGGTCCCAAGATGGACCCCAGCAGGACACCACTCATCATCGGCCTCCACCTGGACGTAGAGCCATTGACTACAACTCTTTCACTGCAGCCATCCAGCCAATTCCTTATCCACTCAGTAGTTCATCCTTCAAATCCATATCTTTCCAATTTAAAGGATGTCCCGTGGGACTATGCCAAAGTCCTTACAGAAGTGGAGGTAGATGGCGTCGGTTGGTCTTCCTTTGAATTATGTATGTATAGGTATTTATGTATGTATGTATATATATATGAATATATTATAGGCATTGATAAGATCCCCCCTGAGCCTTCTTTTCTCCAGGCTGAACAGTCCCAGCTCCCTCAGCCTCTCCTCATAGGAGAGGTGCTTCAGTCCCTTAAGCATCTTCATGGCCCTATTGGGGGCCTGTCTCTATTGAACTCTCTCCAGTATGTCCAGATGTCTCTTGTAGGAGGGCACCCAGAACTGGACACATCACTCCAGGTGTGGCCTCACCAATGCTGAGTAGAGGGGAAGGATCACCTCTCTTGACCTGCTGGTGATACTTTGCCTCATGCAGCCAAGAATATTGTTAGCCTTCTTAGCAGCAAGGGAACATTGCTTCCCTTGTATAGTGGTGAGCATAGCTGCCTTCCAAGCAGTTGACCCGGGTCAGTACTTGAAGGGAGCGTATAAACAGGAGGGGGAATGCCTGTTCACACACGTTGATAGTGATAGGACAAGGGGGAATGGTTTCAAACTAAGACAGGGGAGATTTAGGTTGGATATTAGGAGGAAGTTTTTCACTCAGAGGGTGGTGAGGCACTGGAACAGGTTGCCCAGAGAGGTTGTGGATGCCCCATCCCTGGAGGCATTCAAGGCCAGGCTGGATGTGGCACTGGGCAGCCTGCTCTAGTAGTTGGCAACCCTGCCCAGAGCAGGGGGGTTGAAACTAGATGATCTTTAAGGTCCTTTTCAACCCAGGCCATTCTATGATTCTATGTACAAACACACGCACAGATAAATATCACTTGTATTAAAAAAATCCAAAATCATTCTGAAGTTTTACTCATATAACTTAGAGAAAACTTAAATAAACGCCAGTGAAGTGATATGGCTGGATGTTCTCTGAGACCTAAGGTCATTATAAGTTTTATTATTTTCATAAAATGCATATTATGCATATTATAAGAGATATAAAAAATGATCTTTTAGATCATATTGGTCAATCAAATGCAGAATTGTTTCTTTGATTAATTCACACCCATGGAATGCAATTTCGGAAATAATTTTAATCTAACAATAGCCAGCTATGAAATATACAGTATTTGCTTTATCTGGTTATCTCTGGCAATATTTTATAAACATTCCTAGTTGATGTTCACTTTCTTGCTGTCAGTGCAGTCTGGGTTCTACCTAATCTACAATCTGGTTCTACCGAATTAGGTTCTACCTAATCTCTCTCTGGAGATGTAAATATTCCATATATCTTTCCCTTTTATCTCAAAAGCATATAGAAATATTCACAGTAGGCAGAGAAGGAAAGGTTTACCTGTCTTTTGACTCTCATCTTAGACTGACTATGCTTATCTTATTTCATAACAAATACATAAATAATATTATAGACTAACCAAAAGCTGAGATGAATCTCTAGTATCCGTTGAAGTCATTGTTACTACTCTGACCTATGCTAATTAAAGATTTATTCATATATTGGGTGAAATTCTGTGATCATTTTTTTACTGGATATAGGAATGGGTGGTGGTATTGCTTCCTGTCTTTCAGTGTCTGTTATTCTTATTTTATTTAATTTTGAATACATTTGAACCTATTCCTTGCAAAGCAATTGGCAAAATGTTTAAAATGTGTTAGTGAATGAAAGATTATCAAATAGTGTTTCAATTATTCTATTTTTTAACCTTTTTCTTGGAGAGTATTCATAGAATAGAGAGACATATTGTGTGCCAGTCTCCCTCCTTTTGTGATAACATTACTACAAAGAAGACAAAGTTAGTTCCCCATTCTGTCAATAAAATTCATGAAAGTTTGTTCAGCTGCATCTAATGAAATTGCTAATGTAAGCAACATGGATAGAAAATAACAGGAATGAAAGTAGAACAGCACATTATGACTGGTAGTTGTATCATTTACTGTACTGAAATCATTTCTATATTGACCCAAAAGAGCATTCTTGTGCTATTTATAAATTCTGGGAAAATAGTGTGAGACTTGTTAATTCAGAACACTAAGACATTCTCAGCCTTGTATATCATCTACTTCAAGTATGTGTTTGCCACTAAATCTGAACAGAAAACCTCTTATTTTTCCAACTAGAACAACTGTCTTAACCAATCAGCAATAACGCAAAGTATTCCTGGCTTTTAGAAATGAACACTACGGGTGAAAACTGGCAACTTTGAGCTATCTCTTGGCAGCTCCCATTTCAACACCTAATTTTTTTTTCTAGAGTTCTCACTTAGGAACCTACATGGTTAAATTTTGAAAATCTATCCTTTTTTGTTTCTTGATATTGAAATTGGAGTTGATTTTGTTATTATTTTTATTTTTAATTTTATTTTTTTGTCATTGTCAGGCACAGTGACACAAACACACAGAGAATCACTTCCGCAGTCCCCTGGGTTTCTTTAATTTGTAGATGGTTCTGCTGTATCACTGTACTATACATATATATAATCATATCTGAAAGTCTATAATCAGGTTTTACATAGCCTTTATCCAGACTTTCAATGGCACCAGTGGGTATCAGCGAGCGTACTGCCAGTATAAATAATGAAACTGATAAAAAATCATTCGTGGTCATAAATACACTGCACAATGCAACACAGTATGGGATAACCCCAAACTAGCTCTCAGCAAGTTTGAACCTCTGTTTGAAGTGGCATACTGTCAAGCAGAGAGATGCTAGCTTAGATCCTGGAACAGCATTGAAGTGTCAGCCTTATACAGCATCATACGAAATTATCTCAAAGGTAGGAGGAATTAGTTTGATGCAGCTCTGCTGAAATGACTGTACTGATTACAGGTCTACAGCTAATTCTTTCTGTGATAAATTGGGAAATCTCTGCACTACTCTTGAAGTATAGACAGTCATAAGGATTTACCCTAAGGCCAGCACACACCAGAAAAAAAAATAAAACAATGCCATTGCAAAAATTAAACTGCAACTTCAGAATCCAGCAAAATTTATATTAATAGTATATCAATTGGTAAAGTTACTAATATCATTTGGTAGCAACATAAAAAAAATGCAGGAAAAAAAAAAAAACATTACCTGATAACCTGCAATTTTTGATCTCTTGATAATGCTTAATCTTAGAAAGAATAAACTAATCACATAATTGCTCTCACATTATACAGTTGTTCCCACATAAAGTAGTTGGCACTCAACTAACTAATCAGGTGTGATTACAACTGTAGTATTTGTGACTACTAAAAAAAAGGAAAAAGAAAAAAAAAGGAAAAAAGAAAAAAGAAGAAAGAAGAAAGAAAAAAAGAAAAAAAAATAAAAAAGAAAAAAAAAGAAAAAAGAAAAAAAGAAAAAAGAAAAAATAAAAAAGAAAAAAGAAAAAAGAAAAAGGAAAAAAAAGAAAAAAGAAAGAAAAAAGAAAAAAAAAGAAAAGAAATCTTCCTATAACTCTTAGGAAATGAAAGGCAATTTGAGAGAAGAAAATAGCATGTAATAAACATTCTTGACAAGCAACAAGTCTGAAAGATAATGTTTGGATTCCAGGATAAACAATGAATTATTTTATAATTTGATGCTCAGGTGGAATCAAAGACCTGTAAACTAAAGAAATAGACCAGGAGAAATAAAATAGAAACATATCCATTTTTTGACCATAAATAAAAAGAAAGAAATGTAAAAACATGTATTTCAAACATCTCCTCCTACTCTATATGAAACTGTATTTAATTTTTTGGATAACTTAACTTTTTTCAGTTTTTGATCTTTTTGCTGAAATGTAGATGAATCTGAAAATGAAAAATAGGGTAAATAAAGCAAAAATAAATTTTTGTAAGCTAAAGTAGAAACCGAGTTTCTCCAATCTTTGTTATGAAACTGCAGAGATAAAATATCAGTATGCTTTGAATTCCCTGTCTCCAATATCTTCAATATTTTGACTGAAATCATTCATTGGATTCTTCCCAAGTATAGCAATAGTTACCATCCCTAATTTATTCCATCTAGTGAGTTTAAGAAAATGCAAGTTTCTCAATAGTAACACAAAGATCAAAACACTATTGATTGTTCTAACACCCATTCTGCAGACTTTAACATGATACATTAACACTCAATCTCTCTTTCTTTTATTTATTCCATATTTTCATCCACAGAAATTGTATAATACTTTTAGAAAAATCTGTTTTATCAGAACATGTGTGAATGAATAGTGTGGAAGTTTACACCAAACTCCTCTCCCTGCAGCCCCTCACAGCTCATCCCCAAATCCTATTTGGCCTTGAGGTTCTCTACATGGTGTTATAATGTGATTTATTTGAATGCGTCAAGTTTGGTGCATAAGATTTGTTTGAAGGTACCAGTATTTGTAAAGATTTGTAAACTCTCTCTCAGAAGTACTGATTATAATCATGTCAGTGTCTAAATATGTGCATGTGGCACACATTTATTTAATTTAAATATTTGCATAAATTGGAGCAAAACACCACCTTGTTCCAGGAGGAACTCATAAGCACCTCTATGTACCTGCATACCTATTACTAATAGCTATCCAACAGGTCTTACCTGTGTAAAGATTCACTTAGCATCAAAATATCAGGATCTTCCTAATATGTACCTAGGCATTTGTAAGCATTCCACAATCCAGAAAATTCATGCAAAAATAACAAACAAAAAAAAAAAATGCAGAGGTAAAACCTCAAAATTTATGACTTTTTTAATTTTCTTTTTCTGAGTATTGTGCAAGATATGATAGGCACTCTCCAGCATGCTTAACAGTTCAATCCAAAGGAGTATAACACAGTTATGGAGACTACAGTGGGTGATTTTAATATGAACAGTTTCCCTTATGCACCATTACTAGTCATGGCCATAGGAAAACACATCAGGTTTGTGTATAATATTTATATCTTTTCCCTACCTAATTCTTACAAAAGCAAACCACTTGATTTTTTTTTTTTTTAATGGGCAAACCACATGATTTTTTTTTTTAATGGTATTGTATAGAAAAGAAAGAAAGAAAAAAAAAAAGAAACAGTGAAAAGCTATGAATTCAAGAACATAAAAGATGCAGTATTATCCATTTAGGAAGAAGAAATAATTAGGAACTTTATGGAATTCCGAAAATAACAAAGACCAGGGTCCTAGCCAGAAAAATTCAGTGTAACTCTACTAAAAAATTATGGTTGATTCAATAGTTTACAGAATTAAAAATTAAGCTCAAAATTATTTCAAAATTATTCATAGTATTTAGGTTATATATTATCCTCAGCAGACAGCTTAGACATCTTTGTTTAAATCTATACTGTGTATAGTGTAATCAATGTTAATCACAGCAACAAGAGGAATCTTTTACTCTGATCTCTCACAAATATTTTACCACTGTTGTATGACATAATGAACCTAAGTCCTGAGTAGGTAAAAGGAGATTTAATGTACTTTGTGGTAAATAAAAGTGAGTAGTTTACACACTTCTGTGCTTGATCTAGGACAGGAAAGTTTATTGTCTTTATCTTTACCTCAGTACATCCACAAGTAAGCAAATAGTATAAAACAGTGTAGAAAAAAAAAAAAAAGTAGTTCTTTTTTCTTTTTCAGAAAGGAAAAAAAGATGGCATAGGATTATTAATCTGACCTTTATTAACATAACATGCTGACTGCTAAAATAAATGATCTTTTTCAAACTAAAATCATGACTTTATATGTTTAAAAGATACTGTCTAAAGTTTCCTGACTGCAGACGAAATGTGAAACTCCTCAGTTTACCAACAGACAGTATGAATTGCTTCTGTTTAATACAATTATCCCATTTTAGGTTCTAATTACCCATGTGAAAAGACTACAATAAAGAATAAGGATGAAATTTATCGGCTGGAATTTAATCAGAAGTTTGAATTGGAGACTAGGTAATGCCAAACACCAAGCTCCCCCTTTTGGCCCTTCAAATCATTTCATATTAAACTCACANAAATATCAAAATCTGGCTTATAGTGGTGCATGCAGCTCAAAGAAGACTTCAGCAGAACAGCAGCAGCTGTCTTTCTGAACCCTGTCACTTAATTGCCCTGTGATCCGTTTGAGCTAATTCTTTATCATGTTTTATATTGCAGCAGGTACAGACAATTCATATGACGCAAAAAGGAAGGGTGTGTTTGTTTTGGAAAGTGCTGTGGTAAATTCCACATTCAACATAATAACACAAAAAAAAAAAAAAAAAAAAAAAAAAAAAAAAAAAAAAAAAAAAAAAAAACCAACATTGTAAAATGGCTTTAATGATGTTAGATTATATATAGATTGCAAGGTAGTGAATTGGTTTTGTTTGTTTGTTTGTTTACTTACAGAATTGTGTTGGAGGAAAATATGTAATATAATTAAGCTAGTTAATACATTTCTTAGCTTCATGCTTCTTTCCAGTAAAAGAGAGGTCTTCTAAAGTGCTTCTGTGATACATGATCACTCTGGGATTTCCGTTCTCTGGAAAACTCCGAATTTCCAATGACATAGAGGCACATAGTTTGCCAAGATGAAATCATGCAAGTTCACTTTTGAAATGAATTCATGCAACTTATGTTTCTGAAGCTGTCTTAGAAGACCACAGGGAATGATTTATTGTGTGATCTAAAGTGGTTTATAGTGAATTATATATTTTCTGAGGACACAAGGAGGCACTTTGTTATCTAGTGAAACAGAATAGTGAATAGAATAGAATAGTCTTGTATAACAGGACCAGAGTACTTTCCAGAATCAGTCCTTTTTCAAGTCCAGAACACATTTGTTTTTCTAAGGAAGGGGCAAACAATGATGAACAGCCTTTCTCCCTCTTATTGTGTTCTTGACTGTTAATTTGGAATACCTTTTACACTTAATACTATCTAAATTCACTCTTTAAATTGTTTCATCCTTTGACCTTCGTTTTATATGAATAAAATAAACTCTACCATATGTGCTTGTGAAACCTTTTAGAGACTGATTTATTCTCCACCTTTCCCGTTCTACTGAATCCTGAATAACAGGATTGCAAGACGGGCAAGGCTGAAAGGTTCTAGTCCAAACCCTCTCCTGTTCAAAGCAGGGTCAACTACAGCAGATTGCCCATGCCCAGTCAGGTGTTGAATACCTCTCCAGGCAACCTGTTCCAGTGTTTGACCA
>VXAA01003700.1:0-11835 GCA_013399115.1 Anseranas semipalmata | reverse complement strand
CATTAAAAAAAAAAAAAAAAAAAAGATAAAAATAAAACAGACAAAAAAGGCCAAACAAACAAACTTTTTTCTTATGTTTAAACAGGACTTCCTGTGTTCCATTTTTTGTCCTTTTCCACTCCTCCTGCCACTAAGCTGTGCCTTCTCTTCTCTAGTCTGAGCAGTCACAGCTCTCTTAGCCCCTCCTCTTATGATAGATGTTCCAGTCCTTTAATCATTTTTGTTGCCCTTTGCTGGTCTTGCTCTACTGCATACTGCTCAGAACTGGACATTGCAGACTCAGCAGTGCTAAGAGATCACCTCTATCAGCCTGCTGGCAATGCTTTTCCTCATGCAGCCCAGGATGTCATTAACCACATTTGCCACAAACGCACATTGTTGCCTTATGTTCAGCTTGTTACCCACCAGCCTCCCCATGTCCTTCGTTGCAAGATTGTTTTCCAGTCATCTGGCCACAAGCACATGCTGATGCATGGCTTTATTCTTCCCAAGGTGCCGTACTTGGCTTTCCCCTTTGTTGAACTTCATGAGATTCCTCTCTGCCCAGTTCTCTAGACTGTGCAGGTCCCTGTGAATGGTAGCACACCCGTCTAGTGTATTAACCACTTCTCACAGTCCTGCACAACCTGCAAAGTTCTGAGGGTGCTCTCAAACCCACCATCCTGGTCATTAATGAAGTTAGAGCCAGTATTGAATCCTGGAGAATGCCACCAGTGGCTGGCCTGTTACTGGGCTTCTGGACACTGACCACAACACTTTTGGTCCAGCAGTACAGCCAGTTTTCAATTCATCTCACTGTCGATTTCTCTAGACTAAATTTCATCAGTTTTTTAGTGAGGATGTTGTGGGAGACAGTTTCAAGAGACTCGCTAAGGTCAAAACATGCAACAGCTACTGGTCTCCCCCCAGCTACTGTGCCAGTAATCTTATCACAACAGATTATCAGATTGGTCAGGCATTGTTTCCCCCTTCATAAATCCATCCTGAATACTCCCAATCACTTTCTTGTCCCTCATGTGTCTGAAACAGGTTTCCAGGATTATTTATTCCTTCCCCATGATCAATGTGAGGTTGACCAGTGTGTAAGTATCTGGATTCTCCTTCCTGCCCTTCTGGAAGTTAAGGGTGATATTTGCTTTCTTCTGATCCTCAAAAACATCACCTAATGGCCAGCACCTTTCCAAGATTATTGAATGGCCTCACAATGACATCAGTTAGCTCCCTTAGCACTCATGGGTGCATGCCCTCAGATTCCATGCACTTGTCCAGTTTCTTTAAATGTTCCCAAACCTAATCCTGCTCCACTGAGGGTAAGTCTATGGTTTCTCGCTGGTGTTAGGTACTTAGGATTATTGAAAGCTTGTCTTATACTGAAGCAGACTGAGGCAAAGAAGGCATTGAGTACCTTGACAACCTTTCCAAATTCTTTGTGACCGGAGCCCTTACTTCATCAGTTGTATTAGGTTTATGTAGCAAGGTTTTGGTAGTGGGGGGGCTTCAGGGGTGTACTCAGTGAGAGGAGTCCAGAAGCTGACCTATGGTAGATAAAAGCCAGTTCCAGCCAGCTGGAAAAGGGACCCACCACTGGCCAAAACTGATCGCATGAGCAAAGCTGGTTGTGCCTCTGTGACAGTGTATTTAAGAAAGGAAACAACGCTGTGAAATAGCAGCTGGGAAAGAGGAATGAGAAAATGTGAGAGAAATACCTCTACAGACACCAAGTTCAGTGAAGAAGAAGGGGGAGGACATGCTCCAGGTGCTGGAGCAGAGATTCCCCTCCAGCCTGTGGAGACGACCGTAATGGAGCAGGCTGTCCCCCTGCAGTCCATGGTGTACCACGGTGGAGCAGATATCCATGCTGCAGCCCATGGAGGACCCCATGCCACATCAGGTGGATCTGGCCTGAAGGAGGCTGCAGACCATGCAAAGTCCACACAGAAGCTGACCCCGGGCCAGACCTGCAGCCTGCAGAAAGGAACCCAATGCTGGAGCAGATGATCTGGCAAAAGCTGCCACCTGTGGGGAGCTCATGCTGGAGCAGTCTGCTCCTGAAGGATGGACCCCGCGGTATGGACCCATGTTGGAGCAACTATTGAAGAACTGATGTCTGTGGGAAGCCTATGCAGGATCAGTCCAGGAAGGATGGCATCCCATGGGAGGGACCCCATATTGGAGCATGGGAAGAGAGTGACGATGAAGGAGCAGTGTTGTGGACTGATCGCAGCCCCCATTCCCCATTCCCCTATGCCACTCAGAGGGGGGAGAGGGGAAGTAGAAGAGAGTGGATGGGTGGGAAGGTGTTTTTAGTTTACTTTTAGTTTCTCACTGCTCTAGTCTGTTAGTTGTTGGCAATCAATTACATTAATCTCCCTTATGCTGAGTCTGTTTTGCCCATGACAGTAACTGGTGACTGATGTCCCTGTCCTTATCAGCCCATGGGCATTTTTTCATCACATTTCCCCTCCTTCTGAGGAGGGGGAGTGTGAGTGCAGCATGTTGGTGCTTAGCTACCTGCTGGTGTTAAAATACCACATCAGTGGACCTACATTTTTCCTAGTTTTCCTTTTGCTGGTGATACACTCTTAGAAGCCCTCCACATCTGTCATGGTATTCAACTCCAGGTTTGTTTTGGCTCTCCTAAACTTAGCCTGGCTTTGTTTAGACAGCTTCTTCAAATTCCTCTTGAGTCACTTGTCCCTGCATCCACTTATTGTATGCTTCCCTTTTATGTTTGAGTTTTGTCAAGAGTTCCTTGATCATCCATGCAAATATCTTGTTACCTTTGTTTGATTTTATGTTAATCAGTATTGACCATTCTTGAGCTTGGAGGAGGTGATCCTCAAAAATCAACCAGCTCTCTAGAACACCTCTTTTATTCTTCTGATATCGTAAATATCAGGTTCAGCAGAGCACCTCCCCTCATCTCCCCTCATTTGTCTATGTCAGGATATTCCATGAATACACTCCAGAAACCACCTGGATTCTTGTGCCATGCTGAGTTGTCTCTCCAGCAGATATTGGGGTCCCTCTTAAAGACAAAGGCCTGCAAATGTGAGGCTTCTCCCACAGCTGTCTGAGATGGCCTCACTGTCTTCTTCCTGTTCAGACAGTCTGTAAAGCAGACACATCACTATGTCACTCATGTTGGTCTACCTGCTAGTGCTGATCCATCAGGTCTTGGCTGGCTCATCATCCAGTTCTAGGAAGAGCTTCATGCCTTCGTGCTGCCCTCTCAAATCAACAGTTCTGCTCTCCTTGCCATCCAGGCCTGTCCTTACTAAAAAGCCTATATCAATCCATTCCTATAGTGCAGGTGTGTGAACTGTCCCACCACATCTCTGTGATCCCAATGAGGTTGTAGCCCTGAAATTGCACACACAATTCTAGTTCCTCCTGTTTGTTCCTCATTCTGCATCCATTAGTGTACAGGCACTTAACAAAAGAGCCCAGTCATGCGGATTTCTCAGAAGAGATATGAGAGCTGTGCCCATGCAGACCTGTTTGTATTTTCTTATTTATGTGCGTATACTTGAAGTGGGCCCATTTAGCCCTGTTATATTGATTACAAGATCTCTTCTGTCTATATCACCTTGTTTACTTCACTTGCCAAATCGGTCAACTGCTTCCTCAGTTGATTGTAGTTCATCATCTCCCTTCTACATCATTCCTATTTGAAAGATCTCCTTGCCAGGTTGGCCATCTTTTCAAGAAAAATGCTTTTGCCCTATTTTGTCAGGTAGATCCCCTCTCTTCCAAGCAGTCCTTGATCCTCAAAGAGTTGTCCATGGTCATAAATGCCAAATCCCTGTTACCAACACAAGTCCAACAAACAGATGTTGACCCATAGGATCTGTTCACTCCTTCTCAAGCCTTTCTCCCTCACTAGAAGAATCAAGGAGAAAAACACATGGTCCCTTATGTCCTTGATTGCTTTCTGCTTGTGTCACAGAAAAAGACAGGAAAACACCTGACTATCCTGGAAGCCTGAGAACTGGATTTGAAACATCATTGTCTAGAAAGTCAATGCATTTTATATTTTGTGTAAAAGGCAAAGGCAAACTTGAGATGTGGAACCAGAAAATTAATTCTCCAATTTTCAGCAAAGATAGTCTCATTTCCTTCTTGCCTGATATCATTTTAGATCCCATTCTCAGCTCATGACTCTCACACCCACCTGTGACACTTCATGGCCTTTTGGTCAGGCCCACAGTTTCTGTCTCCCTCAGGACAAAAAGGGCCTAAAACAAAGTTTACAGTTCTGAGTACTCTAATGAAATGGTTTCTATGGAAAAAAAAAAAAAAAAAAAAAAAAAAGAAGTTGCTCTCTTCCCAAAAAGGTGCTTTAGAAAAAAGCTTGACCGTTTCTGTTTCTACAGGTTAGAAACAATTGTAAAGTAGGTGATACAACTCTATCATGTATTTATTTAATGATTGATTCTCCTCAGGTTGAATCTTTAGGGCTCATCTCCAGCTTAGGTAGACTAGATCTTAGCCCAGCTAGGAGTTACTGTTTTCCAGGCTGGAGTGTCTCACCTTGTAATTTTACTTTAATTTTAATTTAATTTAATCACTTGCTTATTTCAAGTGATTATGATGAATATTAATAGATCTTAAAAGGTAAATTTATCTAGAACATAATGAAAATCTACTCATACTTCTCACAACTTTTCACTATATATTTCTTTTCAATGCTTTAAAATGCTCTGTTTTCTAGGACTTTAACTGCTTCACTCCACACGCAATTATCAGCCTTTAGATGGGAAGAAAAAAGTTCTTCTTAACATTTCTTATACTTCTTGGCAGTGCCACACTTTCAGTTTTACCACCAGGTAAAAGATAAGGAATTTTATCGCTATCTGAAAATTAGGGAGAATTAGTTTTCATTGGTCTAATTTGTGTCAAACTAATTCCTACCAACTACAGCAGGTAACACAGAAGCAAGAAATAACAGAGAACTGTTTATTTCCTGTAATTATCCATCTCATCTAGTAGTAAAACTCTACTGTCTTATTTCTGGTAATTTAAAAATACTTCTGGGTGTCATGAAAGCCTTAAGATTGTCATCACTTTTTCGTAGCTTTATACGTAGTTTATATCATTTAAAATAGTTCTTTGACAAAGCGCACACATTTTTTTTTTCTGTCTCACTTCCTACCCAGTTATGTCTGGGGCCACATTTCAGTCACCTGAATCTGGCATATAAAATGCACATTGATGAAAGTCCTAATTTAGAGAACTCTTTAAATTTAATTTAGTTGTTTGTCCTCAATAGCTCACAAGGAAAGCCATCAGCTTTATTACCAGCACCTGTACATAGCCAAAAATAGTTCTGCATTACATGATGATGGTGCATGCATAATCCTTGACTTTTCTTCTTACATCAACATTAAACTCTTTGCACAAGCAGAATGTTATAGGATAGGGTATTTAGCCGCTAATCATAGTTCAGCCAATACTTGCTTTTTGTAATATTCTATCTCCCTGGGAACATCAAAATTCTCTAGCAATTCATAAAGATAAAATGTCATTCAACACAATTCTGTATAACTTTCAACAGATGGAGTTATACAAGTTAAGATACTATGATGCCCTGTTAAGAAAAATGTCACTTTTTCCAAACATTACTTGCATCAGGATACATCAGAATGCATGTAATAGATCTGCTTACAAGTCTCAATTTAGGTACATACTTCAGCATTTCCAAAGGCTGGAAACTATGGATGCTTTAATTTCTTTTTCAGGCTACCTAATCAGCAGATATATATAAACACAAATACAAGTTCCTCCAGTATATTTATGCTAAAAATTTACCATTATGTTATTACACCTATAAACTTTCAACTTTGAGAGCAGCCTATATATCAACTTAGTCTCCTAATTAAATCATGGAAACACTTCAACAAACATTAAGGAATGTTCAATAATACCTGTTGTAAAGAAATCTTCCGTATCATCTGAAGATGCATTTGAGGCTTACTCCTTATAGAATTTCACAGAATCATAGAATCATTTAGGTTAGAAAAGACCTTCACGATAGTTATGTCCAACCATCAACCTGACATACCAAGTCCCATGACTAAAGCATATCCCATAGTGACACGTCCACACATCTCTTAAATATCTCCAGGAAAAGGGATTCCACCACTTCCCTGGGCAGCCAGTTCCAATTCTTGATCACACTCTCTGTGAAGAAATTCTTCCTAATATCCAATCTGAACCTCCCCTGGTGCGACTTGAGACTATTTACTCACCTCCTATCACTTGTCATCTGAGAAAAGAGACTGACAACCTCCTTGCTGCAGTCTCTTTTCAGGTAGTTGTAGAGAGTGATGAAGTCTCCCTTCAGCCTCCTTTTCTCCAGACTAAACAACCCCAATCCCCTCAGTTGCTTCTCATAGTTCTTGTTTTCTAGACGAGCTCCATTGCTCTTCTTTGCACATATTCAAGCAACTCAATGACCTTCTTCTAGTAAGGTGCCTAAAACTGACTGACTATAGTACTCAAAGTGTGGTCTTATCAGTGCCGAATACAGAGGGACAATCAATTCCCTAGTCCTGCTGACCACACTGTTTCTCAGACTGCATGAGATCTAAGACAAAATGCTTTAAATAAAGTAAGTCAAACTCATTTTTAAGCTAATTCATTCAAGAAAGCCTGCCCATATTCCTAAATTTTAACAGATGACAGTACTGACTGTAACAGAGATGACTATAATTGAAAAAGTACAAGGTTCTTCTTACCTGTGGTCTCACATTTGCTTTACAAATGCCAATTTAACTTTAATGCTCATAGTATTTAGCTGGGAATTGCTAGGATGTCAGCTACTCCATTGGTCTAGTTTGAATATTTGAATAATTTGCTAGGTAATTAAGGCTTCCCTTAGTAGTCTGTAGCTTTAGCTAAAACCTAAAGTCTGTACCAACTAAAAAATATATATATATTTTTTGCAACTCAACTTTCTCTCAGTTTATCTATCTATCCATATAATCAGTCCTTTCTTCTTTTCAAAGTGGCAAGTTACAAAGTGCCTCACTGAGATCTGATTCAGTGCAAGTGGGCATTAGATGCCTCTGAAAAATTCTTGCCAATGAAGTTAGAGACTGAAAACAGACTACAGTTCTCTGTGAAACATCCCAGACAGGTAACATTCACAAACTCGGCCTGCAGTTATTTGGTTTATGCACATTAAGTATGAGACATTCAGAATGTGAAGGGTTTACTGCGCATGGAAACCTATAGAGTGACTGCACAAGAGGTGTGATGCATCCTAGAAATATCAATCTTGCCATCTTGCCATTGAGAAAAATTGTGGAAAAGAAAAAAAAAAAGGAAAAAAAAATCCACTTGGATATTCACTTAAAGTTGAAGTGTTATTATGTCTGAGACTGAAAGATCCCTGATTTGAATTGAACAGAATTGATCCCTGATACTTTGAACTGTGTCCCTGGCACATTCATACTTTTAAATGCTGCATGTAGTGATGGCAGTAACACTATTGAAAGATAAGGAAAAACATTAAACTTCAAGTGAAAAAGAGAACAAAACATAACCCTTATATGTCCCAAAAGGACTGTTAAAAGAAATGGAGTTAACATCCATAACAAATGCAGTAAAGAAATTATTTAAAAAATACAGTGAAGAAGGCAGACTTCATTATAACCCAATGACCTACACTACACTACATTAAAATATCAATTTCTTATGAAAAAAAAAAAAAAAGGTGTTGGTGGAACAAGGAATTTGATTAAGTTTTGGCGGCAGTTAAGGGATTCTTGAGACCTGGGCTTTTTTCCATTTAACATTTTTTTTTTTTTCTCTGTCTTCTTTTAATGAATAAAATCTGTGTGAAAAAGACTTAGGAACTTAAAGGAACAAGGATTCACCATAAGATATAACTGAATGGTGATAAATAAATAATAAGAGATTACTGGTGGATACTACTAACATGTATCGTATATAACAGGACTATAATAGTACTGGGTTAACACTCGGGAAAAAATAAAAAATAAATAAGGGAGAAAAAAAATGAGAAAATTACAAACAGATCCTGTTATCTATGACCAGAACTCCAAAGGCTCTGCAGCCACAAAAAATAAAGAAAGTTTCCTCATGCAAATATTTTTTAGAAGACAGAGTAGCATATTCTGCCTCTTAGTTGTGTTCTCACACTGCTATTGACCTCTGTTTACAATCTATAGTGATGGCTCACAGTCACCGTGTGTTTGGCTTCCTATGTGATTCTCAGCATCTCAGCAGAGTCCTTCACTAGCTCTAGACCACACTTTTGCTGTCCTTTGGGTAATCTGAGCCTGCAAATTCTAGGCCTTTCCCTTTCCTGTGGAGCCTTTGTGACTTCTGTTTTTTCACCCTTTTCTTATAATCACCCCATAGCACCAGGTCTCCATTGCTCTGGATAGTAAATTCTCTGCATGCCTCAAAAAGCTCATTTCTTTACAGATGATGTCAGAATAAAGGGTAGCAAATTTCCATTACTCTAAACTACCATGGGAATTTTTTAAACTGAGTTTGTTATATACCTCCATTATGTTACTGTCAAAAGTATCTATAATATCTAAAAAAATACCAAAAAGGTAAAATGGATGTCTCTCCCTTGCTAAGATTGTGTACTCTGTGTTAAATTTAAGACTGCAGTAATTTGGTATACAGGTTATAAATCCCCCAAAAGCATGGTTTATGATGAAAACTTGGACAAATCTAACTATAATAGCACAAACGCATCACTGGCAAAAGAAAAGTCAATGTTTTCTAGTAAGAAAATGTGCTATTGCGTTTGTAAATTTACATTCTTTATCTGTACATGTAAGTAATATAGTAAATTATAATTATTATATTTTGAAAATGTTAGGGATTATAATTATAACACCAACAGTTTATGACTACAGACATAAATTTATATGAAGGCAGTGAATGCAATAAACTTTCAAAATTAATGTCTTTGATTTTTTTTTATAATTAATTAGAAAGTGTTAACCGCTACTGAAAATGAATAATATACTAACAGTATTGAAAATGAATAACATACTGACACTAGAGAAATAACAAGGAAAATACTTTCATTTCTCTTAGAACTGTACTATATATGAATAAATAAAAATAATTAAATACACAGTTTATTTAAGAAAATAAGTACCCTGTCATCAGTAAGATTGTGCACAAACCTTCTGCAGAAGAGCTGAGTATCCCTAATGGATTGCCTTTAAATTGGCATCTCTGATAAGAATAATATTTCTTCCTCTTAAAGGAATATATAAAAGCATGTGGTGTAGTTGGTATCCTATTTTTTTCCTTCTTAATGTTTCAGTCCATGAAGTTGCAAACTTCATCTTTTGATGCAGTTTGTAAATCTTTTCTTCCCTGTAGCGAAACTATGCCTTCTGTATCACTGTTTGCTGGGGCAATTTCCCGAAAAAGAAACAGATTTGTACATGAGCTAAGGATGTACATTCGGAAAATTGTTTCTGTGTTTTCCCATTTGGAGGTTACTTCCTCCAAGTTAAAGCAATTGCTATATTTGTAACCTGAAATTCACATTACTAATTTTATTTTTTTCCTATTGAGAATATACTTCATTTTACAGATTCTCCAGCCTGAAGACAGCTTCTTGAAACACATTTATATTAAAGGAGTTAAGTTTGCAATAGACAGGCAAATGGCAAATATCCTCTGAGATGACAATGATGTTAGTGCAAATTTAGGTGTAGATAAGAACAGAATGAGGCCACATTTGTATCTGTACTAAAAGTCTGGCTTTTTGGCTTCTGTGATGTTGTTAGCTATCTTCTACTCCAAATGTAGAGAACTTTCTGGGTTAGTTGTTCTCCACCAAAACCCTGTGCAAGAGGTTTTCTGCCCTCTGTCACCTCAGAGGCTTCCCTGTGGAAGAATGAACTCCCTGCCATAGGTATGTCCTCAGCAACTTGCAAGGTGTTTCAGATTGCACTTGTGATGCCAGACATCCACTCCCCGATCCTCAAGGCTGGTGGTGCTCAAAATATTTCAGAGACAATGACATCTCCTTGTGTCTCCAAACGGCTGCTCCCGACCCAAAAAGAAGCAACTACAACAACAACAAAAAAAACAGGAAGCTTTCCTCCTTCTTGCCCAGCCTCCACTCTTTTAACTACATATATTGGGCTTAGAAATAAACTGGAAACAGGCATATTAAATACGTCTACCATCTGTCATGAAGCAGTCGCAACAGATTTGCATATCTTGCACTGCCATAAGAGTGGTAATGAATGCATTAGCTTTTAGTAGTAAATAAGAAAAAATATCAATATATTGTGGACCAAGTGGTACTTTTTTTTCCTGACTTTTTGACTTTTTTTTTTTTTATATAGACTTATAAGGAAATAGTTGCATTACATTGTACATTGCTAGGAAAAAAAAAAAAAAAAAAGTGAAGCAATTTACCTGTCTTTTAGCCTACTGTACTAAATACTGTTCAGGTGTTTGCGTTATCAAACTTAGAAACATTTTGCTTAATTAAAAGGATTGGAGTTAATGAATGATCATTTCCACAGCTAAAAAGAAAAGAAAGGAAAAATAAAAGTTCAAACTATGTCACGAGTGCAAACCAACATAATTAATAGGACATGACTGGCTTTCACAGTAACTGCATTAAATTTTGGCCTTGTTCAGAATTTGATCTTTACAGATCGGAAGGGAAGCTTATAAGGCTGTTTTTCTCTCAGAGAGAAAAATAGAAACAATGAGTAAATAGATATCCTGATTTCTGCACTAGGGAATTCATACAGATAGGTTAGTTTTTCCATTGACTACCAGAACACGCTGAGTAAGTGATACAGGCAGTGAGGTATCCTTTCTGTCACTACCTAAATGACTTCTGCATAGCTCACTGTATCTCCAGCTACAATCTATCTTTGGCAGGCACTGAATCATATTAATAACTGAATGAAATATATTGCTCAAATCAATACAGAATTTTCCACAGTTTGCAGGAACATTACGAAATGTTCAGTATAATATGCACATGTGATTATTCCACTGCGTTGTTTTCACATTTTATTTAGCAAGTACAAATGTGATAATTGTTCAAGAGTGTAAAATGCCTGTCAACAGAACTACATTTTTGAATTAAAACTTACCTCAATTGTTTACAATAATAAGAAATGCAGTCCACCTCTTGATACATACTTTCCAATGTCTTAGTGACTTGACTAGATCATGTTAACACTTCTGTCACAGAGAAATATGCAACAATATTGTAGCTCTCAAGGCTGAATCATTCCTTTTGTTAGGGGAGTAGCCCCCATTTGCTTCCTGAAGTCCAGAAAAATTCTTTTTTTAAAAGTGTTTCTACTTGTATGGTTATGTGACACACTACTAACAGCTGCATCCACCTTTATTCACTAAGATAATGATTAACTCTACAGATTGACCTCTTTCATCCAGAAATCTCCCAGTAATAAGAGTCAATGTATATAGTGAGAAGATCTTGACAAACTGTTAGAGACATAAATCACTCTTACGGTAAGAAATTAGAATAAAACCTATTTATATTTTTATAATTTAAAAATTATATTTTTATAACAAGCTGTAACTCTAAGGT
This sequence comes from Anseranas semipalmata, assembly GCA_013399115.1. NCBI lineage: Eukaryota > Metazoa > Chordata > Aves > Anseriformes > Anseranatidae > Anseranas > Anseranas semipalmata. The sequence continues at coordinate 242 of VXAA01003700.1, read as the reverse complement.
ACTTTGTTAGCATATACTTTTGTTTTTTAAGAGACATTCATAAATTATTCCCTACATTCTTATTACCTATTGCTAAATACTGAAAAAGATATGAAACTGAGGGGGAAAATTGATAGGCATATTACAACAAGCATAGCATCAGTTCACCAGGAACCTTGTATAACAAAAATATATCCTGCCTGCAGTAGCCAGGCTTTGTGTGAACAGACCCTTTGCAAGCTATAATCATAGAATCATAGAAT
>VXAA01003699.1:239141-263908 GCA_013399115.1 Anseranas semipalmata | reverse complement strand
CAACTGGCAGCACAGAGGCAAACCCATCTGGGCACTGTGGCAAGATATTGCTGCCCATGTAGAAATCCTGGTTGTAAAAGTACACCACGTAGATTCTCGCATACCCAAGAGTCAGGCCACTGAAGAACATCAGCAGGTGGATCAGGCTGCTAGGACTGAGGTGGCTCAGGTGGATCTGGATTGGCAACATAAGGGTGAATTTATATTATTTATAGCTTGGTGGGCCCATGACACCTCAGGCCATCAAGGAAGAGATGCAGCATATAGATGGGCTCATGAGCAAGGGGTGGGCTTGACCATGGCCACTATTGCACAGGTGAATTTCATATGAATGTGAAACACATGCTGCAATCAAGCAAGCCAAGCAATTAAAGCCTCTTTGGTATGGAGGACGATGGCTGAAATATCAATATGGGAAGTGAGAGAACAGCTGCATGGTGCTTAGCTGCCTGCTGAGTTAAACCACAAAACAAAGAAGGCTCAAAGATTCATTTTTATGATGCATAACACTTCACACAGTTGTCTGCCATAACTTGGGTGAATGCAACTCTTCTGCACTTTCCCCTTGCAGGGTACAGAGTTGGGTTTGCTTTGTTTGCACTCCCCCTCCCCAGCTCGTCTGGATAGGCAGCTGCCCAGTTTACTTCATCTCATGTTCTCTCAATCATTCATCCGCTGACAGCCTTCCCTTCATGTTGTCCTCTCTCCAGTTTCCTACGCTTCACATTTTCCATTTGTGCCTCATCATAATCTTCACTCTGATTCTTCCTCTTCACATCCTCCAGCACATCATGAGCTTATATCCCTCCCCTCCACAAGCACTTCCAAATTTCTTATAACATCCAAACTTCTCAGAACACTATTTCTTACTGCTCCTGCCAGTATCCTAATAACTCCATGTCCACACCTCCCTGCCTGGCTCCCATCACAAGAAGCATGCTACCTCATTTCTCAATGGCAGTTCACCTGCATCCTCGTAGAAACAACCTTACCAATCCTAGACTTCAAGAGATTCTAATAGTAGCTTGAAGTAGAGACTTTCCCAAAAATAAAACACAGTAGAATCATTTTGCTTGCCTTCTGCAATCATTTTCAGCCTTTGGCATGGATTTTTTTTCAATCTTTCTCCAAGAAACATAAACATTGTAATGTTTTTGCTTTTTAATTTAAAATGTAGGTTTTTTTTATACAGTATCATGATTGTCATTACCAATACTAATATGAAAAATAACCAAGTTACAACTGCCTATATTCCTTTCAGGAATAAAATGGTCTTTTTGTTCTGTTGGGGTAGCACCTGAGTCCTGCCAGCAGTATTAGTACAAATGTTAACAGCTACAACACTGTCACTTGGCTTTGATTTCTCGTAGCATACTAAGTTTTGGTTAAATTCTCTCTCAAAGTTTAAAGAAGTAATCCTATGACTATGGCTGGCTATTTTCATAAGGAAAATGAGTAGTGAACACTTCGGATTATGCTACTTCTGACTACAGAAGACTGAAAGAAGCAGATTAGTCTCAACAGTTGCAAGAACTGAAGAGACTCTTTGGTGGGGAATGCATAATATTTTGATTGACTTTATTGCCACACTACAATAACTATTTTGGCACAAATTATATGCAACCAAGTTACTCTACTGGAATGTAGACAAATTATTCCCTCGAAGTGTGTTTACACTGCTTCCATATCCATTGCAAACTAACATAAGACCTTAAATAAAAATGTTTGAAACCCAAGCTAGTTGGCATTTAGTTGTGCCTCTATACATTGATTTCCTTATATTTTTTTATTTTGTATAGTGATACTGTAGTGATAGTGTAACAGTCACATTATAAGATACGACAAGGATCAAGTTTATTGTGCTTCACTGCCAAATACAGGAAACATGTTGAGAAATATATAATTGCATTTACTATGTGATAACCCCTTTAGATGTACCTATGGTGATATCCTTTCAAATAAAGTCATGACAATGGAAAAAACATTACATGAACGAGAAGCCTACAAGAAAATGACAAAATGCACCGCCCCAAATTTTGCCCTTAAGCCCTTACTATGCAGCTTTTGAGGGAACAGTAACACCTGGGGCTGAAGGGATTGCTGTACAGGCACCAGCCACGTGCCACAGAGCAGATCCAGCCCCCTAAGTTCACAGAAAGCAAAAGAAAGTAAAAAGAGATGAGAAAGCACTGTTTGCTACTGATACATGTTGGGCTTGAAAGAAATAAGAATAAGAATGTTATTAATGAATAACATTAGAAGTGAACCAGTTGAGGTTCAGACTGGAAAAGATTTGTAAGAAGTTCTTCTGAAACAGCAGCATGATCTACTGCCAGAAGCAAGCACAGACAGAAACGTGAAGCTAAGTACAGGCAGAAATGCATGTTACTGTTATTACAGAGTTAGGTTATATTAAGAATTGGGCCATTCAGGGCCTTTTTGCAGCTGATAAAAATAGGAGGAAAATGCCAGTAATGCCAGTGCTGCAGGTAGGACTCAGTTATTCTGGAATCAAAATAATGGACTTGCCAAGGAATTACTGAATCTTCAGATTTGTTTTTGGTAAACAGTGCAGGTGTGATAGAAAGATAATTGCCGAAAGATAAATTTAATGTTAGTAACAGTTTGAAGGCTATACGCTGGGGGGGTAGGCCAAGTACACTAAGCTATGTTGGGTGGAATCAGAGAAAGGTGATGAAATAGAGTGCTATATCATATATGGTTCAAGCATTTTGGATCCAGACTAGGGGCTGTTAAAGTTGAAATGAGGAGAACAGAGTCATCTGGTTATTTTAATTGGCCACAAGTAGACTATGAATTGCTGATATGATGCAGCCATGGAAAGATATATTGGGATTCATTAACATTTCCCTGAAAAAGAATTATGAAATTTATTACAAAAGCACTTATGAGAGTTTATGCAGACTGTGTGCGCTCTTCTGGTCATATGAAGATGAAAAACAGAAAAACATATTAGCAGAGGAATAGAAAGTAGACTGGAAAACAGCTTGACTTGCTTAGCCTAGGATTAGATAAGACTCAACAGGGAGCCTACAAGACTACAAATGCTCAAGATCAATAGTAGGAAAAGAGAAGTCATTTAAATGAAAAACAATACCAGTCCAGTACTAAGTGATAAAATACGACTAAAACGAGGCTCAAAAATAGGAAAAAAAAGATTCTGGATCAGCCAACTTGTTGAAACACTAAGCAAAATCTCTCTACTTTTAAGGTGGTGAGGCAAGTTTACAACAGATCAGCCTTAGGCTTGAGGATCTTTGCTAATCACATGTTCCAAAAAGGGGTAGATTTGAAGAGAGAGTTAATGAGTAATAAAAAATTGCATGGAAAACCATTGTGAGGAAGCTACATAATGGAACAGAGACAATGTAACACTTGCCCTTAGTTTTGGCACCTCTTAATTTTAACCCCCCCTTTCCCCCCCCCAACCATAAAACTCAAATTTTGTTACAAACTTGGGCATACATTCAAGTTTATATAGCTTTGATGAAAGATAGCATTAAACTAACTAAAAGACTATGAAAAGCACATGGGTGATGGTTTATCTGATGGACTGAATGTAGAAGATAAATTCAGATGGCAAAACACATTTTCACTGGAGTTTAATGTTGTTTTGGAGTAAGGCTGAAATTCTTTATAGTTTGTTTCATAACACTGCCCAGCTGGAATTTCCATTTCAAGTTATTATAATACAAAGCTTTACAGTGGTATTTTAACTGTTCATTTTAGATGGTTTTCACACAGAGGAGTTTACTTGAATACCAGATATACTGTAAACATACTGAACATCTGGTAATTAAGTATAGTGCACAGTAATCTCTGTAAAGCCTGTATCTGTGGTGAAATCTTTTTAATAAATAGTTGATAATGGAATGAAGCTATTAAAAGAATTACAGCACACATGGTGAAACACAGCAATTATTAATTCCATAGCATGAATAAAAGCTTTTAACTGTGCATTTTACAAAGAATCTTTAAGATGGAACTGTTCTGAAATGAGTGTCAGCATAGAAATATCCCTTTTGCAACAGAAAAAAATAGACTATGTAATTCTACTACATCATTGTCATAACTGTCCATATCCTACTTCATGATAGCATATCCCCAAAAGCCTTTGCTAATCTGGCTAGGACCATCATTCACTTCACAAAATGGGAATGAAGGGTCACTGGGACCTCTACCCTTCTGTTTTACCCCATTGTAAGAAATACTTCACCGTGAAGTAATTCATGTGCATCATTTTGGGTGTCCATTTTAACCCTCATTAGCAACAGAGAAATTCTCCTTTGACCAGAGTGAGAACGTGTCTGAACAACTATGAGCATCTACCCCTCCTTGTTTAAGATTTCTGAAGAGGACTCTGAATGCAGTGGCGTTGTGCAGATATGGATTCATTTATTCTAACCACAGATTGAAGATTCTAAACTTTAGGCTCAATTCACAATATCCTGAACAAGTCATTATGCCACCAGTCTTTAATATGCATTACATGTTGGCCACCTACACTTTGTTTCAAGAAACAGTCAGAAGACAAACTTTTTTGCATCCCCATCTACCAATTTTCAGTTTAAGAAAATAATAATCCTGACTTTTCTGAATAGCAACTTTTTCCCCTGCATTTGCCAGTGATTCTTATTCTTAAAGAAAGTAATCCAAGGATGGGTTCATCCACCTTGAGCTACCAGGTTTGGAAGGCTGCATCTCTTCAGATTCTTAGGGAAAGCCTGTTTATACTACTAGGTGTTTTTCAACTTCAGCTTTTCCAATGACTCTTCAAGGTCTTCTGTACTTTTTCCAGGAGTGCTACCACATTGTTTAAATCACTGGTATGACTCATTAGCTTATACCCTATTTTAGCCAGTTAAGTTCCTCTACCTTACACTCCTATAGTTTTTTTTTTTCCTCCAAGAATGAGTCAATATCAAGATAGCTTGTGAGCTTGTTGACTGTTGTCAAGCAAGATGTGAATTCATGCTAACATCAAATGTCAGTGCCATACATCCCAAGCTATCTACATTTGCTGTCACAGAGCAGCTTTTGTGGCATGTCACTCCCCTATGTCAATCCTTTTCTCATCTGCAAATGATTCCACTCCCTTTTCTTCCAGATAGCTCTGGACAGGAGATTGAATGTAACCAGTGACAGTAATATTCTGCTACTGACATTTTTCAAGACACCCCCTCACACTTGTTCATCTCAGGTACTTATTTCATCAAGCAGGAGAGTCTGTCATTTTCTACTGCCCAGTTCTCTACCAACCCCATCTTCAGTTTGTCCATAATCTGACTTCCCAGCATAATCTCAACTTCAGATTTCCTCCTTCTGTCTATTAAGCCTTTGAGCCTCCTTAATGCCTTCCTGGGTGTACCTTTATGGGTCTGTGCTTGCCAGATGTTCCCTGAATCCACAGATGAAGCAGAGCCTTTGGATTTGCATGACTGCTCAGGCAAGGAGCCTCCTGTCCCTCCAGGAGGACTTTCCTGGCTCCCAAGATGGACAGGTCCTCCCCGCCATTGGCAGCTTTCTCTGAAAGAGATTAGGAATGTCTCTTCCTTAGCACCGCAGGAGGGATTATCCTCCAACATCATTGTTCAAATCCTGGAGCTGTCATTACACTGCAGTTCCTGGTGGTGTTCAAGTGATGAGCACAGGCTGACTAAAAAGCTCCTGCTCATCTTACTGCATTTTCTCTGCCCCAGGTAGTTTGGGGAGTGGCTATTATAAGACCCTGCAGAACAATCACAAGGCTGTGATTTGTCTCCACTATGCATTTGCCAATACTGTAAAGGAGGTAAGAGCAGCCATCAGCAGTGCAACTGACATGTGGCAAATTGTCTTTCTCAGCAAGAGCTAGTGAAGCCCCAGCCACAGACCAAGGCAAGGACACTCAAACACTTGTGGAAGTTCAGCAACATTGTTCCTTAGGTCAATTCCTAGAGCTATCTTACCTGCCACGTGTATATGTTCCCACATTCAAAAAAAAAAGCATTAGTACAGCATAATTTCTGAGGAGCATTAGATGTTGTTTCAATTCTAGAACAATCACGTGGCTTGAGTTTATATTTCCATTGCTGACACCTCACAGAAAAGGGCTAGAATATGGGCCAAGATTCTTTTTTAATAGCAACACCAAAATCCAGTCAGCAGCATTTTTTTTTTAAATATATTAAATAACTTTTGATAAATTCATCAGGTATTCACCAGAAATGATACAAAAACAAACGACATGGGAACCAGAATTCAGATATCTAAGTTCAAAATGATTGGCCTTAACTACCTTTGAACCTCCTTCAGCCCTTCCCTCCCCACCCCTCCAGAAGAAAACCCCTCTTTCATGTGGTGATCCATCCAGCTGTACAAACAGAACACAAACTGCCACAAACTAAGTTGTTTGACAAGCAATTTATATAGGGGAGAAAGACAGAAAAGGAGGTATTTCATGAGGACTTCAAACTTCACTTTGATCTGACTGCTATTGTTACAGAGCCGATGTACAGCTCTCCACCATTCAGCTCAATATATCCTTGCTTATGCTTGAGCATGTGTCTGGCAAACTGTCCTGGAAGCTTGCAGAAGGTGGGACAGGTGTTAGGCTCAAAATGAACAAGATTTTTAGTTTTGGAATATGAACAACATGAAGAGTTAATTTACCACCAACTCCAGAGCTGTAATGGACTTTTTGGCACAAAAGGAATCATAGTGGTTCTGTTCAGAGTTTTTTGTTTGGTTGGTTAGGTGTTTTTTGGTTTTTTTTTTTTGTTTGTTTGTTTTTGTTTTTTACACTGCTTGGCATACTCCTTTTCCTTTAACTTTTAGTGGCTTTTCTCCAACAATAAGCAAAAGACAGGAGAAAGCTTGAAAAGGAAGAAAAAAAGAAATAAATCTATTAGAGTATAAATGTACTCAGGGAATAATCCAAAAATATTATGAATTGTTGGTGCCAGCTCCAACTTTGAGTTTTATAAAGTCAGTCACTACTCCTCTGAACAGAAGAAATGTTCCTTTTCTCTTTTTATTTTTGGATATTCTGACAAGGAAGAGTTGTCAAAAATCTGTATACTCTGTAGTTGAAAGGAATTGGATTCAGAACATTTCTTACTAGAAAAATTGAGACTTTTTCTGAAAATCTGAAAAAAAACAGATTTCTAGCATCTGGAGACACTGACACCTAATTAAGTTTCATGTGCCAATCAAAAACATCAGAAGCATAGCAAGAATTGCTGAGCATATCTGAAAAACACATGGTGTCAGACTCTTGCAAATCTGAATTCTAGTCCACAAAAAATCTCTCTATATCCTTGAGTACTGCTTGTGTGATCCACTTGCAATACTGGAAACCCAGTAGGTGGCAAGGGAGAACTTAAAATCTTTGTCTTCTTGTAAAACACTTTCCAGTGCCATGTTGATTAAGATCTGTCGCTTCCACCAAATGATGCTTCTACTAACATACTGGAGAGGAAGGTGGGAGATTTTCTTCATTTTCCCATTCAGATTTTTAATTCACAGTTTAAGTAGTTCATACGTGAATCTGATATACTTGTTTGGAATTATGGGGAAAGATTTATACAATAGCACAACATAAGGTGATTTTTTTTCCCCAAACTTAACTGGTTCACAGTGTATTGACTAGCTCCATTTTCCAGATCAAAAATGCATAGGCCTGCATGACAAAGCATTTATTTACTATGCATACTTTGCCAGTTCAAATTTGTTCCCCAAACACTGACAGATCAACTCAGTATTAGTCGCCAGATCAGTTACTGGTTCATGCTACTCTAACACTATGTTGGGTCAGGTATCCTCTGTCCTCCTGCAGCTAGCACAAAGCTAGCTCAAAAGCAAAAGGCAGCATAACCCCACATTCTGCTCCTCAGCTAATTTGGTAGAAATGTGATACGGTACATCTGATTCAGAGTCAGTTTGCAGTAGCTCACTATCAGGCAAAGCTGATGAAACCAGAGTGAAAAGAGATACGAGTCACAGGGACCATTATGATCAGCTCATCCAGTAACCATCCACCAGCTCATACACTGAGCTCAAAACCTTTCATCTGAACTAGAGCACATCCAGTAACCCTTCATTATGTGATGCTTTGCAGTTTGATGCTGGGCTAACCAAATGAACTATGCTTGTGGATAAAATAACAAAGACTGACCTGAGCTTTCCTTCACATACGCAGTAAAGCTGCTACCTGAAGTAACCAGCTCAGCAGGTTTAGAGTACTTTACACGATATTCTGCCTCCATATCCTAATAAAGTAGTTTGCTTTGATCCAAACTAATTATCTACAGCTGAGCAGTTTAGATATATTGGCCATCTAATACCACTTAAACATCAAATCCTATGGATTTACAATAAAGCTAAACCAATTTAACTGCAGGTGGTATCTATACAAACTGAAGAGATGAGCTTCCAGAGCATTATTCCTTAACTTCAGAGGTAGCATCCTGTAACTACCAAGTTCTATCTGCCGTAACATTCATGAAATAAGGAAAAAAGTTTGCACACTGAACATATCTGGAGAAAAAACACAGTATTTAAAGTCTTACTTTTTAATCTGTTTTTTCACTATGGCACTTTCATTCTGGAAGGCTTTTTGAAGGCCATTTCTTGCATAATTATTCGTCAGAGGCTGTTGGGGAAAGCAGGTCAATGTTTCCTTCTGTGCTACCAGCTTTGTATTATGTTGCATTAGCCTTAAAATTGACCTGGGCCTCCCCAGGTCCTGAAAGAGTTCAATTTTGCTGTGGATGCAGTCACTAAACAAAATCCACCACTCAAATTTCAAATCTTATCTTAAAAGGACCTGCCTTAATACAGCTACCATATCTCCCTTTGCCTGTCAGATTGCAAACCTAGAAGAGCTATAACCCACAGAGAACTTAAGCAGTTATGTGGCTAACCATACTGCAGAAGACTTTTCAGGTGAAATACATTCTGCTGTAATAAGGTACTTTAACTTCTTTACAAAGACAGCTGTCATACCTTATACTTCAGTATGTCACTTTTCATATATTAAATTAAAGCTTTAACAGAGCTCCAGGTTGTATGTGGATATAGAATTGTCAATAGCTGCCTACTAGCAGTGAAAGCAAGGAGAATAAGGAGAGAGAAAAATCAGACACCAAGCATTATAACCCTTAATGTAAAATTACTTCAAATAACTTAAGGGAGTCATGGGCTTTATAAGAAATTCAGTGATGCTGTCTCAATCAAAAATGTTTTCTGAAGAGATTAAGACAGTGAGCCAGATTTTCATTTACTATGAAGCAAAATTTTTCAGATTACATCTCATCACCGGTTTTCACCAATTTCAGCTCTAACCCAGGAGTGTTTTTTTTTTTCTTCTTTGTAGATGGTAAGCATTTATTGTTTGCCGATTTTCTGTAATCAGGAGAAGAGTGCGTGGAGAGGAGCTACACAGGTAAGCCTGCATTCTCATCTAGACTGAAACAAATATTGTTTAATGGAATAAAAGGAAAAGAACGTTTTCTGAAAAAGCATTTCCTTTTACTGAAGAACTTCATACTAATGACTGTGGAAAAAAAGATCTTATCTAGAAACATTTAGACGCTGCAATAAAGGTGAAGGGAAGAGAACACATACAGTCATATTTGACCCCAAGTGAAAGGATTTTCCTCAGTTTAAACTGAAATTCCACCTTTTCAATAAAGATCTTGTTACATTTTTACTACTGGAAGTTAGCCGTGGCACTGCATAGAAAACTCTGGTTTCAGACTATGGGATCTCAACTAAACAAGTCATATCTGAAAGCATTGCAAGCACAATTGTCTTGCCTTTTCTCCTCATGAGTTTTTTGTTTTGTGTAAGGTATTTATATTGAAATAAAATAGCAACAGTGTCTTAAGTCCTGAACCAGGATCCTATTCCACAACGCTGCACGCAAAAACATAGCAAAAGGCACTCCTTGCTTTAAATAGCATGCAACTTGAGAAAATCTGAAAGTTTAAGTTTCAATGAAATGTTCAATCCACAGTAAATATGAAGGCATTGGGGTCAAACATGTAGATGCTGGAGATTCATCAGGAAGAGATATCTAAGGTTACTCCATAGGGTAAGTGGGCAAGAGTGCCTCTGGTTGTAAGGTATGAGAGACCTTCATAAGAGGAAACATTGTGTAGTCTTACATCCCACAGGGAGAAGCTAAAGAGGTTGTAACACAGCAATGGGATATTCCTTCCTTTGTCAGGGGCAAAGTGCACATATGACATTGTTTACTTGGTAAGTCAAGCAAGGTCTCAGACTTGAGACAAATGTGTCTCAAAAGATTCTTTGTCTGGTGGAAATAAAAAAGCAGTTGCCTTAGGCAAGTTTGGCATCTCAACTGATTGAGACAAACCACAATGACAGAACTATATGCTATGGGTCTATCCTTATTATAAGAAGTATTACTAAGGTCTTCCCTAGGCCAGAGCAGCAGTCCCTAGTCACTTGACTATGGTGTTATCAAAGTGAGAGAGAGGTAAAGAAACCAGCTATATTTGCACTGTTACCAGATTCCAGGTTGGTTAATTTTTCATGGGCTGCATTGAACCCATAATAAGCTACATAAGTTGAAAGAATAAAAATCTGAAAAAAAGCCTTTCCCTTAAGGGAAAACATGCATACTGAATATAAATAGATAATAATAAAAGATGCTCTGTTCCCCTTCTAAATACACTAGCTTACTTTCAAAATGAGCACCTCACCAAAAAAATACAAGTGTGTGGCTTAAAAATATTTTAAGCACACTCGCATCACTCAAGGAAAGTCTTTAGGGTTTTTGACCACATAACTTAATGAATGCATACTTTCTTGCATCTAGTGATTCAAAATGCCTAGAACATTACAAGAAATCTCTCCATACTTGCTTTTTAGTGGTCTATATATGTCAAATCCAACACTTCTTCCAATCCACAATGTGGTAGTACATTTAGTCCTCAGATAAGGATTCCACCTTAGATATTAGCACAATAGCACTCACTGAAACGCTTCAGTAGCTAGGCATTAAGGATCCACTTTATTAATTAACATACACTTCTGCCCTCCTCAGCCCCAAATCACAACCTACAAGTTTGGTGGTATACAGTAGGCAGCTGCTAAGCAGGCAAATAGAACACACTCCACTCAGTCTGTTAGCTTTCATTTGTACTCAAAACATGTATCACGTTGACAAAAACAAGAATATTTGAATAAAGGAGTTACTACAGTACCTCTCTGCATCTCAATCTGTATTTTCACATAATTATAGCCAATAAATGGTCACGTAATATTGACCAAAACACCTAAAGATTCAGGGTCTCAGTTGTTCCAGATAGAGGCACAGATGGGAAAACAGGTTTTTCTTCCTTTTACTCCAAGCTCAAAGTTACACCCCTCAGAAGTCCCTCTCAAAGGTAATGAATGACGTCCCCTGTAGAAATTCAGCATCAAAACAGAATTATCAGTAAGTAAAGCTCCAGTTATGGAAGCCAACATACTTTTCTGATTATTGTGTCAGGTATCACCAACCATTGCATAATAGTTGCACCTGCCCAGTTTTCCTGATCCTTTTGTAACAGTCCAGCAAGGCATATTTCTGTTACAGAACAAGGAAGTAACAGACTGAGCAAAGAGCAAGAAGAATGACACCCCTCCAAATCCAAACAACCACCACCCTTCCCTCATTCATATTCATTCAAAGACCAGCCACAGTCTGCTCCTTATTAATGCCTAATGTTGCCCTCCTTCCATCAACAACCCTATGCTTGGTGCTCTGCACAAATGGAACCAAGCCAATTTGTTCATGACACTGCCATGATCACCATTGCAACATACAAGCCTTGTCTAAGACTTAAAGATTATACACATTATTACTGTTTTAAATGGTTGGCAACAATGCAGAAGAGTGTAAAAAGCAAAAGGTTAAAAAGATTGTCATCATCACCATGAAGATTAGTAAAATATACTTGCTATGTTTCTCTTCATGAGTAGAGAAATAGAAAGCAACCGTTCTCCTGCAGTGAAATCTCTGGTTTACATCACCAAGCTAACATTGCACAGTCAATCTTATCTTGTTCATCTGTCACCAAATTGATGAGCACAGTGAAAACTCAGTTATCATGCCCTTTGTAACATGCTGTACAGGTGTAGAAATCCCAATTGCATTAATTCAAGAGGCTGACCACAAAAACTGCCCATTGCTAAATATCAGTTACATTTTGCTTGCAGCCTCCCTGGCCATAGTATATTATAAATCTTGTCACTTGCACTTCCATTATGTCAGGAGCCTCAGGGAGCTGCAATAATAGCTGTTTTCCTTTATGTTAGGTAGGGAGTTTTTTTGGTAGTCCTTGTATCTGTTTTCATGCTTCCATTCTTTTGTCATTATTTTACCTGTGAAGAAGCCCCTCCATCACGTTCCCTTTCATCTCTTGAGCTCCTGGTGTTCTGACTTAATACCACCAGTAGATGACGCATCAATAGATACAACCTTCAAGAGTCTTACCAAAATGTACATCTACATGATCACTTATAGACTACTTCATACAGCCACAGCAACCTTTCTGCAGCTCAGCTAGCAAGGCAGATACAGCCCTGACAGGGCAAGAACACACTGCACTGGACACTTCTGAGAAGACATCCGTTCACCCCTTCCACCCTCCATCCCCATAAGTCTACATCCATATTTAAGCAAGGTTTGATCATTTTATCTATTGAGAAGATCAAGGGAGCTTACTACCAAAGGAATTTCTGATGATCCTCCCACCTGGACTGTAACTAAGAAACTTGAAATTGCTTAAACTCTGTCCTTTTTACCTTTTCTTTAAGTGTCTGTGATAGCAAACCACACGACTGATGGAATGTGCAGTTGCAGTTTTACAGAGTTTGGCCAGAAAAGGCAAAGCTTCTTTCCCCTACCAACCCAACCCTTTACTTGGCCAGAGCTAACATTATGTGTAGCCTTTACAGATTTTAGCTTATTACACAATAACGTATATTGAACCATTCAGCATGTCGACAGCATTGTTACATCCAATTAGTACCTTGCTTTGTATTCCTTGCTCTGCAAGGTCTTTGTCTCCTGGGTGGCCTTTCTGCTAATAATTCAAAGTGACTTTTGACAAGGATCCATTTAAGTAGGACACATGGCTATGCAATACAAAATGACAGGCAGTGCATTGTTGGGTGATTGCTATATGCCTCAGGTGTCAGCAAGAGGTTAAAGTGCAAGCAACTTTAACCACTCAGCAAGTGCAGTAAACCCCCAGCCAAGCATAGTTTGGAAATGCATCGTGATGGGAATATCAGGGGAATAAATCATCAATCTGCATTTAAGGGGAATTATGGAACAAATACTATTATTACAAAGTTCATCCAGAGACAATCCATAAATCAAGAGATGCAGAAGGCTTGCCTTTTTCTGTTGCTCCTTTTCACAAACTGATCGTCTATTGACACAATTCACAAGAAACTCTCTCTTCTCTACAAAGGACAAAAAAAGTGCAGCCAAACTACCTCCAAATCAGGCCCTGCTCTCCTTAGCAACTCATGAAGATGCAGGTGTTAGCCTAAACATCCAAATACAGAGAGCTGCCCAAATGTGTCTGCTCCACCTGGGGGGACAAGCCAACTGCCAAGGGTGACCCCAGTGCAGACAATGCAGCACCATCACCCCTCTGGACACAAGCAGGGATGGGGCAATGACAGTACCCAGATCCACTGATAGTCCTAGACCAGATGAAATGATGAACTGGCCTAGGCTCCACACAGTCAGAAACAACAGGAGATGAGCCTAGAAACATGGCTACCCATAACATGAATGTTCCAGCTAAGGAAAAAGACCAGAGAGGACCAGACACAAAGCTACCTGCAGTACAGCTTTAAGGTCCACCCAGGAACACCAGTCAGGAGATTAGGGCAGCAGGGACTAGCACTGAACACAAGCACTCCTATAAATCACCTCAAAAGAAGGCCAGATGCTCCAGCCTGAGCTTAAATAGGGCTCCTGGAGTGATGGGTGGAGTTTGCAAGGGACAGAGGCTCCAGGTGTGGCTGTTTAGGCAGTTAAGGCCTGTTAATGCCCTCAAGGTCCTGACATGGTCAAGGCAGGTGCTCTGGCATGGTTGTAGGAGGCAGCAATGTGGAAGTAATAACCTCCCTGTACTTCTCAGTGTTAGTTTTTCATTCAGTAGACCTAGGTCTTCTTGCTTGGCCCACTCAAAGGTGAAATGGGGGGAAAAATCAGAGTAGTCACAGGCCCCAAGTAGCAGAAAGGACTGCCAAAGTAGGCAGCTTTGGGCATCAGAGGTAACCCTGCCCCTGCAAGCTGGCTGTTTGCTCCTATGAGTTACTTCACCTCAGTTTTGTACCATCGTCTGCCCCCTTTCTCTCCCTGGCTCCTGAGGTATGGTATGGACTAGGACAGGTTCCATTGCCTCTGTATTCCATCTGTGAAAATGTTCTTCATAATATTTAGCTTGGCAGTTTCTTATATCAATAAAATGGTTGAATTTGGGCATGTTACAAACCTTTATTTCTGCATTGAGAAAGACATGTAAAAGCGAACAGTAGCACCCATACCAGTGCTTAAACTAAGGTCCAAGGTTTCTTTTGACCTGATCAAAGTTTATGCAAGCATGCACGTATATTGCCATATACCTCTGTGACTAATCATTATCTTGGATCACCAAAGATTGTATTAATTCATGTAAACATAGCTGTTGATAACAGTCATAAAAGAGCTTCTAAATGACTTAGCCAAAGTAACTCACAAAGTTGATTTTCCTTCAAAAAGAGATGAGCAATGGGTGCATTAGAACAGTATCACAGGCAACTTCCCACACATCCAAAGACAGCTGTGTCTTTTCTGTGCTTAATAAAGCATACTAAGATTGGTTTTTGTGTGTGTGCATCTTTTTTTGTTTGGCTGGTTGATTTTCTGATGGTATGAAAGAGTGATGTTTGGAAGGGACTGTAAATGCTGAGGAAGCTACTGAAGTTTTTAAGTAACAGTAAAAATAGCACATACTTTGAGGGGTTATTATTAAAAGAGTTGATGCCTCTATTACTAGATATAGAAGACTGAAGACTGCATACGGGAGTCTGCACATTACCTGCAGAAGTATTTAAAAGCACTGTTAGCTGAGAAGCACTATGAGATCCCACCTACAAAACACTGTGTTGCCATGGTACAAGGCACAGTAGGACACCCCCTAAAAGAACTCCCCATATACAACCACAGTTCCTGAAAAGATTCTTCTTCTGCACAGAGTTCTGAAAACAGCTGAAACAATTTCATTACTCTAAATCTTTTTAATTCCCTTCTGTACTCAAAATTTTCTTCCATTTTACTCCCACCAGTTGTACTAGACTTGGTTTTTGGTCTCTGAAGAGCCTGGCTCAAAGCTAACCTCACTTATTATCTGCAGCACACATAGGTATGGGAATTGAGCGCTCAAAAGCCTGATTCATATGTAACAGTCTTAAATACAGTCAAGTCCTTCAGCCTTCAGATCTGATAGAAAAGACAGTGCTTAGCAGCGTCATGGCTGCTTAGTCAAGCAAACAAGCTTGTTGCAAACAGCTGACAAACACTGCTGGAAGCTCAATTAATTACCCACCAGGAAAGCTGTCCTGCTGAAGGGATGGTGTTAATATTGTTTAAAGTGTGGTTTAAGTGCCCCCCCTCTATTGCATAATACCTGTATCCTGGGACAAAAGTCCAGCTAGTCTCTGAGTGGGTATCCTGCCATCCGAACAGATGGATATGAATGTGGGCAGCCAGGGTCCTCCATTCACATATATTCAGTGTAGATACTTGCAGCAACATTAATAATGGGAAGTGTCCAAATGTCTTGGAAAAAATCTTTTCCAGGAGATACAACATTTTTTCTTTTCAGTTGCTGATCCTCACTATGTTTGCAATGGGGCAAATGCTGGTCAACACCTGTACTCTCCAGTGTTCAGGAAAGAATGAAGAGATTGCCCTTCATATATAATGCAGGAAAACATGAGTTCTTGCTCAGGGGAATGCAAAGGCTGCTCTTGTCATACTGACACTCCAAATGGCACCATGCTAATTTTCACGTGCCCTGGGAAAATCTGGAAAGCATTTTTACCTTCAGGGAAGGAATGACTTCACTCACTGCTGTGAGGGGATATGGGCTTTCTGTTC
The DNA here is from genome assembly GCA_013399115.1 of Anseranas semipalmata. Classification (NCBI taxonomy): domain Eukaryota; kingdom Metazoa; phylum Chordata; class Aves; order Anseriformes; family Anseranatidae; genus Anseranas; species Anseranas semipalmata. The sequence continues at coordinate 247,731 of VXAA01003699.1, read as the reverse complement.
AAGTGAATCATGGAAGTCCTGTATTTTCCCTCCTGCTAATTGTCTTTGTTAGATTTCTGATCGTTGAAGTCACATTTGTGTTCCTCTCTTGAAAGGGAAGTTAAAGAAGTAGCTTTGATACAACAGATCAAGGGATATGTGGAGAAGGTAATACTGCTTGCTAGCAGATAGGGAATGGATGGGGCTATGTTTCTTCTCTCCACTGTGAGACTTCTTAGTGGGATCATGCAGTGGTTGGGCTTTCATAAAGGACAAGGCTGTTCTTCTAGTGTGCTCCTGCAAAGATATTCCTGGAGCTTCTTCCTCCCTGGTATTCAGGACTACGTGCAACCCTGGATCTACACATTGGCTGAGGAAACATATACAGAAAATTCACTTCCACCTGTGTTGGGCCCCGTGGAATTTTCCATGTAACCTGGCCAGAGTTTTGTGTTTCTAACAAAACCAAAACAGTCTTTAAATCCATCTTCAAGCTTCATTGCAAATATTTCTCACAGTGCTCTGTAGCAGGAATAATTACTGTCCTTATTTATCTGATAGATTATACAAATCCCCTAGTAAGTAAATTGTAGGATTAAGAGGAAGGTTAATGTTCTGGATTAAACTGACACATTTGTTTACTTCCTACCAGAAGGAAAGACTAAAGGACAGTGACCTATCATGTGTATTAATTCAACATGTAACCCTGCCTCAGCTCCAGTGGTTATCTCTGCAAGTGCCAAGTCTCAATCTAGTGGGTTCTGGTGCAATACTTCATACATAGAAGTTCTACATGTCTAAAATATGATATCTATTCAGCTCCTGATTTTTAAGGTTGTACTACTTAGTACTTTTGCAGCACCTTACTTCTTAGAGCTTCAAAGGGCTCACAATAAATTACACCTGTAGTCACCCCATAGACGGTGTTACTTGTCCTTATTTTACAGGTATGGATTCTAAAACAGAGATTAATGACATTTTTTCCATGATTTGACTGTATGAAATTAACAACTTATGCATGATTCAGAATCACTGAGTTCTCTGGGAGTCCCTAAAAGTGATTTTCCTATTGTAAAAACCATAACCTAAGCTCTGACAATAACCCAAACTGCACATACTTCAGAGCAAGGAGGTTGTCTGTATTTCCCACTACTTTCTGCCACTGACGCTAGTCTTGCGATCATGTTGCCTGAGGGCTGCTGCTGCAGTTGAGGACAGTAATGAAAAGACAGATAGGAATCTTACCTTCTGTTAACTCAGTAACATCACTGCATGTATGTCTGAATAGTGGCTGGGCTGCTTTGCTTTCCAAGTGAGATTCTTCTCATCCACTTTCCTGTGTTTCATTCTATACCAGTAAGAAAGCTGCATCCAACAGCCCTGCTTGAGCACACTGGTGATCATGAGTAGCACACGCTGCCAGACTTGCACAAGCAGATCATTTTCTACAGATTAAGGTTATAGATTTTACCTATCTACTGAGGTGGAAACTTCTTACAGCACGATGCGTGTGTATCCCTGCACCACCTAAGTAGCCAATGAAAGGGAGAGAAGAAATAGATGCCAAATAGAGAAGTAACTTTCCTGCAGTCACAAAAAAGGCAGAAACAGGACTGTGGTCTCCAGAAAACTAAACTCCAATGCCTAAACTCTTAGTCTTACTGTTATGTGCTCCTCAAGGGTGCAGTGTGATAATGTGCTGCAATAGACAATACTTTCTGATATAGGCATGTCTTTCCTCACCCTAGCAATAGTGTCATGCCTTCTCCACTTGGGTAACCCTCCCAGGGTGATTTGAAAAAGCCCTTCCATGCACATGCCACCTAGTACGCGCATTTGCCACCGTGCAAATTCACAATAAGTTGGAATCAGAGCTGGACTTTACCTCAAATCTAGTGATATGACCATCAGTCTGTTCTCTCCCCTTTAAAAAAAAAAAAAAATTAATCCCTACATACTGGCCTGACAGGTTTCTATATTTATCTGTTCTTATTTTAGGAGGTCTGCAGGAGAAACGTATAGATTACAGATATGGTGCTCCTTGTTTTAGCTTAGGTTTCCAATAGGAATAGTTGTTTTGGGATAGGATCCCAGCTGAGAACCATTTGCTGTTGGGCTGCCAAGCGGGGCTGCAAGCATTGCCAGTGCTCTGCTTGACTTAGATTGAACAGTTCACAGGCTCTGAGGCAGGGAAGGAAAATTCCATCATGAAATAGCTGATTTAAAGTGCTGTATCCCACAGCGACAGTAAAGAGTGTTTGCTAATACTAATGCAGCTTTCAGAAAGAGACTTGAAGTTCAGCTTTCAAAATGTGTTTCTGCTTGGTAGAGGGCCCAAATTAAACCCCTCCATCAGTTCAAAACTTCTGCAAGTTTTGGACAGAGAACCAGTTCTGATTTGGCAGCTGACACAAGCTTTGCAAAATGTGAATGGTTACTGAGAGGAGGAGGAGGAGGAAGAGAGTCTAGTACCACATCCATCCCCTCTTCTCCACATGTGGAGAGTATCAACCTGCAAACATGCAGGCCTGTCCCTCAGTCGCCAGCGGGATTTTGCTTGGGTCAGGAATGGCTGTACAAGAGGAAGACAGGAAGTGACCCTGAAAAAATATAAAACTTTATTCAGAAATTTACTTGTAAGTAAAATTTACATTGTATAGTATTTTGATGACTAGCGTATGAACAAAATTCCCCCCCCATTGACATGCAATTTCAGCAGATAGCACAATATGTAGAGATGGCCAAAAAAAAGGAAAAGCAAAGAACCACAATGACGGTATCTAGCAGAGAACCTGATAAAGATCATTCATGAGGTCCAATATAAACTTCTTTCCATCAAAGGAGGCTAAAAAAGGAAATAATTCCATCCAGAGATTTTGATCCTACTGAAGAATGATCTTCATTTGCACGGGTTAAATAGTCACAGCATTTTTGTGTGTTTACATTTGATAACTCCCAGTAGAGATAAACATATTTAATGCTTGAAATGTAACTTAACACTGGACATATTAAACACATTACAAGAGATTTATCAGAAAGAACATTAAAGACTATTATTAGCCCCAGCTGCAAATATCCGTCATGAAGGAATGGCTGAATGTGAGTTAATTGCCTTCAAAATGGTAGGCCTTATTTAAAACCCTTTTCAGTGGATGCCTTTTCACTGATTTCAGCAGCCTTTGGGTCAGGCCTTTTATTAGAAAGAGATGTAATTTAATAGTGGGAGGAAGGACTGAAAAGCCAGACACCAACATTTCCTTTGCTTTATCATGTCAGGCAAGGTTACTCGGTGTAATCAGCAATCAAGATTTGGCACATCTTAACCAACGTAAACCAAACATCAGCTGCAGGAAAACATCTTTGGTACAAGATCAAACTAAATGGGTCAGAATTTCAGACGGAGAGTTGGGGTTTGTTCCAGCTTCCATTGAAACCAGCTGGGAAGTTTCTAGGTACTTTGACTAGCACTGGCACTGGCTGCTCCTTCTCTGTTAGAAGCAATGGAAATTTTGCCATTGACTTCAGTTAGGGGAGAATTAAAGCTGTGTGCTTTGGTATAATTATACACATAGGCATTTCAAAAGGAAACAAGGATCAGATGCCTGTGAGTTACATCTCTTTTTGAAAGGGCAACACCATGTGTGGAGAAGGATTATGGGTATTTTAGATTTTTTGATAGAGTAATCCCAAGTCTATCCCTAATTTAGCACTGTAACTTTCCTATGTGAAGTTAGATTGATATCGATGAAGATAAATCCTTTTTTTTTCCTGGAGGTAAACTAATAGATACAAGAAATATGATGTCTAATAGAAACAAGGCCACAAGAGATACATCAAATATTGATACTTTTTTTTTTTTAACTAATGAGATGTGGCCAGTCAGTTATCACATTAGTCAGCTTACCTGTCTATTGCATCCTTCCGTAGTATGATTTAAGTAAGAAGATTTAAGTTTCCCAGTACCCCTGAAAAGCAGGAAAATCGCATGATAGATTAGGCCCAAGTGGCCTATCAATTTATACCTGAACACATGGCTGTACCAAAACAGAGAAAATTACAGTAGCAACAGTCATCAGCAACCTGTCACAGATGAGATTTGTGGGAGAGGACGTCTGTGATCAAGGGCTGTAGGATTCAGCCTTTCCAGCCCCGCCACCTCTGGGGATCCGGCACAGCCAGGTCAGACCATGCCCCTCTGGGAAATTGGGGGGCTGGGAAAAGGAGTCAAGTCTGTCCGTGTTTAATGGCAAAACCAAAAAAGAATTGTCTGTGCAAAACTGTATTTAGATCAGTGGGAAAGAAAAGACAGCCAGACGGCTTTTGAAATGGATGATACTTTAACTTTAAGCTCATCTTTCAAATTCAGCCTATGTTGTCAGTGGTTGAAGCTTGTTACTAGGGTTTATCTCTTACATTTAGGCTACTTCTTAGTAACTAGGTGGCTGCTCCAGAGGATCATTGCTGTCTTTCACCACTACTACAGTCTTAAAATGGGAATAGCAGCAAATATTTTCAGAAGATACCAGCCTGATTATGATACCCTAGTTACACTGCACAGCCAAGAAGCTCCCACTAAGTTCAAAACTAATAATTCATGCCAGGTAACTGGAAGAATTTGGCCCTACAAACCTTGTTGTTCTTTATAAACAGGCTGAGTAATTCACAGTTTCAGTCTCTCATTCATAACTAGTACAGATGATTTATCTAGAAGGAAGGATGAAAACTCTGTCTTCTACTGACTACAAGTAACACAAATGGACACATCTAATTGGCATGCTATTGCTGTACACTGCTTTCTAGGTCTGTCATAAGCCCTCTCATGTCTTATGACAGTTTTGGGCTGATGCTTCATGTTCTCGTAAGATGTCAAGTTACACTAGATCAGTTATGGATCCATAGACCATGTTATGTAATACGGTACAGGACACTGCCACTGAGTTACTATGGTGTAGAAATATTTTTAGTTGTTCTTTTCCCTGGAAATACTGCCTGGTTCTTAGCTTTCTAAAAAATAATCCACGTTGAGATATCGTACAGTGGAAAGGGGAGTAAGAGCAACAATTATGCAAAAAGGCTGAGAAACTTTAATGACTTGTGAAAACATATAATTAGGGATTAGCAGCCCACCCAGGAAATTTTTCATGTTGAATTACCACACTACTCAAAGTATGTATTTTAATTGCTGGGTGTAGTGCATACATGTAATCCAAACTGTTGAAAGAGCAGCTGCAGTAGTTTCCACACTGATATATAAGCCACAAATCCTGTTGTTGAAATAGGTTATTCATAAACTTCTTCTATGACATACTCTGTCTGTGAAGTTAGTTGGGCTTGGGGGAAAAAAAGAACATCTGATGTTCTGCTTTTTCTTCTCAGCACTAACCCACTGTCATTAAACTCATATATTTATTACATTTGTGTTTAACATTTTATATCTGCACATATTTCCTATACATTTATAGCCATTGTGTAGGGAAGATGCTGTAAAAAAGCCATCACCTCACTGATACTGTCATAAGCTGAGCATGCAATCAGCTTTCAGGGGGAGCTTCAGTGGATCACAGAGGACCTGACCCTGCTTCACAGAACCAGAGATTAATTCAGGTTGGAAGGAACCTCGTGCTCAAAGCAGGGACAACTGTGAGGTCAGACCAAGCTGATCAGGACTTCAGCCAGCTGGGTCTTGAAAGTCTCTGAGCAAGGAGACTGCACAACTGCTTGGAGAAATCTGTTCCCTTGCTCGACTGATCTCATGGTGAAAAAGATTTTCTTTATATCCAGCATGAAACTCTCTTGTTTCAGCTGATGTCCTTTGTCTCTCATCCTCCTGTCGCTCACCACTGTGAACAGACTGGCTCCATCTTGTTGTTAACCTCCTTGTGGACACTGGAAGGCCCTCCTGAAGCCACCTCTCCTCCAGGCTGAACAAGTCCAGTTCCTTCAGCCTCTAGAGACAAGTGCTCTAGCACCAGCCATCCTGGTGGTCCTAAATTGAACTCTCCATATTATTGACACCTTTCTTGTATTGGGAGGGGCTGGTAAAAGTGGACACAGTATTCTAAGTGCAGTCTAACAAATGCTGGGTAGAGGGGGATAATAACTTCCCTCAACCTACTGACTATCTTCTGTTAACCAGGGGTGCTGTTAGGTGGCTTATGCTCAGCTTGCTATCTGCTCTGACCCCCAGGGCCGGTTCTGCAGAGCTGCTCCCCCAGCCTGTATCATTGCAGTGGGGTTCTCCCCTCCCAGGTGCAGGACTTCGCATTTGTCCTTGGTGGATTCCTGTTGACCTCAAGCTTGTCTAGGTCCCTCTGAATGGCAGCCCTGCCCTCAAGTTTATCCGTTGCTCTCTCCAGTGCAGTGTCATCTGCAAAATTCGTAAGCATGCGCTCCATCACCTCCTCCAAGTGACTGCTGAAGGTCAGGTCGCAGGAGACAGGTCGCAGGAGAGACCCTTGTGGTGCTTCCCTTGTCACTGACCTCTTGCTAGAGTATGACCCATTAATCACTACCTCTGAGGCTGACTATCCAGCCAATTTTTTATGCATCTATCTTTCCACCTATCCAGACTGTAAAGTCCTAACTTGGATACTACACCATTGTGGGAGACAGTGTTGAAAGGCTTTGCAAAAGTGACATCCACTGTTCTCCCTTCCTCTGCAAGTCTCGTGATTTTATCATAGAAGTTGAAATCGGTCAGATATAATTTACCTGTTTGGTACCATCTCTTCTCAGCTCTTAAAAAAAAAAAAAAAAGGAGAGAGAGAATTAAGCATGCCTAACGTCAAGAAGAAATTCATACCTTCTCTCGAAGCTGTACTTCTACCATTAAAGAATTTAAAATATTCAATGATTTATAAGTAAAATACACCTCAGACCTCTAGAGAGGGCCACCAGCAGTGAAGCAATGACTAACGCCTATAAATAAGACCATGGCCTTGGCATGCTTAAGAACCAAGGAACCATGGAAATCAGTAGCTACATGCAGACTAATAAATTCACAGCCCGAGCTGTTCGTGGGCTCTGGAACAGGACTGACTGCACCATTAGCACGTTCACTGGCACTGGTTGGCCTGTGCCAACTAAAACTCTTCCAAATACTTCCTGGCCACAATTTGGCAGCTGAAACATCCCAGGGACTGTTCCCAATAGGCTATTTGCATGCAAATACCCTGTTTTAGGGACCAAGAGTTTACTAAGGTAAATGTGGGCTGTTCCATGCCGACTGGCCCCAGAGCCCAGAACGTTCCCAGGTGCACTTAGTCAACTGTTACATACTGAGACACCGCAAGGTTTTCCCCCAGTTCAACCCATTCAGATGTGACTCTGTCCTCATTAATGAATACCCCTTTCACCCATGAAGATTTCATAACTAAGAATCACTTGCATAGTATGTAACTTTTTGAGGGGAAGACTCACACTAATAAAACTAAACCATATCGGTTTGCACCTGTGTGCTTTTACGAATGTGAAAGCTATTCCACAATTAATTTTCAAAGCAAGCTTATACAGCATCTGGCTTGAATCTGTTTTATCTCAAGCACGAATAAGCACCATCACGTAGCATTTCTTCCCTTATCTGAACAGTATTGCTAAACTTATGACACCCAGGTCCATTCAGAGAGTTAAATTTGCCCCTCATCCATGAATATGCTACCCTCATTGATGTTCCCATAGTGCTGAAAAGCATGAAATAACACGATGAAAAAACTGGCTACTAATACAGAGAACAGTGACTTTCTCCAGTCAAGTAGGGGTGATATTTCAGATGCTCAAGAACACTCAAGTCCCATTAAGGATCAATGAGAATTAGCCACCCAACCCCACGTGGTACCTTGCGAACTTTAGAAAGGGGGATAATGAGCCCATGCTAGTATAAAAGTCCAAGTGCAACACAGGGTTTAGAAGGCTGCCCATCTATTAAGTATGTTGATGTTTACATATTCACTGGTTCCTGCAGTTAACTGGGACACGGTCATACACAGACACCCCACGTATCTGGGAAAGATGGGGGAAGAGGAGAGTTGCAGGGACAGGGTAGGCAGCAATAAGTGGCTCAAGTTGGGATGCCTCCAGCAGGTGTATGCAGCCGGGGGAGTGAGCGCATGACATGACTATGGAGGATGCTCTTGCACTCCTCCTGGGAAACCTGTAGCCATGATCACCTCCCTGAAATGCTTACATAGCAATGCACGTAGCATGGGGAATAAACAGGAACAATTGCAGATCTGTGTGCGGTTGCAAGGCTACGATCTCATCGCAATTACAGAAATGTGATGGGATAGCTCACGTGACTGGAATGCTGTCATGGAGGGCTACATGCTTTTTAGGAAAGACAGGCCAGGAAGGCGAGGTGGTGGAGTTGCACTTTATGTGAGAGAGCAACTGGAGTGCATCAAGCTCTGCGTAGGGGTGGATGAAGAGCGAGTTGAGAGCTTATGGGTAAGGATTAAAGGGCAGGCTACCATGGCTGATAACGTTGTGGGAATTTGCTACAGGCCACCTGATCAGGAAGAGGAAATAGATGAAGCCTTCTACAAACAGCTGGAAGTAGCCTGACAGTCACAGGCCCTGGTTCTCATGGGGGATTTCAACCACCCTGATGTCTGCT
>VXAA01003699.1:214979-239100 GCA_013399115.1 Anseranas semipalmata | reverse complement strand
AAGCAGGGCAAAAAGTAGGATTGCAACCCTGGACTTCAGGAGACCAAACTTTGGCCTCTATGCTGAACCATGAAGCACATAAACACGCAAAAGGAAAGACATATTTTGTCAGTAGTCTTTATATAAATGTAGCACAAATATGAGAACATCAATAATGAAATATGGCTTAAATGAAAACATAGTCAGTTTTCTGTGGACAAAACAGCCTGTTTGCTGAAATACTAGACTTAAATGAATAGTTCCATTTCTAGTATTATATTACTAGTTCTATATCTAGTATTAAATGAATAGTTCTATTTACAACAATGAAACTTCTCTTTTGACAAACCTGGTGAAATCTTTTCTCTATCAAGATATGAGGAAGAGGAGAAAATTACCAGCTTTCAGTCATAATCTGGTGTGCCACCAGGAGATGTGCAGTGAAATTGTGGGGTGCAGAGATCCTCCGGCCACCCCTGTCTAAGAGAGGAGCAGCATGGGATGCAGCAGAACCCAGCTGTGCCCTGTGAAGCACTGCATCTGTTCTTGCTTCACAGAAATGTACCAGTTTGTTGTGCTTGCTTTGCTTCTTACTATTCACTTTCTGTGCTGGCCTACCCTATGAGAACAATCAGGATCACAATAAAAAATGTCACAGCACTTCACTCCAATGTAGATATGCCTCGGGCCTATCTAATTGGACTAGGCTGTTATCAGTCAAACACAGATCTCTTAAGTACATAAGTCTTACTTCTGCCTGTATTCAAGAACTCCTCCAAATCTATCTGCCTGTCTCTTCAGCTTACAACGACTCACTGATTACGTTAATGAAACATGAGAGGGCTCTATCAGTTTGTGAACAACTAAGAAACAGCAACTGACTACAAAGACATTTTCCGTCTGTTTTTTGCAACAAATCAGTCAGGTTTGCATTATGGTGCCTGGTTCCATGACAGAAAGCTCAGACTGGAACATGCCTGTCTTCCAGGTTTTCAGTCAGTCTCCTTGTGGTTCCAGATGTGCTAGGACAGCTGTTTTTGCAACCTTCATGATGGACAAAATCATACATGTTGAGGGAGGACTGAGACTTCTCTCGGTTTTGGCTTTGTCAGAGGAAGCCTTTAGGGCTGGATGAGATGCTGGTTATATATTAAGATAAGTGGTTTTGTACAAAGATAGAAACAGTTGCATCTATTCTCAGGAAACTAAGCACGCTCTGGACTCTGAGACTCTTTCAGAAGGAGACCGCAGTGTGAAGCACAAGGGGCAAGTTGACCAACTGGACACGGGACAAAAAAGAATCACTCTCTGCATTTCATTTCTGCATATCATTATGATAGTACCACTTTCATTCCTATAATGCAAAAGTCCAGAATAGGACCAGGATGCTGAACACCTTACTAATGTGGCCAAAACAAAGCTTAAACTCAGGTCTCTGCAGATGTTTCTACACCTTTAATATAATAGATGCTTGTAAACAGAGTATCAGTCACACATACTGAGGAAATATGCCACCTACCCTGAATTTTACTTGTATTCATGTCAGGTATACATATTTTTGCTGGAGTTTCAATAGATGCATATTTCTGGCTGTTCAAAGCACACAGACTTTACTTTGCATTGGCAAACTCTAGGCAAAAAAAAAAAAAAAAAAGCCTGTCAAAGAGCATCTAATTCTATTCCATAAATTTTGTTAGGATACCATTTAAATAACCTTTGTGAGTTTTAAAATGTATACATATATATACACACATTTGCGTATTTGCAAATCCATATAGAAAAATATGAGACAGAAGTGTCTTTGTCCTTCCATCAACTACAAAGGGAGCTTAGATGGTGAGATCATCTGTCAACATCTATCCCATAAATGTTTAAATATGGACAGATGAGAGTGTCATTGATTATCCGGTTCCTTTCTTCTGTAGATTCAAGACTAGATGAATAGTGGTTTACCAAGAGGAGCATGAACCCAGGCAGTAAGTTGTCGGTTGCATCCAGTCAGTGGAGAGACAGGAAACTGTCTTCATGCTAAGTCAGGAAGTAGCAGGGAAGTTAGGGGTTGGTTTTCTTGGATTCAGCATCCTTCCCTTTCTATCCTGAACTATTGTATTGCACTGTCATCCTTGTATAGGCTTTTTAAATTCTTTGTGTGCTTTGAGTTCTCTGAACTTTTAAAACTGTTGTATAAATGGCTATTAAAAAAGAAGTAAAAAAAAAAAAAGAAAAAAAAAAGTGCTTTGAAGCTCATAGAAGTCAATGTGCAGATACCAGTGACTTCAGAGGGCTCTGGATAAGGCCCTATTCTGTCAATTCTGTTTGAAGTGAGAACAAAACTGAAATGTTTTACAAAAGAAATAACTTCCTATGCCAGTGTCACAAAACTCCTAACATGTGCCTGTTCAGGAAATTCAGATCTTTGTGGAACCAAATTAAAAACTTCTATGCCTGAAAGATAAAATTGAACAGAAACTCCTTGTGGAAGGCTTTCCAACTATTTATTAAAAGTATACAGGGCTGATATAATATTATCATGCCCCAATTCATTATTTTCCAGACTACTGTGCTTTTTTGTTGTGCCAATACATTTTCCAGGACTGGTCTTTCCACTGCTCTTTTCCTATAGTGGCATCACCTGGAGGTCTGTTTCCTTCATGCTACAGCACTTACACAGCTGCCCTCAGGAACATCAGATCTTGCAAGTGCCATTTTAAACTCTGTGGTGACACCAGCCTTCATGGAGTTTAGGTTATTTGAAGACAACATGAGCAAAGGGCCATTCTGTGGAGGAAACTGAGGCTAGATGTCAGACTCATAACACGCTAATATAAAGTCAGTATTTGGTGGCTTTAGGTAATTTCTGAGTAATAGGACTACAAATGAATTGGCAGTATATCTGTGATCTCTCAGAGTTCTATGGTGGCATCATCCACACATAAACCTACAGACTCAGATGTGCAAGTAAAAGTATTCAGGCTGCATCTATGAAGGAAACAAGACATTTTAAGTACAGAACTCCTAATCATAAAATAATCCGTTTTTCCCTTTATAAAAATATACTTTCACATGTCCTCCACCTTCTTGAACTCCATCCATATAATAGTTTTTACCACATCAGAAAATCATTTTTTAATGCTGAAAAAAAAAAAAAAAAAAATGTTGTTTCAACTAACACAGTTCTTCTGGTCACCACAGAAAGAGCTGTTTTTCTGTTAGTACTTCCCCTGCATTCCCCCCTCCACTCCCAAAACCCGCAGTGGGATCACTGTATGTTTAAATGTAGTCTAGCCTATAAAGCACAGACACAGGACAAGGAAGGACAAAGGAAAAAAGGGAGCAAGGAACTGTCTGAAGAAAGGGAGATCGTAAAATCATTGGCACTGCAGCTTAAAAATATAGCAACAGGTTTTGCTGTAGCAACCCAAAGCTCCAGGGAATGTAAAGTACCTGAAGGTATGTGTAGTCTGATAATAACAGAGTTTACCAGCAATTTTTGTGTTCTTGAAATGGATACAGCACAGGAGTTATGCACAATTACAAAGCTGAAGTTGCTGAAGAAGCTATCATGATGTGGTATAAATGTATTGAATAAGCTTCAGTTCTAAGTGCTTACAAAGTCACAAGCTTTTCTAGAATGGAAAAATTATATTAGAAACTTTGAGATTATTAAAAAAAAAAGGGATAGAGAGAGCTGTGGGGTCTTCTTTGTTGTCTTTTTTCAGATGTTAGATTACACATACCCAACATTCCTCTATTTGATTACAGAGGAATAATAATCAAGATTAAAAAATATAATATAATAATAAATATATAATATAATAAAATATAATCAAGAAGGCTAGAATCGTTAAGTGATGAAAGATGTGATTCTGCTTTCAGAACAGGGTTTCATAGGAGATGCAGGAAATTATGTAAGACCATCCAGACAAGCAACACTATGAGTGTTTTTGATTGCTTTTTTTCAAGTGTTGATTGTAGAGTTTTATTATTTTTTATTGTATTTTGTTGGATTAAAATTTGTTTTAGGCATCCTTGATGTATATCCACTAAAATGTTCCACGAATGTACATCATTGTTTCTGTCTTTCCGTATTCTTAACCAGACAACTGATCTTGCTCTTTTGGCATTTTACAGAGCAGATGAGAGCTCCTCTGACTATCAGTCCCTTTAGCCTAGAAGACTTTTTGTACTAGAAAACCTTGAAATACAGGGGACATATGACCTGTACAGGGAGGTATGCAGGAATTGTATAATTATGTACAGGTATTATGAGGGGGGGAAAGCACACAAGTCTGCTTCTCTGCAGTCAGAATTTTGTTGAAAGTCAACCAAAGGAACAATTCCAAATTGCCATCTATCTTTGTCACTGCCTCTGTATCAGAAGTAGATCAAGTACTGCCAGCTGGGGAGAATATACAGCAAATGTTTAATCCTAATAATACCACTATTAGTGTGGGAACAATCGTTCCCGGATGATATCCTTGTCTCTCAATTGGAGAGATACGGATCTGATGGGTGGACCACTCGGTGGGTAAGGAATTGGCTGGATGGTCACACTCAAAAGAGTTGTGGTCAACAGCTCAATGTCCAAGTGGAGATCAGTAACAAGTGGTGTTCCTCAGGGGTCGGTATTGGGACCGGCACTGTTTAACATCTTTGTCACTGACATGGACAGTGGCATTGAGTGCACCCTCAGCAAGTTTGCCAATGACACCAATCTGTGTGGAGCGGTCGACACACCGGAGGGAAGGGATGCCATCCGGAGGGACCTTGACAGGCTTGAGAGGTGGGCCTGTGCAAACCTCATGAAATTCAACAAGGCCAAGTGCATGGTCCTGTATCTTGGCTGGGACAATCCCAAGCACAAATACAGGCTGGGTGGAGAATGGATTGAGAGCAGCCCTGATGAGAAGGACCTGGGGGTGTTGGTTGACGAGAAGCTCGACATGAGCCAGCAATGTGTGCTTGCAGCCCAGAAAGCCAACCGTATCCTGGGCTGCATCAAAAGAAGCATGACCGGCAGGTTGAGGGAGGTGATTCTCCCTCTCTGCTCTGCTCTCATGAGACGCCACCTGCAGTACCGTGTTCAGCTCTAGGGCCCCCAATATAAGAAGGACATGGACCTATTACAGCAAGTCCAGAGGAGGGCCACGAGGATGACCAAAAGGCTGGAGCACCTCTCCTACGAAGACAGGCTGAGGGAGCTGGGGTTGTTCAGCCTGGAGAAGAGAAGGCTCCAGGGAGACCTCATAGCAGCCTTCCAGTACCTAAAGAGGGCCTACAAGAAAGCAGGAGAGGGACTCTTTATCAGGGATTGTAGTGATAGGACAAAGGGTGTAATGGCTTTAAACTAAAAGAGGGTAGATTTAGATTAGATATTAGGAAGAAATCCTTTACTCAGAGGGTGGTGAGGCACTGGAGCAGGTTGCCCAGAGAAGCTGTGGATGCCCCACCCCTGGAGGTGTTCAAGGCCAGGTTAGTTGGGGCTTTGAGCAACCTGGTCTAGTGGAAGGTGTCCCTGCCCATGGCAGGGGAGTTGGAACTAGATGGTCTTTCAGGTCCCTTCCAACCCAAACCATTCTATGGTAATAATAAATGTAAATAATCAATAATAATATGGTTCTAATAATAAATCGTTTATGCTACTGTAATACAAACCAAAAGAGGTTGAAACCAAAGTAGCATGTAGCAATCGTGCTACTTGAAGTTTGGCTTGTTCATGCAGTCACCAGGGCTAAAAAGCAGAGGAGAAGGCTGAACTACCACATGTTAATGGGCCACCCGAGGCAACCAGATCTAGTGCAGAGCATCCTCATTTATTGCTGCTGTTAGCCGTTAACACATTCCCAGCAGAGTGTGAAAGGTGGGATAATTTTACCTGCTCAGAATAAACAATCTTTCAATGTGTATGAGGTTACACACTCATTGACAGAATCTTGCAGTAAATCTTGGGTAATGAACTAAATGCTAATTGCTATGTATAAAGCATTTTAAAAAATAAAATCCACATTTAGAAAAGCAAATGTAATACTATGTGCTTAAAGTTAAGCATCCTTTAAGAAGGAAATAATCATGGCTTCAATTTTTCTGCCCATAAAATGGGGGTAATGTTACATAGCCATTTTCTGAATTACTAAAGGATGTTTAGATGGGAGTCTCTACATTAGGGCATGATAGTGCTATTTTCAATCTCTCTGCACACAATATTAAGTGCAGTGCTTCCAAAACCATGCCCTGTCTTACTGTACCGCAGAGTCAAGTCTGATTTAAAAAAATAAAGGAGAGTGAGTGATCAAGCACACATTACAGCTGTGCCACTGGGTCAGTAAGTGAGAAGTTAAAATAAGAAGTTCATTCAATAAAATATTGATTCTGGAAACAGATTACAGGAAATCATACTGTACCACTAACTATATTTATGAGTATTTATATTGCAGGAATTATACCAATATATCAAGCACAATGCCTTCAACCTTAGTTCAAAAGAGAATTTTATCTCTAAGCTTTAACAACTGGGCTGAAAATAATTCAGATTATATGGGCAGCATTTTAGCAGCCCATTTTCATCTTCTTTAAAAGCAACACTCTAATGCATGATGGTTAAGGATCAAGTTGGGATTATGTGGAGAATGTTAAACATATACCAAATAATACATCTGTTTTGAATAAAAGATGTTACATAGAGTTCCAGTTCATTTTTGTTCAACTCTGCTGTACGTGTTGTAGCTGCTAAATGAAACCACGCGTGAGATAAATACATCACTTAAGCAACAGATTGCTCATCAATTGTCTGACATTTTCTGAAATATGTGAGTTAAAAATACCTGGGGGCAAAGGCTTTTCTAGTCAGAAAAAAACTGCTTCATGTTCTCCTGTGGCTCGTTCTTCCACTTCTGAGCTGTTAGGAGCGCTACCATTGTCTCTAGGCTGGTGCTAGATCATTTCCTCCATGGTGGGAAAGCAACAAACCTTATCACATATGCTCTGCCCATTTACAGAATCTGTAAATTCTAGTCTGACTCAGGATGTGTTTGCTGACCTGTCAGTCTCCAGCCAACGAAACAGGTTGCTCCCAGTAAGACAACCACCAATACACTCTATTTGATTGCTCTGCCTTATGACTTTAACATCATTTTGAAGCAACCATTTTTTCAGAAAATAGTATTTCTGATCAGTTAGAAATTCTGATATTTTGATATATATTTTTTTAAAAATCTTCAATTGGAGTAGGAAACTGAAAACTTTCCACAGCATGTAGATTGTCAAAATCACTAAGTTTGACCCACTAATAATTTAATTTCAAAAAGGTCAAAACATTACACTATAACATATTGATGTTAAATATCTAAATTATAAAATCTGTGCAATAACAATATCAATACCAATATTCAAACAAAAATACTTTTAAACTTACTGAAACAACTGTTCAGCACTTCTCCAGGTCCTAGCGGGATGCAACCAAAGAGGACCCCACAAAGCAGCAGAGAGGGCTGCTCACAGTGAGAGACCTCTTCCTCTTCTGCTCCCTTCCCTGTGTCAGGTGATCCTTGTGTCCAGACCTGCTACCCAGCTCCTTGGGCACATCCGTGAGGAGGTGCAGACCTTCAAGTCCTTCATCTCAGGAGTAAATGTGACAGATACAAATCACAACCCCATGCATACTTCTCTTGCAGGAACAGAGGCCCTCTCTGCAAGTTCTGAGAAGGCTGCCACTGGGCCTGTGGCCAAGACCCTCCTGAGGACAGGCCAAAGGCCCCAGCCAGCCTCAGCGGTGCAGACTGTCAAAAGAGCTCTGCTACCACTTTCATTCCCCTCCGCGAGTCCCTGACAGAGACAGTCTGTGGACTGATGGGACTGTGGTAGGACTGAATGGATCCCATGCTGCTCACCCAGCACACCACATGAGCAACAACTGCACCTCCCACAGCTTACCCCAGAGGATGAGGGCTGTCTTCAATCCCACAGTCTTCTGCCTTGGGTGACTCCTGTGAGAGGGTAGCCCATGGCAGACCCTGCAGAGCTCCTCTGCCTCATAAGCCTCCCTGGCCACTTCCCAGAAACCACTGTTGCACACTCCAGTGATGCCTGGCCAGCGTGCCGCCACGCTATGCCCAAAAAACAATCGTACAAGCTTTCACTCCCTTTCCCAGCAACTAGATCACAAAGCGGCTTCCTCTCTTACCATCACCATCACAAGAAGCTGTCCCTCTTACCATCACACAGCTGGTGAGGAGCCCCAGTTGGCCAACTTGTATTCCAAGCTAATTCCTTGGTCCACCAATTAAGTTCGAGAATTCTTTGCGGAGCAGGAGACATGGGCATATTCACAGGGTTCCCTGACCCACAACACTCCGCAATACAAGGAAATCTGGGTACGTGTGAATGCTGTGTGCTTGGCTGCAGCCACTCTTCTGGCTCCTCCAGAACTTTTTGTTGCATTTCTGGCAGCATTCCTCCCCTTTTCTCATTACTGATACCCTCCCCATCTGCAGGCTCACCTCTTTGCACAGGAGTTCTCTTATCAGCCTCCTCTAGGGACAGAAGAAGAAGGCATTTAGTTTTTTGAGGAAAAAACAGTAGAAACAGCTGCTGTACAGAGGCCTAGAGAAGAGTCTAAGACCAGTGCAATTGTACAGAGATGCTTGCTTCAAACATGCTCCACTCAGGAAACAGGGATATTCTCTGCACATTAAGTATTTTAAACTCTATTTGATGCCCTCTACTTATACTGGAAAAAAACAGTGAACAATCAGTCCCTCTTCAGCTTCTTCACTCCACTCACTCCTCCTGTATCACTGTTCAATCACTTCTTTTCCATGCCAAAGTGCTTAGGACAATTAATTTTGGTCAAAGAGCATCAAGCCACATTTCTCTGTCTGCCAGTACTGCAACCAGTCAAGCCTTCTCGTGTTTATGTCAGGAAGAAAGAGTAATCAAATGAGTCCACATACACCAAAGGGTTTTGGAGCTGCCAGCTCCCAGGAACGCAACCATTCCTACATTAACAGGTATCAGAGACAGAAAGCTTAGTAAAAACACAGTCATCACCTGTCATCCAGACTGATCCTGGGCTGACCTTCAAATATTTCCTCACTGGTGTAATCCTCTGTGGCTTTCTGGTAACCTAAGGCAGATGCATGTGATGACAAATACTTTGAACCTGATATACTGCTGTATTATTTTTGGGGCAGACTTTTACTGTGATTGTGAAGCAGGCAAAGAGAATTAATACTCACTGTAGTATCTGCTAAACACCAGGGCCATTTACAGCCCCGCTGTGATCTGGCTGCAAACACAGCTCCTTTCTACTACAGGCAGAAATCCTCCTAAGGTAGACTTTTTAGCATAAGAAAGCTGCCAGTGCACGGGCATAAGGGCTCAGTATTTCTGAGGCAAGGAAAACCTCATGACAGCAGATGTTCCTGCAGCCAGTGGAAACTGGCACACGCAAGAAATGTAACTTCCAGAAGCCAAAAAACAACAACAAAAAAAGAGCGATTTATGGAGTGGGAATTTTTCAAAGGGGCTCTTCCAGTCCAAAGGGATGCATACGACCAGCCCTGCCAGCAGGTCTTAGTATGTTCTCAGCATCCTGTTCTTAGCATCTTTATCTCCTAATTGTCCTCCCGCAAGGTACATCTAAACTACTGGCCTAAGTAAGCTTCATATACAGGTTTTGTCTACAGTTATAGTCACTGTGTTACACCAGCACAGACACAACAGCAGAGCTCCACAGCTTAGGTGCCAGCTGGAGGAGATTTTGTGCCGTTGTAGTCACACCAGGCCCTGAACACAACAGGTTAATCTGGCAGCAGCTTTCTCCTGGTAGCACAGCTGTGTCCACACAAGGAATTTGCTGGCTGAGCTCCATTGGGCAGGTGTGTTTTTTTTTTTTCTTTTCTTTTCTTTCTTTATTTTTTTTTCCTGGACCCAGGCTAACATACTTACGTGAGCAAAACTTCTAATGTGGTCCCTAAAAGGAACATCTCCAATACTGATCTAAAACGCTCGGTTACTTCTCCACGTATCAATGAGCTCACTTGCACTTCAAATCCAACTATAATAAAATTAATATATGTCCTCCAAAAAAAGGAGGTGGAAAGACCAGGACTCTGATGGATCACAAGAATGTCAAAACTGCTTTAATGGTTTTCCTTGAAGCGGCATTTGATAGCTGCACTAACAAGGCAATCAGTGAAGCTTCTTATTACTGCTGCAACATGAGAAACACAGGATCGTGATCATCATTAGAGCAGAATCAGCTTCAGCTTTGGAAAGCAGACTGAAAACAGCCACTTTTTTAGAACCTGTAGGAACACTGCTGTGCAAAGTCTTTTTTTAAAAAAGGGGGTTAGCTAATTTGTTTAATTGCTAGGCTTACAGGTGTGCTGCTTTCATTTCTAGTACAGGGCTGGGAAAGTAACACAAAATTAATATACATTTAGAAATGAATCATCACACTGAATATTTGTGCCAGATTAATTGCTTACTTGTTGATGTTTAAGTATCTTTTTGCTATAGGACCTCATTCACCTTGCCAGGAGAAAACCCTCTTTGCATGAAGCCCCTAGGAAACATAATGTAAACTGAAGATCTTACACTGCTTGATAAACAGCTTTGAATGGGAAATAAAGTGATGTGAAAGGGCTTCTTCATGCACCTCCTGTTAGAAGTGACAGGTTCTTCTTCCTTATAGTTACACGTGGGTTAAATCAGTATTTTATTTTGAAAAGACATAATATATCCAGCACACCTCACACAAGACTCAGATAAGCTTAGTCAACAAGAAAAGAAGAAAAGAATAAGCAAGTAATGTGTCATCCCTACATATGTCACTCATACCACTTTACCCACCTCTGTTTTAAACTGCTGTCACCAAGTGCATCCTCCACTATTCTTACGTGTATTGTAGCCTTTTACGGATGTTTTTTTCTGATTCACTTGATTTAAAAACACAGCAATCTTCGCTAAGAGAAATTCTGTAACTTACGTGACAGATACCCTGAACAAGGACCAGTCTGACATCTTAAGTCATGTGCCAAAGAAAAAAGAAAAATTGTACCAATTAACGCTGGTCATTTTACATTTTATAAATTGAGAAAATGAAAAAGATCTTGCAACATAAAATGAGACTCTTCATATTCTGACAATATATTACCTGTCTTTGATTACTAAATATATGCATTAGCCTACTGGTTGTTATTTTAACTGAAAAACCATTAAGTGTACAGGATATGTAGAGCATACATAGTCACATGCCTGCAAAAAGCATATCTTTTGCATTTCCTGACATAAAAAAAAAAGACTTTTTAAAGTTTGCAATATGGTGCATTAATAATAACTCAGTAAGTGTCATGTAAAGTTAAATTCTGCTGCCAAACACTAAGGTTGCCAAGTCAACATTGACTATCATTGTGGAGAGTTTTTCCTGGATAATAACATATCCACTGAAAATGCAGTTTTCATAAATCAAAGCAATCCTTAACTCATGTCAAATCTGGCAAACAAATCTGAACATTTTTCTTTGTAAAGAAAATCCTTTGGCTCTATTAGTTCAGTAGATGAACAAGAGCATGACCCCACAGGGCAAAGGTTAAGGCATTTGCCTTTGAGCTGGGATATTTTGCACTTTCTGTTCAAAATTCACTGAAGAGGAGATTTGACTGTTTTGTCCTTTAATTCTCCAGGTAACTACCCACTGGGCCGCAAGTGGAAGGACAGGGGATGACAGGAATGATGAGAACTACCATCTACTCCTACTCATCTGGATATATCATTCTGTCTCTTCATTTTCATTAAAAGTGGCCAGAAACATTTTGTATAAGAAAGGGCAGTTATGTTAATATGCTACATATTATTGAAATGTTTGGGTTTGGCTCTACCAGAAACAGTGTCTAAAAACTCAGGATGGCTGCAAAAACAAAAAAATATATAATCTATTTACCTTTTTTAAATCATTACTGCATTTTCCATGTCTCTGTTGCTTTACAAAAACATGTCCCACAGAACCTGCCACATCCAGAGAAACAGAAAGTGATCAAACACAGCCAGGATGCAAAAAAACTCCTTGCAAAAGGCATATGCAGGAGCAGGAAGTAAAAACAATACTAACAATCAATAACTAAGAGAATTAATACAAACAGAGTCTACATGTTTCCACAAAGCACAGGTTATGGGTGTTGTAGGCAACATATTCAGCACATAGAAAAGCAGATTTTTATCATTTGGAATGCTTCATTTCCGTATGTACTACAAAAAAAATAAGGTCAGCAGCTGAACTGCCTGGACCAGGTACATGGTGATCAGTCGGACCCTGGCCACGCATCTCCACCGGAGCCAGCCTCTCCAAGCATTCCTTCTTTGGCTGCGTTTAGAATTAATCCCGGATGATCCAGATCAAGGGGAGCTGAAACCCAGATTAGATAACACTCCCATTTAAAATATAAAAACAAGAAAATTCAATTAGTATATTCTAGAGGTTTCCAAAACAGCCAAATCTATTTAACTGATGAAAGGAGGGTAAAGGAATCACAGCAAGCAACAAAGAAGGGACCTTGCTGGGAAGCTGTTTTTCCAGGGTTTTTGGATGCCTTACTCATTTCACTGTTTTCTTTCTTTTACAAGTTTCCCATTTTAGACCTCTTAAGAAAAAGCTGTATTTAAAATGCAAAGAAAAAGCCTTCTCAAGAATCAGCAATACTCTCTAGGGGTTGTTTTAGGCAATTCTAATTTTACTCTTTCCTCTTCACATTGGATAAGGATCTTGGATAGTGTCAGAGATTTGGTATGTGCACAAGATCTTGGCCCTGAAACATTAAGTTGTCATAGCTACTTTGGATGGTTTCTAAACATGACCAAATCCACAGCGGTATCCTTCCCAAGTTTAACGGGCTCTTTTGTGAAATCTGGTTCCGAGTGTTTCAAAGCAAGTCTTGTTTTGCCTATATGTATCTTTACAGCTGATGTAAAGAAAAACAGTCACTGAATCAATGACAAGGCAAGTTAATAGATAGGTAGATAGATAGATAGATAGATAGATAGATAGATAGATAGATAGATAAACAAAAGGAGTCTAGGACTGCTTAACTGCAGTGTTCCTGATACTTAAACAGTATATTTTCATGCTCTGTAGGGGACTTCTCTTCAAAAACTAAGAGTTTGCAAAAGTTTGTGTGTAACACAGTTTTTCAGGTAGAGATTTAATCATCATTCTTTTAAAAATATCAGTGTTTAAAAATTATAAAATAGGAAGAGAAACAGAGAGAGAAACTACAGACCAGCTAAGAGAAAGCTCATCTTCTGAAAACAGAAGAAAGTGGTCCAGTTCTTTGATGCAGACTGTAAAATAACTTCTGGTTTGGTCACAGCAGTGCAAAACAAGAATAAGTTCATCAACACCGGAGGAGCTGAGCTGGAATTATACCAGAACAGCTGAGAGCAAAGCTGGGTCTTTGGTTCTATATTTTGTTCAGCTCTCCTGTCACTTGAGCAGAATCATAGATCAGCAGCTCACTGCCTCTGGATGCCTGTGGAAAACGAAGACATTTTCATCTGTGCCTAAAGGTGGAAGAATGGTTTAATTACCTTTAGCTTCAAAGCAATAATCTTGATTTGAAGGTACTGTTATATGTGAGAATGCGGTATTCAAGACCCTCTGCTGCAGGAGAAAGCAACATTTTCCAAACTGTATTTTACCATAGATCTTCATTCTTTTCCATTTTCAATGCAAGAGGGAGGACCAGAATAAATTGTGAACTTGAACTGTTAAAAGAAGAGCAGGGAGTGTTGATTCCAATGGTAACTACAGAATAGATTCATAGCAGAGAAGATGAAAAGGGAAATCTAGTTAGTGGAAATTGTTTTTAACAAGCTCTTCAGCAAGAATTATTGCCACAAAATAATGATATTGAAATCAAAAAAAATAATAATAATAATAATAAAAAAACAGCTTAGTAGGGTAGGTCTGCTTTGAGTAGGAGGTTGGACCAGATCACTTCCAAAGGTCCCTTACAACCTAAATGAATCCACAATTCTAAAAAAACTGGAATTGTTCTTGTAAACATACTTGTTCAAGAGATTAGAAAGATTTAAAAACTGATATTGATTGAATAGGCATTTACTACTATAGCAAAATAACTTACAAGTAGTTGCAAAGAGTGAAAACAGTACTTCCTCAGTAATACAAAAAGTAATGATGTTATGGTCTGATCGTTCAAGTAAAGTCTGGTCAGAGAAAAATATAATGGATGAGTCTTTTAAAACGTTTTCCTTAAGCCTTCCCACTGATGAAAGACAACTTTTTGGTCATGTCTGTATCTGTTTCCCTCTCAGTTGCACTTCTCTCCTTGCATTCCAAAAGACCCAAGGAAACAATGTTGTTAAATACAAAATGTTATGAATGTTATACAGTAAAGGACCATTGGAAAATGTTTCAGTGTATAACTTCTAGGAAATTTAGACTTAATGTAGGATATGCATCACTCACGAACAGGGCACTTAATTTTTATTGCCTTGTTGGTTAAGTTAATTGCATTATAACTGCTAGCAATTTTTCATCAAAACAGGAGACTATTTTACCATATTTTTTCCTTTTGCTCCAGTGGAGTGCACTGGAAAGTATCACAAATGTAGACAGAGGAACATTGTTAAAAGGTGGTATTGGTGCTCGTAAGTTCACTCTAAAATAAAGGTTGCTGTAAACCAACAGTAAAATGGAATACCAGGCTGACAGTAAGGTAAATGAGTGGAATTTGCCTCAGTGAAGTAAGGAAAAGAGGAATACTTTGGCAGCTTATTGCACGTTAGGTGAATAACAAGTCGTATGTAAAGTTTTTTGTACTGATTCTCCTATTGTGTTTGTGTTACCTGGTGGTGCTTTGGGTTTCCAGTGGCAGATATGAACACAGTTAGGTGCAGTACTAAACAAATGCAAGAATGAAAGAGTCGTGAAGACTCTTCTGATGCCAGTGCATGTGTGCAGGCCCAGCCTTGCATTGCCAACCCACCTGAAAATCCCACGGAGGTTTCTATACTCACTCCCATCCTGCTCCATCTAATACCCACAGAGAGAATCCCTTTTTCTTTCAAGGAAAAGGTTTGAGTCAAAATAGACTATGTTGCATTAGTGTGAACAATATTTCTTCATAATGCAGTTAGAATATGTCCAAACAACTTGGCAAGTAAAAATCTGGTCATTTTTATGCTTTTGTTTATGTGCGGATACATAATCTTGGCATAGGTTTTGATGGGTTATTTTGGCATTCATCATATCCGTCTCTGTGTTTCCCTAGTGTTTTGAGGTGAAGTTTGGTTTTATATCTTCATGCAAGTCTCTGAATCAGCAACAGTTCAAGATATGGAAGGCACAACTGGCTGCAATCACTAGCTGTAAATATTTATGTGCACTCCTCTCCCAAAAAGAGACTGAATGGCTTTCAGTGATTAAAGGTAGGTATCAGTAAAGACTTTCAGGAAGCAATTACGGACCGTTTACACTCTTCTTACTGGAGGAAGTAACCTGCTATTGACTTACAGAGTTTTGAGCTTCTGCTGATAGTTATCCTCTAACAGTTGGGATGGCTTTTGACACACAATACACGAAATGATCATCTGTATGATACCGCCATGATCTGAAGAGATATCTGGTTATGTTGTTCTTTAAGATCAGGCCCAAAGCACAAGGAAATGCTACTCAAATGCTTTTAAATATACAAGTACCATTATGTAATTATTTTCTGTTTCCTCTGCTTTTATCAAGACTTTGTTGTTAGTAGTATTTTTTCTCTGAAAAGACCACAGTTTAAACCTTCTCACAGAAAGATATCTTTCCCTCATGTGGCCTTATGGATTGAAATTGTTGGCTTTGGTTTCCTGTGTAGTACACCTTTCAACATTTTTAGGACATGCATTTCTTAAAAGGAGTGGGAGATATTTTCTAGATATTTCCTGAGACAATGAAAGTGCAGAGACAATGAAAGTCTCCTTTCTCACCAAGACTATACTGCTCCTCTCTCTTTCTTTCTTGTTTTGGTTTGTTTGTTTGTTTGTTTGTTTTGTTTTGTTTTGTTTTCTAAACCAGGAAATATGGATTAGAAAGATTGGCCGGTCTTTCTTCAGGTGAGGGCAGCTTATCACCAATATTTGAAATTGTGGGCCACTACACAAGATGCTGTAAAGATACCAACTGTAAAGACAGCTCCTCTCATGAAGAGCTTACAATTAAGTGTCTTACAAGAGACTACGGTTAGACACACCAAACAAACAGACACACGTGCATGCACGCACGCACACACAAGAAAGAGAGAGACCTGTGATGGTATTTGGCAAGAGATTGGGTAACTTGTCTCTTGGACAATACTCCCCTGTTAGTGGATCACTGATAAGACCTAAATGACTATATGAATGCTACTTGGTTGTGCTTAGCAAACCAAGCTAACTGCAGGGAAGTAACAACAACTTTTTCATGTAAATGGTGTTTCCTTCAACCCTTCCATGGGTGAGAATACAGGGTGCTGGCAGGATGTCATAGCAGTTGTGGAGCGTAGAGAGATTTGGTTTTGAAGCCTGGAATCCTCGTGTACCTGGAGAAGGAACCCCCCCTGACCTTCCAAGAGCACCATATTTTGAGTCCTTTCTCAACCCTTCTCTTACATAAACCTTTTTAAATCCTTTGTCAAGGAGGGGAGAAGATCCAAAGACGAGAAGTTCCAGTTTTCTAAGGTTCCACAGGTGGAAGCCTTTGCACAGCCAGAGAAGGAGATTGTTACTTCCTGCCATTTCCCTCTTCCTACCCTGCCTTTCCATATAGTGCCATGGTACTCTTGGAATATTTTGATTTTAGCTTAACTGTAACCAAACTCTGTGCTACACTCCAGCAATGCTAAGCTAAAAGACTTGATGAGGAAACGCTGCTGGAAAACATCTGTGCTTTGTTTTATGCAACAGAAGAGTTAAAATTATTTTCATAAATGCCATAATGTATAAAAGCTGTGAACACCCAACTGTAGTGTTAGACTTCCAAATTGTATAAATATATTTGTCTCATATTAGTAAATGCTATTTGAACAGAAATAGCACATTGTAACAGCCTAACAAGAAGCAGTCTTTCTGATGACGTTTGAAACTTCTTTGCTCCACTGTATGGAAATATTTAAGACTTAAAAGATTTATATTACAACATAGCATTTAAAATGGTCCAGTCCTGTTCCCAGTGAAGTCAAAGACTTTTGACTTTCCATCAACTTCAATGGAAATTGCATAAGAGCCAAGATGCATTTTAACATGATTTTTTTCCTGTTTTGTCCTGAGAGACAAGAAGTTTCTCCAAAGCTTCTCCCCCACCAGAAAAAAAAAGAAAAAAAAAGAAAAAAAAAAAAGTTATCAAGCATCTGTCTCTGTCATGGAGAGACATAAATGTCAATTGAGATTGCTGTGCAGATAACAGTAAGTGGGCTTTGAATATCAGATTTCTATGCAGAGCCTATTGGGCACAGAGAAACTCTGTGTATTTCTACATTTATTACTGGAAAACTTCAATTCTATTTTAGCAGCCTTTCCTACGATATTCAGCATACTGTCTTATTTGCTCAGAGACAAAAATTCTCACCTTAAGCACTGCACTCACTTTGAAGATAAAACCCAACATGAACTAAAAAGTAATAAAATCTGATCCTTTAAAGGGGTTTGAGTATGACTTAACAGCCTTTGATCCCTTTTCTTTCTTATGATTGGTAGATGCCAAATGAAATGAGATAAACTAAGAAGTATGACCATAAATTTCTAAAATCCATTTTTTTTATTTAAATAATGTAAGGACAAACACCATTTCTCTTCAATTTTTTTTCCACCAATCTCCAGTGTTTAAATGGTTTTGTTTGTTAGTTTTTATGCTTTCTACTTGTGTTTTTTTCATTAAATAAAGTTTTATATCGTGCATTTTGCATTTCTATTGACCCTTGATATGTGAATTGTAAAAGCATATTTAAGTCCTTAAAAAAAGGTTACATGAAACATGGATATGACATGTCCTAATATTTAGTTTCTTTTTCCTTCTTCTGTTTCATCTTTTTTTTTTTCCTTTCTCTCTCCAGTGTCTTAGCCATTCCTTCTGCTACAGTGCCCTAAGCATTAATGTAATAGCAGAAGGTTTTCTCTGAAGTATCTTCCACTGTATTTTAGTGGCTTTTTATATTGACACCTCTAAAAGCTGAAATGAAGAAAAAAATACAGGGACAAAAAATAATAGCATTTCTCAGTTAGCTGTATAGTTTAATGTATTTAAAGAAAAATGAAGGAAAACTAAACTTGTAATGAAGACACTGAGCTGGGAGAAAAGTGATTTTTTCAGTTGCTGGCTATTATGAAATTCATTTTCCCCCAATTTCCAAATGGGAATAATAATACCTTATTTCTCTTCCTTTTTATTTAGAATTATAAGCTCAGATGGAAACTACCTACTGTGCACATGTATGGTGCCTATGTTGCTGGGTTCTTGATCTAGTTCAGTGCTGCTAAATGAAGCAAATATATATTGGTCATGAAAGAAGAAATGACTTTTATGTGCTTCCTAAATGTTATGCTTAAAAAAAAAAAAAAAAGTCTTAACATTTTTTTAATGTGGTAGTATATGTTGTATTGAAACATGAGTCACCTTATACCACTCTCCAGGCCTGCGTGTTCTTTTCTTTTTAATATGTAAGTAGTGAGTAGTTTCTGAAATGCTTGCATTGTAGTTTTCAGATGAGCATATTTCAGAGAGCAGGGGGAAGGGTTACAGGATAACCAGCTAAATTTTTTTCCTAAACATTTCAAACGGGAGTGAATACTCTAGGATTCAACAGCTCATCTGAATCTGGATTATAATGTTTGGAAATGGACTGCTAAAATAAATAAATAAGGTAATGATAAAGATTTGCCCACCTGCTCTTTGTTATCATTTCTGTCCAGTACTTATACATATGTACACATACCATGTATGCATAAAACAAGTTACACTAAAGAAAAAAAAAAAAAAAACTTCCAGATTGCCTTCGCGATTTTTTTTTCGGTGAATAATCAACCTAAATTGCCATGAAAACTGTGTCTCAGTGGGTGAGCAGCAATATTTACACATGCAGACAAACACAAGAAATGCTCCTGCCGTAGCTTAGGGTTTATAATAATCCCTGTCAAAGTCTTCCATAATTTCCCGAAGTGTTCGCTGTTGGGGCCGAAGTCACTTATTCTCACACCGCTGCTCGGACTCAGGCAAATTCCCCGGGCGCGGTGCTCGCTCCCCTTTGCCTTCAGCGTCCCAGCGGTGTAAGAGCGGGCGGGCAGCGGGCGGGCAGCCGGCACCAGGCACAACGCGATGTCGCCGGTGTGCGGCCGTGCGCGTACCAGCCGACGGGGCTGAGAAGGAAGCATCTAACACCAGCATCAGAGCCGGTAATTAAGGCATGGAAACAACATCAGGCACAAATATGATGTACTCGCCCCTGTTACAGTTGCTATGGGAAACCTAACTTTGAATTTCCTCGTGTCGCTGGGTAAAAAAGCTTGGAGCATGCAGCATCAATAGAGAGGGGCTGGCTTTACACCCTTTGGGCACAAACATAAACAATACAGGTGTTCAAGTGAAATCCTTGTGAACGTTTTGCTTGCCTATTCCTTTGCTGTCGTGCTTCAGTGTTGCTCAGTTTGAAGAGCCCTAAGTGACCCTTTAAGCTTAAACACAGCCAGACAAACTTTTATCCCAGACAATTACGAGGGAAAACACGGTAATGTCACGCAAACGTGATCCAGTGACTTAATTAGAACCAAGTTAGCAGAGACAGAGAGGAGCTGTAAATCTCCTGAGAGTCTTTTGGGGGCTGTTGCAGGCGGGTGAAGCCTTTGCAGCACTGTAAGAGCCTGCAATAGGAGAAGAGGAAAAAAAAAAAAAAGAGGGAGAGAGAAGGAAAAAAAAGCCTTTCGGATAGAAAAACAAATGTTAGAATATGGCAGTGTTTTTTAAAGGAGAAGGTGAAAGCCAGCTCGGTGAAAAAGCCGGCAGGGCGAGAGCGCGAAGAGTTAATCTGCAGCAGCACTCGAAGGCCAGCCCGAGCCAGGCAGCAGCCAGCAGCCTGGGAAGGATCCCGGCGCCCTCTGGTGCGGGAGAGCAGCAGCAGTGGAAATTTCCTTTGGAAAGCAGCTTTGTTTCAAAGTTCAGACAGATTAAAATGACTCTAAAACGTGCCGGCGGGACGGGGGCTGACTTGGCCGGGGGTGCGAGCCCCCTGCACCCGGACGAGGAGCCCTGCTGGGGGGCAGCTCAGTTTGGGGTGATGGGGGGGTGCTTTTTTTTTTTTTATCATTTTGTCTTTTTTTTTTTTATTTTTATTATTATTATTATTTAATCTCTGCTCCGGTGCTGAGTCCCACGTTGAGCCGTGATACGAAGAAAGGAGCCTTGGAAACTCTGGCGGTGAATGCAGAGCTGGCAGCCGCCTGGGCAGAATGGAGGCGGCGCGACCATCGCCCCCCAGCCCAGCGCGCCCGCTTCCCTGGCGCGGCAGCCGCCGAGGGAGGGCGAGCCTAAGCGAGCTTCTCCAACGCTAAATGGGAAAAGCCGCAAAAAAAGGCATTCCCGCTTTGCGAGCAGCTGCCTCTCGCTCCTTCCTAACGCGTCCCGAAGCGGCCCGTCTCCCAGCAAACGCCCAGTCCCCCCGGGAGAGCGGAGCAGGCGCGGGTGCCGCCGGGCTGGGCGGCGGTGCTCGTCGGCACCTGCTCACCGCGCTGCTGCCGCTCGGGGGCTGCCGGCTCGCCCCTGCCCGCAGCCTCTCCGCACGGGCGCCAGAGAAATTTGGGGGAGAAATTTGCCCTTTCAAAGAAAAGAAAAAAGAAAGGGGGTGCGTGGATTTTTGGAATGGGCGCTTTCATCTCTGCCCTGATTGCGCTTGAGAAAGTTTGGGAAAATAAGCGGCAAGTCCCCCACGTCCGCTCTGCTTTTGCGTACCAACCAAAGCGCTGAGACTTCCTCCAGCGACACATTTCTCGGGGAAAGAAAAAAAAAAAAACAAAACCACCCCCCACACGATTTTTCCAATAAAAGCCAGCAGATTTCTGCTGTCACCGCGCGGGAGAGGCTCCGCACGCAGCCCGCGTTGTAGACGGACACGCGCGGCTCTTCCACCCCAAGCTCCCCATGGAGCTGCCTTAAACGGGAAAATAGTTTTTTGTTATAAAAAAAACACAAAATAAAATAAAGAACCCATTTTTTGCAGCCAGTCAAAAGCAAACTGTCGCCGAAAATGTATAGGAAGGGTCATGTGCAGGCGGATTTGTCCTATTAATAGGACACGGGAAGAGATGGAAGAGCGAACGCGTGCCCTGAAGACAACGTGGGATGTTATTTGGGGTAATAGATTAAGGACAGACATCGGAAATCAGCACTTCGTGGATGCGCAAACGCATCGCTGTTTGGCGTTAAATTGCATTTTCGAAACGAGCTTCCCCCGGCTTTACTGCACGTCCTTTCCTGCTGGAAGGAAGCGGGATTATTTGGAAGCAGTAGTAGGATGGGGGGAAAAATGAATAGACGACAGCTCCCTGTTGGGAAGCTAATCAGCATCATAGATTGTAAACGTTCAACTATCAAGGGCTGCTTTCCCGCTAATGGTTTTAAATCATAAACATATAAATACAGGAACTAATCACGAGACCACATCGGAGTTTGCCTAAAAATGACTGGGAAGTAACAGACCATGCTCGAAAACTGTTCGTACCTCCCAGTGAACCCTGTTGATGCTGAAGAATTGACAGTCGGCTGCAGAAACTGGGAGGGAGGAGAGACCAATGTCCCCATGCAACGTAACGCAACACGGCACGTTTGTAAAAATCCCGATCAATTAATTGTTATTTTTGTAGTTCAATAATACAAAATATTGGTTGCAACCGGAGATGTTAAAGATCTGCTAGTAACACGCCGTTCTAGATGCAGGGAATATTCAAAATATGATACTAACAGTTTAAGAAGTAAGCGTTTTAGGTAACAAGACTACGATAGTTATTCATTTTCCTTAATTAGAAATAGCTGATTTTTAATGAACTCTTTTTACAACAGAGATTTCACAAAAGAAGTTTTCAGTATTTTTGCTTATAAGCCCTTTTTTTTTTTTAATTCGGGCTTCTACTTTTTTTTTTTTTTTTCCCCCGCTTAGTGGTCATGTTTTTAAAACCGTCAATAAGGATTTCTAGAAGGGAAAAAAAAAAAAAAACACGCAGAAGATGACGAGGGCCCGGCTTGTTTGCTGAAGTGAAAGACAAAACTTCTGCTGAGTTCCAGGGGGACAAGATGAGGCCCCAGGAGAATCACCGCTGCGTGCCCCCCGTAAAGGACCCACGTGCTGCTACCCCGGCTCTCCTGCGGGCTCGCCTCCGAAACCCGTCCGTGGCCTCCCTCGGCCTCCCCGCCNATCCGGCACCCCGGCAGATTCCGCTTGCGTTCGTGCCTCCGATAAATTATTTTATTAACGACCCATTAACCGCGGTAATGACCCGTGCTATTTAATCACCAGTGCGCCGCGAAAATTATTATTTATTTGAAACTTCAGTGCGATTTCCAGTCACCCTCTACTTACCGAGGGTATAATATGCGCTATTATAAGCAGAGTGAGAGGGCTCTCAGATTGAAAAACGCGGAACAAGTCGCATATACTGAAAGACGACCGCTACACTTAGGCTGCAAACTCCGTTCTCAGTACAAATAAAAGCATTTTCCCACTTGCTCAGCACTCGCTATTCCTGCTGACCTCTCTGGAAGGTGCTGGGCACTCAAGCCTGACGAGAAAGCAGGCCACCTTTCAGTAAAGGCCTAACTCCGGATTTAAATAGCCAAACTTCAAGCACCCACACGGACAAACAAGAAGCCCCACGACTTCGCTTCGGTCCCCAGATCACTCCGGCACGCTCCGAAGATGACATAACCAGATGCGAGCACTGGAGAAACTGTGCGAAAGTTAAAGCATAATAACAAAGTTAGGCTCTCATAAACGAAAAACGATTTTAGGGGATGTTAGCGCGGCGAGAGCTGCACTTCACAGCGCGATCTGCAAGCTCGTTCATTGCCCCTGTGAGCACTGCGAGCGGTGCTGACAGGAATACGTGCGGAGCTGAATCCCCCGAGCACCGCAGCGACGTGAGGACCCGGCATCCGCAGAACGAGGGGCACCAACCCGCACCCCGCGGAAAAGCCGCTGGGGGACGGGAATCCGGTTACCGCCTCCCGACACCCCCGGTGTCTTCTTGTCCGGGTCTGGCCCTTTGCAACGGGTCAGAGCTTTGCTCCGAGGCGGGGCGCAAATAAAACCGCAGCCCGCGAAAGCTTAACCCCGATGCTCCTGAATCGCAGCTCGGAGCCCAGGCTGCAGGCTTTCGGGCGCGGCAGAGCAGCGCCGCGGGGCTGCACCCCCGCAGCCCCCTCCCTCCTCCGCCTCTGCGCGCGTCCCCGGGGCTGCAGCATCGGGCCCGTGCGCCCTGCTCCCTGCTTGCAGCCTAAGCGCTTAAAAGAGCTGGTAAAAACACTGCTGTGATCGCACTAAGGCAGAGTGAAAATTAGTTAAATAATAATAATAAAAAAAAATGCAAAATAAAAGCCGAGGACGGGAGGTCAGCCAGCAGCACGGCGCTACGTGCGCTCAGTTACTGCGCCGAACTGTTGCTCGGATTTTCTCCAGCCACGGGGGGAATGAAGCTTTTTTTGTTTTCCCGCAACCTCTGTTGTCCTCTCCGCACAAGGCAGCAGTCACATCTCTGTGCTAGGCCTTGTACAGCGTCCTAAAACATTTCAGTGTTAAATACGGGGTGTACCAAAGACTGAGATACTCTGTTTATTTTATACAAAACTGCATCTTCAAATATATCGGGGACAAATCAGACCTGAGCTAATGCAAAGTCAGTAACAGGTAACTGTTTTATACAGTGCTTAGTAAAATGGCTTAAGCACAATGATCCCGCGGTGAATCCAAGCAGTATGATAAAGTACAGTGATAAAACATGACCGTACCACTCTTCACACAATACCTCCAGATTTATTTTATAATGGTACATTCCTCAGCTATTACCTCTGCTCATGACTAACGACTGCAGGGCTGCCAGAATTAAAACACACGTTCTAACCCCGGAAAAA